>CM069448.1:51975354-52162316 GCA_035610835.1 Ophiura sarsii
GCAAAAATTGGCATTTAAGTATGACGTTTTTGACGGTTTGATATTGCATAGTTACACATATTAAGTTCTGGTCCAAATCGTATGGTTTGAGGGCCATTATAATGTTAAAACCTGTAGAAAATATGCGCGCAGAGCGCGCAAAATTTTTCAGGTTTTGAACTAAAATTAAAATGGTCATTGAAAAACTGGTTGGAAGCCTTCAGATACTATAAATTAAGCTTAAAGAATAAAACATTGAAACTAATACGCGCGAAGCGCGCAAAATTTTGCATTTCTAACACTTAAAGGGTCCAGTATAACTTTTTAACGTCACCCATATAATATTCGGTTTGGTTCGAGACATTTATAATGTTGATACCTGTAGAAAGAATGCGCGCAAAGCGCAAAAAGATTTTCAGTTTTTAAGCTAAAATGGTCATGGAAAACTTTCCTGAAGCCATCTTGTTTTTGTTGAATAATGCTAACAAAACATGGTCAAATGTTTAGTATAGGCATGATAGGCCTACAGCCTGTATGTCCGACAACGACATAGACCTATACCATTACGTGAGATATCGATTGTGCCCCTGGTGTACACACTGTAAATCCTGGTCTCACGCAAATAACGACAGTTGTGTTTATTGTCTTAATTATAATGATAATTTGCATTGTTCAAGTCGAAGTTAGGACAGAGTCTACTTATAAGTTCTTACTTTGCATTGACACCTAAACGTTGGAGTTGGACTTACTTTTGCGATAGACTGATATAGTGAGCTTGCAGCGTCTACACTCAGTACAATGAGAGCAATTGGCCTACATCAACTTACATGTACATTTAATTATAGGCGAATTATTTAATATTTCGTAACCTATGTGCCAACATGATTGGCCATTGGCGACATTATTGACTTGGGTTTGCATTGACAACGACAATGAAATAGGCCTAGTTAGTATATTTAAAGGTCCCACATATTGCCCGTTATGCCTAGCCTAGGCCTATACTATTCCGACACAATTTTTGTGTGTGTCTTGACAATGAGCAAAACAAAGAATTGGGCCTAGGCTGTTCATGTGCGCCGACACAAAATCTCATAAAAATGGGCTCGTTCACACAGTGCCTACAAATTCATATGCCTACATTGCCTTTGTTCATTTTTGATTTGATTTGTGTTAACATAACATATAAGCCGACACAACATTATCATTTGCGATACGATAATTGTTATAGGGCTTTCTTTCTTTCTTTCTTCCCTTTTTCCATTCTTTCTTTCCTCTTTCCTTTCACTTTCTTTTTTTTTTTCTTTCTTTCTTTTTTTCCTCTTTTCTTTCCCTTTCTCTTTCTTTCTCCCCTTCTTTCTTTCCCTTTCTCTTTCCTTTTTTTCTTTCTCCCTTTTCTTCCTCCTTCCTTTGATTTGCCCACAGCACCATAATTTTGCCGACAGATTTGATGAATGGGGGGTGTGACACCCCCCCCCCCCCACACACCCCCCCCCCCCCCCCCCCCTCTGGGGACGCCCTTGGGTTCACTTATTACATTTATTGTTCGTAATACAGATCATGATTAACAATCTATACGCCTCACGCGCAGCGATCGGCACGCCACTTGCACAGCGCTCGACACTCCTCGCGCACAGCGATTGACACGCCTCGTGCATAACGCTCCAAGCGGCTCGGACATAGCGCACGACATTGCTCGCGTAGCATACCGGGGCAATCATTTATTACATAATTATTACATTTATAACATTAGAATAACAAGGCCAAAGCTAAATAAAGAGAATTATATTAAATAGCATCGTCCAAAGTGGTATAAACATTACATTGTAGGTAAATCGCCGAACTGTGTCTTTGGAATTCTAATGACGCGGTGATGGACAACCGTTAACCGTTACACGATTGTCCGTATTGAATTGCACGCGTGTACACGATTGTCCATCTAAATTAAATAGATAATAGTAGTTAGTTCTATTATTTATCGGGGCAATCGACCGATGTGCATGCTTTTCAATGGACGGACAATCGCAACGATTGTCCATACTCTGATAGTACGAGTGCATGGTTCTGAATATAAAGACGCTATAAGGCGTTACTATGAAAGGTGTATTGTGAATCAGTGCTAATGTCTAAAGCCGAAGATGATATGACACTTGATTGACTTGATAGTGCGTAGATGGGCGATAAGCTCAATTGATTAGAGGTTTATTGTATTCATCTGTTTGTCATATATTGTTATTGTTTTTTCTCTCTTTTGGTTTTTGTTCTTCTTTATTTTTGAACTTTTTTCGGTGATTGTTGTTTGTCTTCTTTTCTCTCTGTCTACCACATGTAAAATGACCTGTCCGTCACAATGCATTTTGTACTTTTAATGCATTTATTAAACACGGAAGATAAATTATAACCGTCAAGTTAAGTAAATGCAAAGAAAATACAATCATTCCATGACTTCAATGGCAGATACAACGCTACAATAATTGACACAATAGTTTTTACTTTATAGCGTCTATAATGCGGTTGTGACCGGTCCCTTAGCAAAAAAAGAAACGCATTGCGATAACAAAAAGGATTTTAATTGATTGTTGCATAATAAACTACTGTCATATAGGGGAGGATGTGGCAACTGGACCGGTTAAGCATATTTCAAGATATAAAAGCTTAAAGCTCGTGTAAATATTTATGGAATTGCTATGAAAATATCACCCATGTAACTGTTTACATATAACATTTAATCAATGTTTAAAAATATCCAAACAAAAGGCCATTTACCACTAACTAACAACTTTACTTGGCGCGGTCCAGTTACCCCATCGTTGGGGCAACTGGTCCTATATGTTCCAACGGTTAGAATACACAGAAATCACTGATTGACAACACGGTAACTAAGCAGTATTTTCTTTACAAACTTATTTCCATATTATTTAACGTGTAAAAATGATACAGGTCTCACGAAACCCATGTTTTATACAGTTTTCGTGGTTAACGTGTAAAAAGCAGTAATACTAATGGTGTACAAAGCAAGCGCAATTTTCGACTGCACGTTTATTATAGATAAAACGGTATGAACCTAGTTAAATGGTTACATGGTTGTAATATTCAGACGCCCCATACATTTGTCTATATATACCCCTTTCTTTAATGATTTTATTTACTTCATATAATCATCATTTAGAACTTATAATAAACCATCTTGATATTTAGCCAGCTTTTCATGTTACAGGGGAAGTTAGTCAATATGACAATGATGACCCAACGGTTGATATACACAAAAAGCAGTGGATAAAATACATAAATCATGATATTTCTTCATAGCAAATACCTTTACAGACACCATTCAAAATATAATAAAGATGTAATTCATAATACCGAGGTTTTAAACCATTCTAAAGCAATTTCATGTCATATTGTAATCCTTCAATATCAGAAATAGTGGTATTAGACCCGAAATGCCCCAAAATGTCTAAGAACTTGAAAGAATGTGAATTATTTCATATTCTATTCACATTTCAATACCGAGTCATGTTTTATTGACACTAACAACTCATTTTCAAAATGAATTTTACAATTTTGATTAAGTTTTTGCAGGCGGTCCAGTTGCCCCACAACCCTTCGGACCACTTACCCCAACAAATGACGTAGCACTTTGTCGAAATGAAACGTTATTAAAACACGCCTGTGACGTAATACATTTTACATTTGTCATAATAATCAATAACTCCAATACATTTCAGAAAAAAGGCAAAACTGCATTTTTGTTTTTAGCCATTACACAGATTTCTGTAGCCAGTGAGTATCTTTGAATTCGCAAATATTACGGCGTTCGGGTCTATCAAGTAGACGAGTGTCTTTAGATAAGTAAGAAATGGTGTACTTTGTTATTTGCAAATCATGAACTAATAACTCTACCAAATGAATACCCGTGTGATAATGATTTAAGTTGAAGCATTCTTTAAATGATAATATTGATCGGAAATCCAAACCACCAATGTTCCAAATTAACAATATGCGCAATTTTACGGTCATTTCAACCACAACCTATGGTTTTAATCATATTTCGGAAAGTCCCTAAGCACACTACAATATAGCACCCATCAAATGCAATATGCACCTAGTATCTTAAGACGACTGTACTGCATGTATATATTTACTGTTGCATATCTGTCAATCATATAAAGTACATTAAACATGATCTAAACCCATCTTCATATATCACCCATACTATCTGTGAATTTTCAATCAGTCACTCAAGGAGTTAGCTTCAAAGATATGGAGAAAAATCACATGTGTAAATACCCTAAAGTTCCAAATGTTTTGGATTGTAGAAGGTAAAGATATATGTCAAGTATCAACAAAGTCGTATTGTTCAAAAGAAAGCAGTATGCCCATACAATTACAAAATCCTTCATTTCGGACCACTTGCCCCACGGTCCAGTTGCCCCATATTCCCCTAATTAGTTTAAATAATGCATTTCACCCGTTGCACCCTATGTAAGACTACATGTAACACTCGCGCATTCCGTATAAATGGGCCATAATCACGCATAAAATGACCAGTCCCTAACAATTTACATGTCGTATTTACTTTATCTTTACCATATATAATAAATACATATCTTGCCACTCTCCATATTAGAAGATTATGCAATGTATATAAAGACGAGTTATTCCCTATAGACAGTTGTCATATTGAGTGAGTTATTTCTATGCATTTTCCCTCTACAGGGAGGACGGCACTTGATTATTACACTTGTATAGGCCCTAGCTACTATGGGTAATACTTGTGGCAGGAGACTGGGAAACGAAATCGCTTAGGTTTGAATTTCAGATGCTTTACCATGCGAGGTCTTGTGGCCCAATGGATAAGGCACTTGCCAAGTAAGCAAGAGGTTAGAGCTTTCCTAGGCTATTCAAACAGGCTGAAACCCAACAGCTTTATGGGGCTTCGCCCCCTCGCCCCCTAAACCCATGCTGTCTCTGAACACCAAGTCAAAGTTTATAACAAATAAATGTAAATATTCATTGCGATGAGATTTTTTCTAGGCCATTCGATCCAACATGCTAAAACCCAACAGCTTCAGGGGGCTCCTACCCCTGAACTCCGCCAAGGGCCCTTAAGCGGGCCCCTCGACCCCACGCCATTGTGGTGAAGACTTACAAATTTACAGCACCCCCATACAATATATATATATATTTATATACCGCATATATAGATTCCTGTCATTTGATTGGTTAAAAGTGAGGGGATAATCAAGCTATGCCTTCAATTTTAATATGACGTCATGAAAACAACTATGCCCCAGGCATAGTCGCGACTATGCCCGGGGCATAGTCATTTATGATGGCATCACACCCCAAGAATGATAAATCAAGCGATCCGTGTCCGTAACCCGGTTTGAATCGCTGGAATCGTCCGGCCCGATCTGACGGAACGAACGAACTTACGGCGACGATTTTTGAACACCCTGTGTACACTCTGTGTGTTTGACACGGTTACCTTTGACGTTTCAACTTCTTGTATTTATCGCAAGCATTTTGGTGGTAATAGCAGATATGGTGGTATAGCGTGAACAAAATCATAGTTATGGGGGCACAGCACTAAATATACCGCCCATTGGATTACATGTAAATTAGGGCTAAAAGAGTCGCTATTTTGGGCCCTTAGTAACCATTGTTGGAACGTCTCGAATGCTTTATTCTAATAAACAAACATTCAAATTTCATTAAATCGTCAAGAAGTGTTACACCTTCCAATTCGATTTTACGATACGATCATTTAAACAGCGCCACCCCTATTTTCAGCCCGGACGCTCGCCTTCTAACCGCCTCCGATCACGTGTGTTCATACGCGTGATAAATTTTCAATACAATCGAAAATCAATATTTTGCAATATCCTGATCAAAGTACAAGAGATTATCTTTCATTTTAATTATGAAACGCTATCCTCACGCCAAACTGATTCCCAAAGGACCCCATTAATCACAAAATCGTTTTTTGTTTTTGCCGGAACTTACTACCATTACACAAAACGAGGAGTGATTTAGTGCTGTGCGCCCTTATGGCTAATAAATACGCATGCATCGGTCCCGGGCATCGGTTTGTCCTCCCTTGACCTTGTTTGTTGAAGAAGGCATCAAAATTGTCGTTCAAGTAAAATGCGCTGTTGACATCACCTAGCAGTTGCAGTTTCAAGTTTGCGGTAAGATTGAAATTGGCTTGTTGACAAACTGAAACTCTTCCAAATTCGGAAACCGATAACAGAAGAGAATAACATTTTTTGTCTGTAGCGAGAATAGGACAGTCCAAATTCAAGCCAGTATTTCTTGGAAATTGAAATAGTGTGAGCTATTTAACAAAGCTATAAAGAATATTTGGACACTAAATATGATATCTGAAGTGAAGCATAAGTTTATTCAGAAAAGTTTAAAAACATTATAAACTGAGGCCAACTCAGATCATCTGCCAGATGCTTTCATTTCAAAGCTCTCAGACACAGAGCTAGCCTACGATTCAATGTTACCCTATGCCTATCTATTAAATTAACAGTGTTCTTTCAACCAATCAAATGACAACAATCATATTGACTGCTTTCATTCAGGTCACGGTCAAATTATAGACCCTCGGTGATCTTAAAACCCGTCTTCAAGGTTATTTTGAATACACATGAAACAAATAAGTGAGAAGCCATCTGTGGCCTTTTAGATGAATATGGGTAGTTTCGATGTGATCATATAGAAACTCAAAATGCTAGCAAATCCATGAATTTCAAATGAAATACTGCAAATTAAGCTCTATAATTTTGGGTGGTAGTTAGTACGTATATAAGCTTTACATATGTGAAAAACCCAACTTCTAAAAGGATCTCTTAGTGCCCCTTTAAGGGAAATGTCAACTCTTGCATTTCAATCCTTGTTTTTGCTTCTAAGTTTGAAAATATTTAATAAAAATATATAAAAGTATACATTTATGGAAAGTGAATTGAACGTGGAATCTGGTATGACATCAGTTTGACACATATATACCCATATTTCGAAAGATTAACCAAAAAATCGACCCACAATTTGACCCACATTTTTCAGACAGTATAACTAAAGAAAATTATTTGATATTTGTTTCTAATATTGATTATCGTAAACAAGACATTTTTGCCTAGGATCGACTTTTTTCTTTTTCGAAATAACGCTTATTTTTCGAAATATTGACAAAATCATCTGAAATAGGGCATACCGTATATAACCAGCATTTGGCACGTTTTTATCTGGTTTTTATCTCTGATATACAGTGCGCCATCTCGCGATCAAAACGTCTTTTAAAAGTTTAATCTTAAAGGCACTTCCGAATCTCAATTGCAAAAGTCACATTACTCGCTACATACCCGAGATCCGCGTATACATCATATAAACCCCATGATGTAATGTTGATAGCTCGCGTACCGAAAAATTGGCTACAAACAGCAAAATGTACGAACAAAATGCATGTCTAGAAATGTTTCGAAAAGTCATTCTATTCATTTGAATGAAACCACGATTATAATCTGAAACAACATGAAATCATTTATTGGGCGAGAACCCTATGTTAAATACATACAAAAATAGAAATATAAAGCATTTTAACTTCCTATTTATAGGATAGAACTATCATTTGAATTTATGTCTGTTCAACTATTACCATTCAGTGCTCCGATAGCGTAATCGGTAGCGCATCAGACTAATACAATCTGAAGACCGTGGGTTCGAATCCCACAGAGAATGTTTTGTTTTTCCCGTTACTATTATATTTAGTAAATGTAGAGATTATTTTAATATCGTTCAATCATAATATTATTTTGATTCCAGATACTTTTCATTTTATTTAATAGAATGATATTCTTACAGATTCAATGAGGTTTTAATTTGAATGTACTTATGTACTATCACTTCATGGGGGTGCATGTACATATGTATAGGTTTAATACATGCTTAGCGTTGCGTTATTGAATTATTGCAATACCCCGCCCATTGTTACACCATGGTTATTCACGCAATAATCTATCAGGCCAATTGTTATTGAAAGAAGTCAGCCGTCGTTGAATCGATTCTTATTTCTCATCTGATCTGTTTGTAGTCAGAAGTCAAGGCATGAAAATACCGTCTATTTTGTTCGCCCCGGCCCGCCAGTAAATCGAGATTTCAAGAAAACAAATATAAATTGGGTCATTTACAACTCGCGATTATGACGGATTGCCTCCATCAATTGTGATCATCTTAGGCTCATTTTGAAGGGGAATTCCTATTTATTTAGGACATTATTTCCGATTTCACAAAAAACATGATTTTTGTTTACTTTTTTGGAGTCGATAAAGAGGCCTTTTCAATGCGATCGTAAATATCATAATTTTGATGATTTTTAGACGTCGTAGCAAAAACTTTGTGCACAAGAAATGTTCCTAATGTACGGTGGCCCTGAAGGGTCATGACGAGTTAACCAGATGATGACATGACGAGATAAATGACGAGATAATTGCGAGAGAATTTACAGATGACGTGATAATTGACGAGATAATTGCGAGATAATTTACAGATGACGTGATAATTGACGAGATGACGAGATAAATTACAGATGACGTGATAATTGACGAGATAATTGCGAGATAATTTACAGATGACGTGATAATTGACGAGATAATTGCGAGATAATTTACAGATGACGTGATAATTGACGAGATGACGAGATAATTTACAGATGACGTGATAGTTGACGAGATAATTGCGAGATAATTTACAGATGACGTGATAACTGACGAGATAATTGCGAGATAATTTACAGATGACGTGATAATTGACGAGATAATTGCGAGATAATTTACAGATGACGTGATAATTGACGAGATGACGAGATAATTTACAGATGATGTGATAGTTGACGAGATAATTGCGAGATAATTTACAGATGACGTGATAACTGACGAGATAATTGCGAGATAATTTACAGATGACGTGATAATTGACGAGATAATTGCGAGATAATTTACAGATGACGTGATAATTGACGAGATGACGAGATAATTTACAGATGACGTGATAACTGACGAGATAATTGCGAGATAATTTACAGATGACGTGATAACTGACGAGATAATTGCGAGATAATTTACAGATGACGTGATAATTGACGAGATAATTGCGAGATAATTTACAGATGACGTGATAATTGACGAGATGACGAGATAATTTACAGATGACGTGATAGTTGACGAGATAATTGCGAGATAATTTACAGATGACGTGATAACTGACGAGATAATTGCGAGATAATTTACAGATGACGTGATAATTGACGAGATAATTGCGAGATAATTTACAGATGACGTGATAATTGACGAGATGACGAGATAATTTACAGATGACGTGATAATTGACTACATAATTGCGAGATAATTTACAGATGACGTGATAATTGACTACATAATTGCGAGATAATTTACAGATGACGTGATAATTGACTACATAATTGCGAGATAATTTACAGATGACGTGATAATTGTCGAGATGACGAGATAATTTACAGATGACGTGATAATTGACTACATAATTGCGAGATAATTTACAGATGACGTGATAATTGACTACATAATTGCGAGATAATTTACAGATGACGTGATAATTGTCGAGATGACGAGATAATTTACAGATGACGAGATGACGAGATGACGAGATGACGAGATGACGAGATGACGAGATGACGAGATGACGAGATGACGAGATGACGAGATGACGAGATAACAGTTTTGCCAATACCGCTATTTCGTCGCCCAATAATTGGGCTCCCTCTGAATTTGACTTGTGTGCCGCGTGTTGAAAAGGTGTGCTTTGGCTAAAAATTGGGCTACTTTCAACTCGGAGTCCGGGCTGTTCCTAACAGAGTAAGGCGTGGCGTCGAAACATAACGCGTCAGACACTAGCTATTGTTGTGGGGAGGTCATAAACCCCCTAACTGGCAAAACGCTATGATTACTTGTCTCGTGCATGTCGTGTGTAGGAATAGGCATGTACATGATTGTATGTAGGGACGGTAATTACTGTTTTATTAATTAGCAGAATAGTTCCCCACTTGTTTCTATAATAATTCTTCATAATATAATAATTTTCTCCAAATTGTCAATGTTACATTAGTTTTAATAATTTATTGTTCATCATTGCTTGCAAGATGTATGTTCGAAAGGTAAATCAAATGAATAAATAAACTTATAATGTTTAAAGCTGTATTTTTTACTAAATAATTACCATGTTGTGGCAAGTTGATGAACTCCCGGATGAACTCTGCACGCCTATAAACCATAAATAGACTTGTTTTAACAAAGGTAATACTGTGAATTTTAAATTTGACATAATATTAACATTTTCCACGCGGCTATTGGTTTTATATTGTATAAAACAGATTTTTCAGAAACCTTTCCCAACTTTCCACGTCTATCTCAAGGATTACAGAACCAATACCAGGCATGTTTGTACTTATTTCCATGCATTTCTCTTCGTGATGCAAAAATGGTAATTTAATTCAACATTTTTGAAACATTTTGTAAAGTTTTGGAATGTCGTCTACAGATGCTTGCCGCGTGGAAAGTGTTAAACGGCTTTAGGTTGGTTATTTGTTGTCGTCTGAAACTTTGCCAGACCATATTGCCATGGACGGCGTAATACACAACCAATTGTCTTCAGATTTGGAGAATGTATTATTAGACACATAGTTGAGTTTAGGATACAAATGAATTGTATACATGTCATCGTCTGTGTAAAATTAGAGGTCAAAGTTCAAAATGTTTACGAAATAATTACTATTTTCGGCATGTTTAAGATCTTCGCACGACTATAATTTGAATTAATTTTAAAAAGGTAATAACATTGACATCCCCCAAGTGTTGGCAATTTATATTTGACCCAATAGTCACCTTATGAGATTAGTAAATGCTATAATTTAACATGCCTAGTAGTATTGGTTCTGTAATTTTTGAGATAAGACTTTGAATAATTGGGAAATGTTTTTGAAAAATGTTTTGTAAATGGTAAAACTATAGTAATAGCCAGGTGGAAAGTGTTAAATTCAAACATTTACGTTAACATATTCTAGGACAATTTAGCGCGCCTGAAACACATCATTTTGCACTACAACAAGTTGGAGGGTATCAAGTGTAGGCCTACCTGCTTTCGGACTAAATAAAATAGCTATATTTAAAATACCAATTGTGGTCTGCTTAAATTTAGAAATTCAAACGGGAAAGTATAAAACATGAAGCATCTAACAACAGAAAACATTTATCCAATAAATTAGATAAATTTGAAGAATAGGCGCCACGCGGCAAAAACTATGTCGGGCGGGAACTGAGATTTAATCAAATTATATCGTAAAGAAAGATATAACAGTTTTATTCCGTAAAATCTTTGAACTGGAATTATATTCGATTCTTCGAATAATAAAGAATATTGTTTATCATTCCTATGAATTAATACTTCAAGGTCAATTTCAAATGTTTATCAAAGACATTTCGATAAAATTGTGAACATCCTGATAAATATTATTATATACCGAAGCCTACCAATATTGCTTTGAAAGTATTTCAATAATTCGCCATCATCATGTTTAATCTGAGACTAATTAGTCTCAGGTTTAATTAACCATTGCTATCTAATAGAGTAAGTTGCAATCTTCAGTAGATAGCAGCAAATCTATCAAAGTAAATTGCTATCTTCAGTGATAGCAAGTCTATCAGAGTAAGTTGCTATCTTCAGTAGACACCAAGTCTATTAGAGTAAGTTGCTATCTTCAGTAGATAGCAAATCTATCAGAGTAAATTGCTATCTTCAGTGATAGCACGTCTATCAGAGTAAGTTACTATCTTCAGTAGACACCAAGTCTATTAGAGTAAGTTGCTATCTTCAGTAGACACCAAGTCTATTAGAGTAAGTTGCTATCTTCAGTAGATTGCAAATCTATCAGAGTAAATTGCTATCTTCAGTGATAGCAAGTCTATCAGAGTAAGTTGCTATTACTGAAGATAGCAATTTACTCTGATATATTTGCTATCTACTGAAGATAGCATAGATAGCAACTTATTCTGATATATAATACTTGCTATCTACTGAAGATAGCAATTTACTCTGATACACTTGCTATCTACTGAAGAAAGCAATTTACTCTGATAAACTTGCTATCTACTGAAGATAGCAACTTAATCTGATAGACTTGCTATCTTATCTACTGAAGATAGCAACTTACTCTGATATACTTGGTGTCTACTGAGATAGCAGCTTACTCTGATAGACTTGCTATCTACTGAATAAAGCAACTCACTGTGATTACTTGCTATCTACTGAAGATAGCATAGATAGCAACTTATTCTGATAGACTTGGCATCGAATGAAGGAAGCAATTTACTCTGTTAGGAACCGCCCGAAATAACTCCGAGTTGAAGGTAGCCCAATTTTTAGCAAACCACACCACAGCTTTTCAACACGCGGCACACTAGTCAAAATCAAAAGTAGCCCAATTGGGCGACGAAATCGTGGTATTGGCAAAACTGTTATCTGTAAATTATCTCGCAATTATGTAGTCAATTATCACGTCATCTGTAAATTATCTCGTCATCTCGTCATCTCGTCATCTCGTCATCTCGTCATCTCGTCATCTCGTCATCTCGTCATCTCGTCATCTCGTCATCTCGTCATCTCGTCATCTCGTCATCTCGTCATCTCGTCATCTCGTCATCTCGTCATCTGTAAATTATCTCGTCATCTCGACAATTATCACGTCATCTGTAAATTATCTCGCAATTATGTAGTCAATTATCACGTCATCTGTAAATTATCTCGCAATTATCTCGTCAATTATCACGTCATCTGTAAATTATCTCGTCATCTCGTCATCTCGTCATCTCGTCATCTCGTCATCTCGTCATCTCGTCATCTGTAAATTATCTCGTCATCTCGACAATTATCACGTCATCTGTAAATTATCTCGCAATTATGTAGTCAATTATCACGTCATCTGTAAATTATCTCGCAATTATCTCGTCAATTATCACGTCATCTGTAAATTATCTCGTCATCTCGTCATCTCGTCATCTCGTCATCTCGTCATCTCGTCATCTGTAAATTATCTCGTCATCTCGACAATTATCACGTCATCTGTAAATTATCTCGCAATTATGTAGTCAATTATCACGTCATCTGTAAATTATCTCGCAATTATGTAGTCAATTATCACGTCATCTGTAAATTATCTCGCAATTATGTAGTCAATTATCACGTCATCTGTAAATTATCTCGCAATTATGTAGTCAATTATCACGTCATCTGTAAATAATCTCGTCATCTCGTCAATTATCACGTCATCTGTAAATTATCTCGCAATTATCTCGTCAACTATCACGTCATCTGTAAATTATCTCGTCATCTCGTCAATTATCACGTCATCTGTAAATTATCTCGCAATTATCTCGTCAATTATCACGTCATCTGTAAATTATCTCGCAATTATCTTGTCAGTTATCACGTCATCTGTAAATTATCTCGCAATTATCTCGTCAACTATCACGTCATCTGTAAATTATCTCGTCATCTCGTCAATTATCACGTCATCTGTAAATTATCTCGTAATTATCTCGTCAATTATCACGTCATCTGTAAATTATCTCGTCAATTATCTCGTCAATTATCACGTCATCTGTAATTTATCTCGTCATCTCGTCAATTATCACGTCATCTGTAAATTATCTCGCAATTATCTCGTCAATTATCACGTCATCTGTAAATTATCTCGCAATTATCTCGTCATTTATCTCGTCATGTCATCATCTGGTTAACTCGTCATGACCCTTCAGGGCCACCGTACTAACGTATTACACTTAATCAAAAATATGTTTATTTGTAATACATTTTTGGACAGGGGTCAGGGCCACGACTTTTATTCACCTACAGTAAAAATATACGCCATTTTCCAACCTACAGAGACTTAACCATTTTTCTAACAAAAGGTATTCATCAGGATTCGAACCGAGGAGGGGAGAATCCATTAGATTACTAGTCCATAGTCGTAACCGCTCGGCCATAACTACTCAATGACGTGTTTATGTGTTCTCTACATAATGAACTAGTGGTAAACTAGTATTAAGTATTCGACGACATTTTAGCCAAATTGAACCCAGTTTCTAAATTGTATTTTAAATGTGAAAACGGTGTCGCTGCAAGCTAGTGTTGGATTCAATGTAAAGAGCAATACATCGATGATCATAAAAGGTTATTAATTTAAAGCTTTTTAATGAGACAGGGGTCAGGGCCACAGGAAATATACCTTATTTTTTCAGTAATGACAAAAACATCTTCTTCAGAAAATGGCATTTTCAAGAAGAAGCGTCCCTGCAAACATGACTTAAGCATATCAAAATAATGGATTAATATTTTATTGCTCCCCTTAGTAAAAATCCCCTAGTCACATGGCGTTGAACCACATTTAAATGCCTTGATGTTGGCATTGTATAAGGCTGACATTTTGGCATATTGAATTGCACAAGATCGACATCCTCTTTTCAAGGGAAAACAAAATTGCGTCGTATACAATAGACTCACTCAACCGTTGGCATCTGACTAGGGGGAGGGGGTGGGGAGGTTGGTACCGCGCCATTTTGTCCCGAAGCAATGGTCATGACGTCATATTTTGGTCTATTTTCTGAACCTTTGTATTGGATTTACGTGCAAAATATATGCCCTTGGCATCATACTTTCCCGGGTGTGTGGGTGCACTTTAAATTTCAGATGTTCTAACATGGACGGATATCTAACCAATTTAATTTTAAAAAAACCACGATCCACACACCTCAGAATTGCAAAAAAAGCATAAAACAAGTCCACTTTTTTGTGCCTTTGAACAGAGTGGCGGCCGGGAATGTAGAATTTAACACAGTGCATTAACCCATGACCCATGATATAAATACATTATTTGCAAAGATTTTTCTCAATTAGCACGGTTAGTGTAGTGGATAGAACGTCGACATTGGGAGCGAAAGGTTGTGGGTTCGAGCCCCATTAGGAGCACTTTTGTTTTATATGCTGGATTTGCTTAGCCTGCCGGCATCATCTGTATGCTTGCCCACACGGACACCATGCACCACTGCTGGCGTTGACCGTATAAATTACGCCATTTTTTTCTCTCGAAAATGTCACAAAAATTTACCGTTCTTTTAAAAATAAGGAGTATAATCACATTTTAACACATTTTGTGCGAGAGAAACACACACATTTGGCAAAAATGGCACAATAAAAATCTGTGGTCCACGACTATAATTGTGATAGTTTTATTATTTAACCATATCCATTTATTTATAACGAACGGATTTTTATTGTGCCATTTTTGCCAAATGTGTGTGTTTCTCTCGCACAAAATGTGTTAAAATGTGATTATACTCCTTATTTTTAAAAGAACGGTAAATTTTTGTGACATTTTCGTGGATCTCTGTGGCGTGCATAGGTTGGCCATGTCGTTGGCAATCGGAAATCACAGAGCATTTCGTTAAAACAGTGTAAATTATTTTTCAACGATACGTATCACGTGATAACCACGATCGTTTTCGCAAAATATCGCAAAATGGCGCGGTACCCCAACCCACCCTACATGTAGCATCTGACGGGGTCTATTTCAACGAAGCTACAAACATGACAAACAGATAATATGTTGGTACATGCACATGACCGTACAATCATATACGCCTAAACATGGGAAATTAGAATATCGATTCAATGACGAAACGATCGACTCTTTTCATAATGGCACAATTGGCCTTTCCCGGCTATAGGGTCTCAATAATTCAATGTACGCATCGCTGACCATGAACAAGTAAAAGTTTAACTGCATTCAAATTATTGAATTTAGACAATCATTCAAATTAAAAGTATCTTGTCCGTGGATTCACAAATATTATGGGGAACCATAAACAAACCCAACATAAAATTACTAAATCTAATATGATACTAACGAAGACAAAAAAAAATCTGGGTGGGATTCGAACCACCGGCCTTTCGATCATTAACCCAATGCTCTACCGATTGACCCAACGGCGCACTGTTGTTACAACATAAATAGATTTAAATAGATTACTATCCCATAAATTGGAAGTTAATAATGCTTTTAAAATTTATAGTTTTGTATGTTTTTAACATAGGGTTCTCGCTTAAAAATTGATTTGATGTTGCTTCAGATTGTAACTCTGGTTTCATTGAAATAAAGCGGAATGACTGTTAGAAACATTTCTAGACACGGATTTCGTTCACATTTGATGTTTGTAGCCACTCTTCAGTATTGCATCATGGGTTTTATCACACGTGTACGCGGATCTCAGGTATGTAGCGAGTCATGTGATTGTTGCCCGAGGGCAAACATTTGAGATTCGGAAGTGCCTTTAAGATTAAACTTTTAAAAGACGTTTTGATCGCGAGATGGCGCACTGTATATCAGAGATAAAAACCAGATAAAAACGTGCCAAATGCTGGTTATATACGGTAGTCTGATTTCGAGATCGCCTTGGGCCTATAATTTGTACCATGCCCCTCATTACAGTCAATATTTGTATACTATATCCCTTGGCCTTAGTATAGGACCACCTAATGTCAGGGTTAACGCTTCCTAAAGTTGTTTATAAACATGTCAATACTAACAACATAAAATTAAAGTCTAAGCTTGGGGTTTAATGTCACAACTAAGAACTTATATTAAGCAACATCAAGAAATGTAATTTACCCTTAAATGAATATTCTTAACTTTAATTAGCAGGGATGCGATCAGCTAAGAGTTTACTGACATCGTCATCAGAGATGTGTTTGTGGCGAGCCACCCTGCTAAAGTGATCTTTTTCACTTTCAATTCATGTATCCAAGTTCTACTTAAAAAGTTTGTAACATTGTACAGAAGTCCAAATGTTTATCATCAGTCAGCCCTTCCATCTCTTCATCATTCATGACGCATGCATCATGCCCTACATATTCGCGTGAGCAACCTACTCCGGTCGCAGAGACTCCTATTTGATGTGTCTTATAATTAGCTTGCTTTCAAACCCAAACTCTTGCAGTCAACAATGCCTCTTTTATATATTCATTCCCTTCAACTCTGTTTGGAAAGTTGACATACTAACAATATCTCACATTCGGACAACATTCACCATTGAATATGACCACTTTAGTATTTTGACTTTGTAAGGTCATGGATACTACATCCCAACTGCTTCAATCTATCCAAACACCAGTTATGTTTCCATTAAACCTTAACTTGTTGATATTACCAGGACTGATGTATTGTGCAATTCCCCAAGTGTATTTTGAAACTATATCCCTTAGTATATGACCACCTTATGTCAGGGTTAACGCTTCCTAAAGTTGTTTATAAACATGTCAATACTTACACATATAGTATTTTCCCCAACCTTCTTAGCCTGATGAGGTTACATGCTACAAAACAGCTTGTAGCATGTAACCTTTGTAAGCACTTCATATTCGGGCACTTTATCAGCCTAAGAAGTTGGGAGGGTATAGTTTCAAAATACACTTGGGGAATTGCACAATAATTCAGTTCTGGTAATATCAACAAGTTAAGGTTTAATGGAAACATAAGTGGTGTGTGGATAGATTAAAAGCAAGCTAATTATAAGACACATCTAATAGGAGTCTCTGCGACCGGAGTAGGTTGCACACGCTAATATGTAGGGCATGATGCATTATGATATGATGAAGAGATGGGAGGGGTGACTGATGATAAACATTTGGCCTACTGTACAAGACTCACAAACTTTTTAAGTCGAACTTGGATACATCATTAAATGTGAAAAAAGTTCACTTTAGCAGGGTGGCTCGCCACAAACACATCTCTGATGACGATGTCAGTAAACTCTTAGCTGATCGCCTCCCTGCATACAAAGAAAAACACAAAAGGCTTTTAAGTAAAACTTTTAAAGTTAAGAATATTTATTAAAGGGTAAATTACATTTCTTGATGTTGCTTAAAATACAAGTTCTTAGTTATGACCTTAAACCCCAAACTAAGACTTTATTTTATGTTTTTTGAAAGTATCTCTGGTGGGCGGGATATAGTTGAGCCTAGGAACACTCTGACAGACACTATAGTGCTAGTAATTTTTCACCTACTACAATTTTTATGTTGCTTTTTAGCATTAAATACCAATACCATTGAAGCAACTCCCAAGGTGTCACCTAATACTTTAATTGAAATGGTGTTTGAAAATATCCCTCACATTGATAAAACAACCATACTTGTTTTGTCTCGTGACTGAGTACTCCGTTCGGTATTAATTATCCCTTACATTCACACCACTTCTCCTGGCGTTGACACATACATACCACACACTTATTTTATCTTGTGACCATCAACAGCACTGGTTTGCAAGCAATCACCTAGCAAATAAGTGATAGAGGTTTAATAATCGCCTGTCACATTAAGAACAAACACTTGTGTGGGTAAGGACCTGTCACACATACAGAACTTTGCTTTAGCTACAAGTACGTAAGAGTACTCCTCGGTTCGCTCGTCGTTACTCTTACTCACACAAAGAAAGTTTAAGCACTTAGAGAAATAGGCGACATTTATACTGCCCGCCGCCCATGACAGAAGGCAATGACTGTTTAGAATGTGAATAATTGTATTGTTTTTAGACCATACCGTGTATATATGGTCTGACATTGCGTCCGGTATTATTTATTTGCGTAGAACAACTCCGTTACGGCGTCGTTAACGTTCGCAATGTCATACAATATAACACGGGTACGGTCTTACAACAACACTTTTAATCTCTAAATACAACATTGATCACAATTCCTCTTCATATCGCCACTATCGGGTACATTGCTTGTGGTTCTAAATCACACTTTTACATTATTTTTTAAGGGACTTTGGATTTAGAAATGGATTTTTCTTCTTCATGTTGTTAAAATATGTTGTGTCTAATTTTAATAATTGTAATATAAATGACGAACAAATCTACAATTCATTCTGTTATTATCTTCAATATATATTTTCTGTTCCGAAATGACATCGTTGAAAATCAGTGAAAACCTGTTTTCTCTTTCAACGTATTTGAAACCAGCTATACAGCAGTGCGAATCCTACTTTGGCCACTTTTGATTGGAATTGGATTTTCAATCGAAACCAATGCTTTCGAGACTCCTATAATAATACACCAATGTATACATCTAATATTCAAATATTCTGTGGTTTATCATGGATAATTTGGATGTAAATATGTTTTCCGTTCAAATTGAACTAACTATCAACAGTTAGTAGGTAGATTATTTTTGATTTGTTTGATTATGTTCAATTGCACACTGAATGACGATTGTCATAATTTTTTTTTATCTGCACATGATATGAAAAGTGGCGAAAGCTGAATTTGACATACCTGAGTAGATTTGCCATAATTGAATAACGAAAACTCCAAAATGCATAGACAAAAATCTTCTGACACACATAAGATTACTAAACATGATTATTACTATTAAACACTTTTTTTCTGGACACGGCCTGTATACAGTTTAACATTATCAATGTAAATTGTCTAATTGCAATGAAATTGTAATATGGATATATTTATTGATCAATTAATCGAGTATTGATAACCCATATCCATATCACCCCATTTCCAAACACTTTCTTTTATTGAAATAGATTTATTTAAATCGAATATGCGTGTATATACAGTGTGGACGAAGCGTCACAAATTTCATAATGAATGTAATCATTGAAATAATAGATCTATTAATTCCATGATTTAATCAATACACTGACTAATTAATCAGTATCAAGTAAAACGTTAAGTCAATCAATCAATGGAAAATAGCAAACGCAAATTGACATCTGACCCCTTTTTATTTTTCTCGCCGCGCCTAGTGGCTTGCATCTCATTTTAATTTTTTAACAACAAAATCATTATTAATATAGCATTCGGGAAGGACCATTTGTGGTTGTGGGTGCGGCAGGGGGATGGTGTATGTGTTTATTATTTCTGTTGTTTTTTCGTTGTCATTTTGTCTTCCTTTCTAATATATATCTGAAATCCAAATTTTCTTCTCGCCTAGGGCCTAGGGTCTTGAATATCCTAAATATTTTGCCACAAATAATTATAATTGATGACATGTATAACCATTCCTTTTTGATTTTACGTTGTTATGATATTTTGTCTGTCTTACACACCATTTAATTTCGTGTCTTTCAGCTCATCTTAAATATTTCAAAACAAAATAAATATATTCATTGTATTTTAATAATCATTTCGTTGGGAATCACCGCTTCTAGGCGTTGTTTAGTGATTTTCACCTGGTCCAAAATATTTCACAACAAAATATTACATTCATTCGTTAATCTGTATGTTTTCATGACCATTCTCCTGGGGAAACACCAGTTGTTGTTTTGTTGTTGGTTTTGTGTGGTATTTGGTTTTACATTACGTTGCTACAAAATTGTGTCGTCTTTTTGACATTATTTCTGACCCATGCATTATTTTTCACCTTCATGTAGTAGTGTCGGTCATCTCATCTTAAATATTTCATATATACATTCCTTCTGGAATTCTCAGTATTTACGTTCAGGTGATATAATGTTTCCTCTCTTTTTGACGTTACATCTTCTTCTCGACTTTGGTCTTTCTTCGCATCGTAAATATTTCACAACAAAATATATTTTATTTGTCAGTATATTTATACTAATTCCTTTGGGTAATCACCTGCTGTTATTTACATTGTTCTAATAGATTATCTTTGTTCTTTTCTTTTTCTCTCGGTTCAGATGTAATCTTCCGTTTTGTATACATGCCAACGGCGCCAGAGACCGGGTGATTTGGGAGATGGTGAAATACTTGCCAGTGAAATATATTTTCTCACGGAAATCTACCACATCAATCGAATTCCACAATCTTTAGCAGCTAGCTCCTCTGGAGAAAAAAATGGTATGTAACCATTAAAAGGACACTCTGTCACATCATTCGCAGCACTCGCTTCAAACACGTAATACAGAGTCATGTTAATGGGCAGAGAATGTGTGTTTGCTGCAGAGATACGACGACGAGCAAGCATTCTACATAAATTATGTTCGATTACGACCACCATGATGATTGCGCTCACGTTCAATATACGGCGAGTTCTATGAATTTAACCAAAACCATCTTCCAGCTAGAGAGAGAGTAAAATATTATACCGGAGCTTTAAATCGGTTGTAAATAATACAGTCATCTATCGGATTTATACCAATACTGTATTGAATATGTCGTATAAAACAACTGGCATTCTTGTTGGAGCTTATTCTTCAGATGATATATAACATTTATTGCCTTTTGGATGCGTTGAGAGCAGGCGAGAATTTATAGCTATCTACAGTAGATAGCTAAAGGTAATACGTGCGCTGTGTGTGTATGTATACCCGGGCAATAGAGCTTTTCGCTTAACGCATTGGACAAAGCCTGCACAATTTTTCTATAATGAAGGATCGAGCGCTGTGAGGTGAGTCATCCGATGGCTGTAGTATAGACGTGTTTTGACGTTGAGGAAAAAATTCCATGAACAATTTATCATCAGCGACATATTCCAATATGGCTGAAATAAGGACTAGCATTTTGGTGCTGTTATTTTACTGGATAACCAGCGCTGAAATAGAAATCTGGTATGGTGGTGGTGGTGGTGGTGGTTTAGGTGTCATGGCGCAGGAATCGGAGGTAGAAGTCACAGCGCCGCTTAATCCAGTCAAAGAAGGCGATATACTCTCGGTTCATTGTAAAATCAGAGGATTGGGCACCAATACCGTCATGATTTATCGTGAAATAGATGGCATAGAAGAACGGCTAACATCAGGTGTGAGTATTACGTCGGTAAACGACAGGACATTTAAAAGAATGTTTATAGCAAAGCGTCTGTTGAAGGACGGATCACAGGTGTTATTTTTATCGGTAACCGATGTGACAATATCCGATGAAGCCATCTACAAATGTTATGTCATGAAAGGTTCCGTGAAAGACGGTGACGGCAGTGTACACATTGCTGTCAAGTACTTCCCAACCGATGCACCAATTTGCACCAGTACTCCAAAAGAACCAATCAATGTACCAGAGCGTACAGAAGTCACTTTGAATTGTTCCTCTCCAATAGGTAATCCACCTGTCGAGGTGGTATGGGTCAAGGTAGGTGAGAAAACCACACCTGTTCAGGTGAAATTTATAAAAGATCATATAGTCTATTCCGAGCTTACATTACGACCCACAATGGCTGATAACTCTGGGATCTATCAGTGTGAAGTAAGGAGTTTCGTTTTTAGGGACGATTGGCATATTAACCGGTGTCATATTGGCCCTATATATGTGACCTACCCCACCACGCCCCCACCAACAATGTTGACCACGACACCTGCACCGGTGCTAACCACTCCGTTTCGTCTTCCTGATCCGGAGTTGACAGAAGACTGCAAGGAATTTTGTAGGTTGGAACAGGAACCAACTATATTTTACTGGACTATAGCAACCGTTATAGCAGGCATTTTCGCCATAGTATTCCTGGTCATGGGAGTTGTTATACTAATTAAATACTGCTGTATTGTTGACTGTGTGGTCCTACAATCAAGGAAAATAATAGTTGGCACACTTGATACATTTAATACAACTATCCCTGTGCTCACAACAGAGAACCTAGCTTCAAAATGATTGTTCGTTCTTCTATCTTATATGGATAGAGCTTCGTCTTCATGTTGCATTCTTTTGTATGTGACTTTATTTATTTCCCATAGTGGTATTTTGTAATGCCATGAAAACATAACATGTCATTGTGTCCTTAATTGCTACCTTCTGAAGATAGTAATATTTACACGACCCATACTAATTGCCTATTATTATAGAGCTATAGCCCCACACCTTTACCATACATAGGGCTTAGTAATTAATGAGCAGTCCTTAATACACTGTTGTGTGCACTTGTATGCCGTTTGTCAAATGTTGATTACAAATAAATTATTGAATATACCTAATGTAATTGTGCTTCAACATTTTGTTTTAAATCCATAAGAATAAATTGCAAACAAATAACATGTTTTTACGTATATGCAACCATAGTACTGAGTGACCAATCCTTAAATGACTTGACTCATACGCGTCAATTTCAGGAAATATTAACACTATTCCTGTGAATAATTTGGCGAAATCTGATCACAATCCGACATTTCGTTTGGAAGTTATAGCCTTAAGACTGATTTCAGATGGTGAATTTAGAATTTCGCTCAGACAATCAAGGAAAATAATAGTTGGCACACTTGATACAATTTAATACAACTATCCCTGTGCTCACAACAGAGAACCGACTTGGGACATAGCACTCTTTAATAGCACGCAGAGGTCTCCCCCTCTCTCTCATCCTTCCCCACCCCCATCAATCAATGTTGAGAGAGCTGCCAAAGCTTCTGATGACATGTGGCTCGGATCAACATTGCCTCGGGGGAGAGGGGCACTTTTTTCCTTAATTGGGCCAAAGTGTGCCAACCTTTTTTTCCTTGATTGTCTGAGCGAAATGCTAAATTCACCATCTGAAATCAGTCTTTTGGCTATATCTTTCAAACGAAATGTCGGATTGTGATCAGATTTCGCCCAATTATTCACAGAAATAGTGTTAATATTTCCTGAAATTGACACATATGCATCAAGTCATTTAGGGATCGGTCACTCAATACTAACGTAGCATATACGTAAAAACATGTTATTTCAGAGTTGACAAAAAATATAAAAAAGTTGAACATAATTAAGTGCCTAAATATATGTGTCTAATTCAGTCTTTTTGAACTTATAAAGGTATCACAAAAGTGTGATGCATGTTTTGTTTTGACAATAAACCAAAGTTGTCAAGCCATGCGTACACAGTAATAATACCCCTATCTTTTTAAAGAGCAAGTAAATCAGCAATGACTGTTGAATAACATGATTAATATACTTTCCACGCGGCTGGCAGCTGCAGAGGACATTCCGAAATGTCACCAATTGTTTCAAAAATGTCAAGATTATTGAATTTCATCACCATATTTGGAATCACCTTGACAAATGCATTAACATAAGTACAAACATTCCTAGTATTGGTTCAGTAACCCTTGTGATAGACTTTGAAAGTTGGGGAAGGTTTCTGAAAAATCTGTTTTGTGTATGGTAAAAATAATAGCGGCGTGGAAAGTGTTAAATACAGCAAAAACATTAACAAAATTAAGAACGTTATTATCATTCAACAAATATATAGATGACATAATGATAGTGGCGATCAAAAACAATAATGGAAATTATGATCGTTAGACATAATTATTAAGAAAATGAAATAAATGAAGATCGTTTATAAAACAGAAGTTTGGACACAGAATCGAACCCAGGGCGAATGCGTGCAAGTCCCACGGCAGAGCCGTTACACCAAACGGTTTGTATGCATGATGTAACTGACTTTTACTTGATCAATGCACGTGTATTGTCATTGCGCAATGGTGCTTCATTTTCAACGGTTCACCGTGAAAAATGATGAAATGTGTCATTATTACGACATGCCGAACTGTTTTTTTCCATGGATAGTTGATTAGTGGACAGAAACCCGTCTTATAGACCATTTTAAAGAAAATAGGAATCACTGCATATCTACTTTCGAACGGTTCACCACTGATGAAATGAAATAAATCTATAGTGTCATATATTTATTATTTCAATACGGTGAACCGTTGAAACATACATATGATGCGACTCATTTCTTCCCATAAATAGCCTATAAGTTTAAAATAAGTTCAATAAACACTAATCCATTGAAAAAACAATTCTTCATTTCATAATAATGACAAAATCAGATGATTTGTGATGTGATCCGTTGAGAATGAATCACCATTCCTATACATGACTTTTATATAACAATAACAGATCAAGCCCGTCTAGTGTAGCGGATAGCTATTGGGCTCTGAGTTCTGGTGGCCCCGGGTTCGAATTTCGGGAAGGTATTTTATTTGGGTTAATTTGCTTTTAATGGTTGATTGATTGATTTTTAAATTTAATTGATTGATAATTTAGACCCACATTTTACGCTGTTTCTTAAATCATGGTCACGGTATCTTACATATAAGCCTACATTAGTATGGTACCAAAAGGATGCACACGATGTTCACATTTTTCCAAGAATTTATGTAAATGAATTAATTCTTTTTCATTTGTGACTAACAGGGATTAGTTTGTTAATTGTTATACTGATGTTTTATAAAATGCATTGAATTCAGGAGGTACTTATATCTTAATAATAATGTTAACCTAATAAAAAACTTTAAAAATAAAAACAGAAACAAATCTGCATGACTTTTCTAATCCTTATACACATGTAGTAAAATGCGTGTGAACAGTCATTTCAAAATGATTGTTCGTTCTTCTATCTTATATGGATAGAGCTTCGTCTTCATGTTGCATTCTTTTGTATGTGACTTTATTTATTTCCCATAGTGGTATTTTGTAATGCCATGAAAACATAACATGTCATTGTGTCCTTAATTGCTACCTTCTAAAGATAGTAATATTTACACGACCCATACTAATTGCCTATTATTATAGACCTATAGCCCCACACAGTTATCATACATAGGGCTTAGTAATTAATGAGCAGTCCTTAATACACTGTTGTGTGCACTTGTATGCCGTTTGTCAAATGTTGATTACAAATAAATTATTGAATATACCTAATGTAATTGTGCTTCAACATTTTGTTTTAAATCCATAAGAATAAATTGCAAAAAAATAACATGTTTTTACGTATATGCAACCATAGTACTGAGTGACCAATCCTTAAATGACTTGACTCATACGCGTCAATTTCAGGAAATATTAACACTATTCCTGTGAATAATTTGGCGAAATCTGATCACAATCCGACATTTCGTTTGGAAGTTATAGCCTTAAGACTGATTTCAGATGGTGATTTTAGAATTTCGCTCAGACATGTCTGAGCGAAATGCTAAATTCACCATCTGAAATCAGTCTTTTGGCTATATCTTTCAAACGAAATGTCGGATTGTGATCAGATTTCGCCCAATTATTCACAGAAATAGTGTTAATATTTCCTGAAATTGACACATATGCATCAAGTCATTTAGGGATCGGTCTCTCAATACTAACGTAGCATTTACGTAAAAACATGTTATTTCAGAGTTGACAAAAAATTTAAAAAAGTTGAACATAATAAAGTGCCTAAATATATGTGTCTAATTCAGTCTTTTTGAACTTATAAAGGTACCACAAAAGTGTGATGCATGTTTTGTTTTGACAATAAACCAAAGTTGTCAAGCCATGCGTACACAGTAATAATACCCCTATCTTTTTAAAGAGCGAGTAAATCAGCAATGACTGTTGAATAACATGATTAATATACTTTCCACGCGGCAGGCAGCTGCAGAGGACATTCCGAAATGTCACCAATTGTTTCAAAAATGTCAAGATTATTGAATTTCATCACCATATTTGGAATCACCTTGACAAATGCATTAACATAAGTACAAACATTCCTAGTATTGGTTCAGTAACCCTTGTGATAGACTTTGAAAGTTGGGGAAGGTTTCTGAAAAATCTGTTTTGTGTATGGTAACAATAATAGCCGCGTGGAAAGTGTTAAATACAGCAAAAATATTAACAAAATTAAGAACGTTATTATCATTCAACAAATATATAGATGACATAATGATAGTGGCGATCAAAAACAATAATGGAAATTATGATCGTTAGACATAATTATTAAGAAAATGAAATAAATGAAGATCGTTTATAAAACAGAAGTTTGGACACAGAATCGAACCCAGGGCGAATGCGTGCAAGTCCCACGGCAGAGCCGTTACACCAAACGGTTTGTATGCATGATGTAACTGACTTTTACTTGATCAATGCACGTGTCATTGCGCAATGGTGCTTCATTTTCAACGGTTCACCGTGAAAAATGATGAAATGTGTCATTATTACGACATGCCAAACTGTTTTTTCCATGGATAGTTGATTAGTGGACAGAAACCCGTCTTATAGACCATTTTAAAGAAAATAGGAATCACTGCATATCTACTTTCGAACGGTTCACCACTGATGAAATGAAATAAATCTATAGTGTCATATATTTATTATTTCAATACGGTGAACCGTTGAAACATACATATGATGCGACTCATTTCTTCCCATAAAATAGCCTATAAGTTTAAAATAAGTTCAATAAACACTAATCCATTGAAAAAACAATTCTTCATTTCATAATAATGACAAAATCAGATGATTTGTGATGTGATCCGTTGAGAATGAATCACCATTCCTATACATGACTTTTATATGTAGTATATAATTGACACGCAATAACAGATCAAGCCCGTCTAGTGTAGCGGATGACTAACAGGGATTAGTTTGTTAATTGTTATACTGATGTTTTATAAAATGCATTGAATTCAGGAGGTACTTATATCTTAATAATAATGTTAACCTAATAAAAAACGTTAAAAATAAAAACAGAAACAAATCTGCATGACTTTTCTAATCCTTATACACATGTAGTAAAATGCGTGTGAACAGTCATTTCAAAATGATTGTTCGTTCTTCTATCTTATATGGATAGAGCTTCGTCTTCATGTTGCATTCTTTTGTATGTGACTTTATTTATTTCCCATAGTGGTATTTTGTAATGCCATGAAAACATAACATGTCATTGTGTCCTTAATTGCTACCTTCTGAAGATAGTAATATTTACACGACCCATACTAATTGCCTATTATTATAGACCTATAGCCCCACACAGTTATCATACATAGGGCTTAGTAATTAATGAGCAGTCCTTAATACACTGTTTTGTGCACTTGTATGCCGTTTGTCAAATGTTGATTACAAATAAATTATTGAATATACCTAATGTAATTGTGCTTCAACATTTTGTTTTAAATCCATAAGAATAAATTGCAAAAAAATAACATGTTTTTACGTATATGCAACCATAGTACTGAGTGACCAATCCTTAAATGACTTGACTCATACGAGTCAATTTCAGGAAATATTAACACTATTCCTGTGAATAATTTGGCGAAATCTGATCACAATCCGACATTTCGTTTGGAAGTTATAGCCTTAAGACTGATTTCAGATGGTGAATTTAGAATTTCGCTCAGACACATATGCATCAAGTCATATGCATCAAGTCATTTAGGCGTTGCAATGTATTGTGGTCTATCCGGGGTTGCAATGTACTGCTGCTGGCGTTCCTGTTCCGCGCCCGGAGGAGGGGCTCCATCTAATCCTCCAACTGCTGCTGCTGCCCCGGCTCCTCCCCCTCCGATCGTTAATTGGGCGGGAATATACTGCGGTCTTTCAAATTCACCGCGGAACGGCGTGGGGATAATTTGTCTTTCTAACACCACACCTTCTTGGTACACAGCTTCCGTTTGAGATGTGCTCGGCTGATCCCTTGTCGGTGTTACGATGTATTGTCTTTCCCCGTCATCCCCCCTTGTCGGAGTTAAAATATAATGTGCCGGGACTTGGGCCCCTACTAATTCCCCACGAGTTTGGTAAACAAGTTGTCCCTCTTGCATACGTCCAGACCTATCCAGGGACATGTAGACGCGATTGTCATCACGACGGAATTCAATTCCGGCATCTACATCATCCTCGGGTCTTCCACGGGACCCGCGTCCTCGATCGACCTTTGAATTATTAAGGGCCAAGTACTTCTAAACACCCATCTGATAACCAGTACCCCCAGTCACCACTTCTAAAGAGTTTTTCGCCAACCGATGCTGGAACGGTATTTGGTCTCTTGATGAATCTCTTATTTTGTTGTTCAGGTCTATTCAAGTAGCCTCTGGCCAAAGCTGGACTGGCAATATAAATCTGAGTGAAGAGTACAAGTAAACACAATATTTGTTGGAATAGAGTTCAGATGAGATGCAGACATTTTTATCTACCTATATGAGGGCGGTAAAACCGCAAGCGATCCGATAACTCACACTAAAGACTAATACAATGTATTAAATTCGTTCAAATAGTCTAAACCAGTGGCGTAAATTTACAGAAATGAAACAATCTTAACTTTTGTCCTCCTCCTCAGATATTTATTGTCACACGTCCTCAGGCGGAGGGAAGCGTTATGGCTACGTCGACATCGGTATGGGTACTAAGGGGTGTGTGGTTGCAACACCTCCCTGGTTGGAAACCACCTCCACATATTGTTGGCGTTATTATACATTCAATTGCATTATAAACATTGGTTAGGCTCTGAAACACGGAAATATAGAACTTCAACACACACACCCCTCCCCCACACGTGATGAGGGTATCAAACATCAGATGCACACTGACCTCTCAATGCACACAATGCTCCGAATCGTCAACATGGTCAAGTGATGGCACCATACACAAGCAGACGACGATCTCAGATCGGCCAAGCTGGCCAAAGTCATCAAAAAGGGCCAACATAAATGGGGCTGCGCAATGATATCATCAACATTTTGGTGTATGCGCATGTTTATCGACACCCTGTATGACATCATGGTAATTCTTCTGCCGTTTCGACCGACAAAATTGAGCGAAAGAGAAGTAAATCATTACCTTTGGGGTCATTTTTGACTTTAAATTCCTATGGTATTGGGGATACACAGATAAACTCAACATCGCTGTTGAAGGGGTACAATATGATAAAGGATGGGACGTATCGAAATGCCTACTACACGATCACACAAAGGAAACCTATAGCAACGCACACAGCTATACATCCCTAAATAATACGCTGTTGATGCCTTTTGTTTAAAAATATTTTCCTCCAGTAATGAAAACGTAATATACGGTGAGATTTCAGTGTGAGATGTATAACCATATTAAGGTATTTGATATGATAATGAATAATCTTTATAAATCAATATGTCCACTGCTTCTCAGAGTAGGCTACTAAGTTACTAAATTTCAATCAGTTCCAAATTGGCGAGAAATATTCGGTTTTTATCTATCCGCGCACAAAAGTAATCCAAGCGTATAGGCGCGATTTTGGCATACGGTTATATGGCCATCAGGTGAATTTCAAAAATTATACAACAACATCTTATTGAACTACAATTAACCTAAACCCAACCTATGGACATGATGGATCGCATCTGTGTTAGCGCTAACATGATAATAATTTCGTCAACAGCAGTGAGCTGCTTGATTTAACCGTAAATCTTTTCTGTGAAACATAACTGATGTTCTAACCTCTCCTGGAGAGCACGTGTGGTCTAGTGGATAGCATGCCGGTCTCACAGTACAAAGGTTGTGAGTTCTAGCCCCGCTACAGCCAACGTGTGTGTATCCTTGGGCAAGGTACTTAGTCTCAATTGCCTCGTCGACCCAAGCGAGATTGGGGAGCTGTTAGGGGATATTACAATATAAGTGCTGATACATTGTGTGTGCCGTGTCGGATAGCCTGGTAAATGAAGCGAAGTGATTGTGACGATTTCCTAATGGCAGCAAAAATCAGTGGTTCGGAAGTCACATAAAATGGTGGTCCCGTGCATCGGAAGAGCAATACCCGAGCACGTTAAAAAGGTCACAGACTCTTTCGTAAAGAGTAGGGATCATCCCGGTCTGTAGCTGTTCACACATCTAACGGACCTCAATGGAAATAATCTTCAACGAGGGTTTCTTGGGTTATCCAGGGTCGTAAGGCCCAAATAATTAAATACAAAAATACAAAAAATACAAAAAAAACTGCTTGATTTAACCGTAAATCTTTTCTGTGAAACATATCTGATGTTCTAACCTCTCCTGGTGATCCAACGGGTTGTATATTGTAGTTGTCATCCATGATCACTATATCGACACCGGGTAACGGTTTACCCACGGGGAAGAATTTCCGGAGCTCACCATTTTTCTGGAAATGAACAAATTTGAATGTGATAATGTGAGCAAGGTGGACAAAGTGTACTTTAGATCCCAGATACTGGTATACTATCGTTCAATACTGGAATATAAAAGTTGCCAGTATCGGTCGATACTGGTACGATTTAATTGTATCTCACGATACTGGAACATTTTGTATGTGCCAATATCGGCCGACACTGGAACACTGACTTTGTACCAGTATTGAACGATACTGGGTGTTCCAGTATAGGACGATACTAGTACAGTCCAGAATCTAGGACCTAAAGTACTCTTTTTCCAGCAAGGTTTATATATGTTGGTTTTAGCACACAAACATAATACGAAATATGCCTTTCACTTCGAAATTACACCTCTTGTGAGCCTATACACCGCGATGAGACTACCATTTTCTAGACGAGTTTACACCATTTTAATGAATTTTTAGGTTAAGTGTGATAATTCTTACATTAAATATATTGTATTATACGAGGGTCATTCAGTAAGTTATGAAAGTGATCATGGTATGGGATGCATGAGTGATTCTATTGAGGGATAGTGTGATCAATACAAAGTATGAACCTTTGTCTTTCAAACAATACAGTTTTGGATTTCTAAGTGTAAACTATGACGTCATAGCATTGTCTCAAAGTAAGTACACTTGGGACACTACTAAATCAGTTATTTGGCGGGAAATTTGAATTGTTTGTGTGAAACATGTGGTAAGAAGATTGCATAACATGACACCAAAAGAAGGTAAATCCCATATTTTTCGCGTAAGTATGATAAAAAAGACAATATCTTTAATCCCTGTGTAATTTGATATATGTAATATATATAAGAGGAAAAAGTAAGGAGAGGCAATCGAATAAAAGTATACAAATATCAGTATTTCAAATAGCCAATTTTCATTGAAAAATGCCCAGTCAGTGAATCACTAATATTGCAGAAAATCAAACAATTTAGGAAAAATCCAAGCAATTAACCAGTTTGGGAGATTCCGTATGATAGTTAACTAATTATCTGAACTTATTCGCACGAAACCTGCAGAAAATATGCGCATGCGCAGACGGCAGATAATTTTGAACTGGGCCAAAAATGGCTAAAATCATGAAATTTACCAGATAAAAGCTTACTGTGCCTTCAAATTCTAATCAAAAATAATGAAAAATGCTTAAATCAATGTGTAAAAATATTGTGATAGTCAAAATGAAGATATGCATGAATGTGTCAATCAAAGATGGCTGCCACAACGTCTCTTATTACTGTTATCTTTAGAGCTACTAGATATGCATTGTTAAAGTAATCGTCACATAATTTCAATGGTTTGAGGAAATTTTATAAACAGCTCCTATTGAAATCCCCACTATTATTGCTTTACATCGAACAACAATTTACTAAATTATAATCCCTCCATTGTTCTTTTTCCTTTGTTGTTTTCTAAGGTATATTATTGCGGATTTTGCTAAATAAAAGCGTATTTGAGATGGTCCCCTCTCGTTTGTATTAAGGAATTCAGATCTAAAAAAGAATGTCAAACAGAGTTCAGATTGTGTTCTAACTATGTGCCAAATGTTATCTGATTTTATGCGTGCATTGCCGAGATATACGCAAATGTATCAATCAACCCATATTCAACATATTACATATTCAGTCAAATAATTGACAGATTTCAGTCAGTGTCTGAAACCTATGGTGTTTATGTTAATGACGTTACATAACCAAAGGTATCTAACAATCCAAAAGGGTATTGTTTGAAAGACAAAGGTTCATACTATATATTGATCAAATTATCCCTCAATAGAATCACGCATGCATCCCATACCATGATCACTTTCATTATTTATTGAACGACCCTCGTATAGTAATGCATTTTTAAAAATTATCTCAGAGATAAGACTCTTAATTTATGGTTGAAAATCTATTGAAATATCAAATTTATTTATTCGTCACTCAACGGAAGACGGACTCCCGTCACTTGATGCATCGCATGTGTCAATAAAAATTGACTTTAGTCCGTCACTAAATAGCACGCCCTCAAGCCGAACGCGCTCCCGTTCCGGAGCAGACTGATAACATTGGATTTCTTTAATTCAAAGAAAATAGCATGTGGAATCTTAATGGGAATTAAGCTTGACAAGTTGGTTTAGAATTGGAAAATTTTGAAAATTTTGATTATTTTTGTTTAATCAATAGCTGAAATTTCACCAAAAAATCCTGACATTTTTGGAGCAAAAAACCAGACCGACCGACCGAATTCCTTGAGAGGTTCGTTTGTCCGTAGAACAGGATTTTCGTCACCTTGTGTACAAATTAACAAGTTTGATTCAGGACTAGCGGGATACCCTTGTTTATGCTCGGGTCCTGCTAGATGAGCAAATGACATGAATGAGAGCAAATGAACATGAATGAGAGCACATGAACATGAATGAGTTGTAACTTGAGTTCATGAGTTGTCAATTGCCATAAAACTTTGAGGTCATGAGTTGTAAATAACGAATTTCACTATCATAAGATGGAAGGAAACGTAAACGAAAGAGACAGATTTTCACTTACGGCAGCCTGAATTAAGCAATGAACTCATAAGATACGCAGTTAAAAAGAACAAAGAAAGAGCTAGATAGAGAGGGGGGGGGGGGGGGGGGGGGGGGGGGGGGGGGGGGGGGGGAGGGAAGAGATATAAATAGAGAGGGCCATTCTCTTCTTCCTTATATTTTAAATACATTTTATAGGCTATCTTTTACCATACTATTACCCGGCTTTTCTCCCGATTCCCATCGCCGCGCATTTTGTTCTTCAATTCCGTTGATATTCTTCAGGTTCCCCGCAACTTTGCGCCGTCACTTACACCACCATACCTCATTAATACCCTTACCCCAAGCTATATTATATCCTATGGTTTATTCTTATAAGAAACCACGTTATTTCATTACCTTATGGCCCTCCCATGCGTTATACCCATTTATTTATAAATATATTTGGTTATGCCACATTACTTTATTAACCATCCGCTCACACAATATCCCCTACCTCTCAGACCACTTCTTTAACGCCCGCTGGCTTATACCATGCAAGTATAGGCCTATTATATGGCTTATACCACCTTACTTCAATAACCCCACCCCACCCCAAAAACAACAACACCCACACCACCCAAGCCCCCCAAAAGAACAACAACAAAAAACAACAACCACCCAACAACAAACAAACAAAAAACAGGTTGCTTTATTAACCCCCACCCGACGGTCATTACACCACATCACTATAATTTGAACCCTATGCTTGTACACCTATCCGTTGTAAGACGCACTATACGACCCCCGGGAATGGTGCGTCACTTTACCGAGGTACGTCAACATCTCATGTACCTCTCATGACGCACCCTGTGTCAAAAAAGTGATGGACCTTTGACATACAATATACGCACCCTCAGTCAATTTTGTTACGCACCATTGGTTGATTCTGACGGACCATATGACGCACCCCCGTTGTCAGATATCGTTGACTGAACTGGATAAAACACGTGACTACTGAAAATGTACTACTTTTGCTTCACGGGGGATCTGCCCTTTTCGTTGTTGTCAACCCTGGCCCCTCGGATATCAGCATGACACGGAGTTGTTTTTTACTCATGACTAATTGAAATAATGTTATATATTATATTTATATTATACTTAATATAATTAATAAGCTCTTGCACACATGCAGTATACAGGGTGAGTAAAAAAAAACCTGCAATAGTGGAAAGAAGCCATTTTGTTTTCAAAACCAAATTTGAATTTGAATTTTAAAACTGTTTAAACGTTGCTAGAATGACGTATTTAATCCTAACTTTGTGTGAAAAAATGAAGTCGATCGCATTGTTCGTTTGTCGTTGGTGACCCTCTTTGCTGCACAACCAAATTTACATGTTTGTCCACGAGCACAGTGATTTTCAATTGAAATGGCTCACAATGCATTTTCATATTTGTATATCCCGCCAACAAAAATTTGGAAAAATGTCACTTTTTTATTAAAATTTAGAACATTATAAGCTTTCATAGCATGGGTATGGTAAATTGATTATGTTAACTAACATGTAAACAAGAAGGGATGCATCAAATTCCAATATCATCACAAATGTACTCAAAATTCCAAATTCGAATGAGAGAAACATTTTGCGATTTGATGCATATTTTGGGTATCTCGTGGACAGACGTGTGAAATGGGTGCACTGGTAAAAAGGTTCACCGAAGGCAAACGGATTATATTGACTTCATTTTTTCACACATATTTAGAAACAAATAAGGTATTCTTATAACGTTTAAAAAAAAATCAAACTTCAACTTAGTTTTTAAAACAAGATGGCTTCTTTACACTATTGCAGTTTTTTTTTACTCACCCTGTAGTATGGCATAAGTTCGTATTTTGTTGTTCGTAAAAATGATGTACACTGTGACGCACCCACGTAAAGTGACGGACATTGACCCACCCTTCGTCAATTTCGTGACGAACCAAAGGCTGCCACTGACGTACCCTCCGTCAAGAATGTAGTGGTAAACGACGCACCTCTTCCGGGGGTCGTATAATGCGTCATACAACTGATAAGTGTATTATCCTAAACTATTTGTCTTACTTTATTAACCCCCTAACCTCTCATTAACTCCCTGTCTCGTGGCTTATACATCTGGCTTCATTCCCCCCTACCCCAAACCACAACACATCACTATATAACGTATCCCTTAGGTCTCCGGCTCCTATCCTAAACCATTTCCTTTAGTTTAACACCCACCCCAGGGTACTTATACCACATTACATAGGCCCATCCTTAACCATTTCCAGTGGTTTAACCCCCATCTGACGGTACTATACCACATTACTTAACCCCTAGGCAGCTTATTCTAAACCATTTCCCGCCAGTGGCTTATATCTATATATTTACCAGCCCGTACGCGGCAGCGCGACCTTGCGCAAACATGCACGCGACGGTATGATAACGCGGTAGCAAGTGCAACGCACAATATCGTGCAATTTTAGTGGAATTTTTAAGCAAAATTCAAGCTAGAACTGTATGAGGCCGGTGATCCCGGGACAAGGCCGGTGAGAACCCGGTACAGACCCGGTGTAGAACGGTATGGACTGAGGACCCGGTGAGGAGGTGTTATGCATCCGGTGGGAACGGTAAGCCTTAGAAATGTATGAGGACGGTGAGCCCGGTACACGGCCGGTGAGGACCCAGTATAGACCCGGTATATAACGGTATGGACCCGGTGGCCACAAAAAAAAAATAATGCGCCCGTTAACATTTTTTACTGATTGTTTGGACTCTGTTGTTTTTCTATTAGACGGTAAGGTGGCCGCCTCACAAGTGCTACCGCAAGCATATAACGGACATCAAATGCAGCGCCCACTAGCGACCAGCTGAACAATAGGAATCGAACCACAGCTAAACATCAATGGTCGCTTGCTCTGATGTCAATTGTTTAAAGCTAACTATTGGGAGTCAATATATTAGAAAATTGACATATCAAAGTTGTTGTTTAATGGTATGGATGTAATGAATATTAGTCAAACTCCTATTAGGGATGAGATGAGAGCCAAATGCCATTTCCCTGCAACATAACAGATCGATACAGATGAGTGAAAATTAATGTGTCGCAAAAAATAAAAAAAATTCAACAAAAATTAAAAATGTTTGCCACTTTCATTTCAAGATTTCTCTGTAATTTGTGCATTACAGAGAATGATTTCCGTTCATAATAATGATTTATATATCAAGGAATATTTTGATAGCTTACTTATTGAAATTGATTCTATAAATCGTCTAATATCAATGCTCCCGTAAGTCCCAAAATATAAATAATTTAGTTGTCCACGGTCAGTCCTTATATTTGGTCATATCTAAAACAGTTTTAGTGAGTTCACACGCTCACCATAGGCCGGTGAACAATGATGTCAATAACGAAACACACTAATACAACAACAATGAATTTCAACACATTTCCCAATCGACACCCTGCTTTATCAACGGCTAATAATTGGCGTTTGAACTCACGTCAACTTAGCATAATCACACACTACACATGAATGCTTTCATTGTACACTGCTCAATCGGTATGTCCAATCCGGCGCCCTGCACAATACAGGTATATCGTCTCAGGGTATGTTCATCGGTTAAGCATGAGCGGGTAATTTGACTATGAATAAGATATACGAGGTTTTAGAACTGACGGAAAATAAGATAGGAATGTCGAGGACAACCAATCAATATTTTATTATTGGCCTAACTGCTGGTTGGAAAATTCAGTCATGGATGATTAGAAAGCTGTCACTTGGAGGCGCTGTATTTCATGTCCATAGTCTACCACTTGTGCGCCTACCATTACCGCCCTGCGAACGGGCGCGAAACGGGTGCGCCGTCTTTATACCGTCCTCAAACCGGGCTCTCACCGTTTGACGCCACTTTTACTCACCCGGCAGGAGTTTTGAGAACGGTTAAACTTCCTGCCGGGCGCGGATGGCCGGCAATGTCCCCGGCAACGTGTTCAACGGACGGGAAACGGCCCACCGTGTGACATCACCGTATGCCGTCGTCTGGACCAATTTGTCACACGGTAATGGGCCGGCCAGCTCACACGGATACATGTGAGTAATACAGAGATTCCCGGAATGTGAGTGAAGCGGCGAGCTTGAGCGCTCAGCTTATACAGGGCAGTTTGATGACGTTATCAAGGCGGTTCGGTCGGTACCCAAGCGACACTTATAACGTAGAGAATAAGTATTGTTTCAGCCCGTGCCTGTATAATTTATATTATATTTTCTACCATAAATGCGATCGATTGTATTATTCTAAATCGAATAACGACGCTTCTATTCTCGTCATTAATTCTTGAACGGTCATAATTTATTTCTGTTATCCACTGTAGATAGCAGTTTGTATCATACCACGGATAAGATCTGCTGTCTACTGAAGATAGCAGTTTGTATTATGCTATAGATCAGATCTGCTATTAGAGACGTTGCGTCCCCATACCGGCGTGAAAAACTGCAATTTTCTTACTAATTTGCCTGTCTTCCTTTCTCCTTTCTGTCCGTTTCCTTTCCCTTTTCAGTTTCCTTTTTCTCATCTTCTCCTTTTCTTTCCCTTTGCCTTCCCGATTTCCCTCTGCCTCCCGATTTTCTCGGTCATATTTTCTTTCAGGGGGGGGGGGGGGGGGGGGGGGGGGGGGGCTTGTCTCCGTCTGGCTACGCTACTGAAATAACAAATGTGTTATCTAATCTTCATTCATTCAGATACACATGGCTGGGTGCCATATCACATTTGTCACCCAACCAAAGGAAATCTTCCCGTATTGCGTTATCAAACAGGGGATAACCGATAGTATCATACATCAGATCAGACCTGATATATATTGTAGATAGCAGTTTGTATCAGACCACGGAGTAGTTTTGCTGTCTACTGAAGATAGCAGTTTGTACCATGCCACGGATAAGATCTGCTATCTAATGAAGATTGCAAAGAGAGTGTCTTTCATTAAGCACGTTTTGCGGCCGACATTCTAAATCTGTTTGTATAGGCTTTTGGTGTAACCTATCGTTCCATCTGAAACACGTTAAAGGTCGTGTAAGCGTTTCTAATAGTACAAATACTCGCACGACTATTCCCCCAATGCCCCCTACAACATCATTAATATCAAAATTGTATTAAACAGTAAGGCATTGGATTAATAAAAATACCATTTATAAGTTGATTGGCTTCACGTTTGATTCTCAAAAACAGACACAAATTTAACTTTGATATGAATATAAAAAGTGCTATTTCCAAAATAGAAAGACCAACCGTTGATAGTTGTCAGCAGGATTATTTACCAAGTTTACTAATAATATAAATAAATGAAATTTTAAAATTCTAAAAAGACCATACAAACTTAAAACAGTTTAGAATAATCCCACATGTGCTATATTTTTAGAACTAGTGGCTTCAGTGTAAATGTATGCCCCAGGATATGTTTACTATTGGTTATAACTTTGTTACGATTTCTCCAATTACATACATTTGTGTGCTATTGTTAGTAATAAATATAGCATATTCAAATACACTCTCTCGTTGCTTTAAAGAACATATGCAATTTATTTACTTTTACAATATCAACGTTTAGGAAACATAGTCTGCACAGACCAAGTTGTCTATGAAAATGCGCACGAATCAATGTGTGTTACAATGAGTGAAGCTGAAATAATCTAATACTTCTCGTTGTTTATTTGAAACATACGTTTCAAGGGAGGGTGCATTGGTGGTTATATTTAATGCCTGCTATCTTGTGAGGAATCACTGAATCATTGGTATTGCTGGATGTCCATTAGAGAATGTCAGCCCGTTAAGATCGGTATGCCTTCACTGCGGGAGTTCTATGAAAGGCAATAGAACAGTCACCTTGTAAGGAGACTGGTTTTATTATAGATTGGGAGGCTCGGTTTATCCACTCCGGACATGAGGCATGGATTTGCTATATATAATATTAGTAACGCAGTTTCCTGTCCTGGCTTGGAAGAGGAAGGGGTTACCTAAAATATGTGATGCAGCCCTTCGAGCGGTTTTGTTTGTTTTGTTTTGTTTGTATGTTGTTATTTTTTTGACGTGGGGGGGGGGGGTAAATACTTTTCCAGGCACAGATCAACTAATGGAAAATAAAATAAAGAAAGTTGGGTGATAAAGTTGGATCATTTTCGTAAAAGGGGTCTTTCGATGAATGGTCAAATACATACCCACCACCACCTCCACCAGCCTAGGCAGAGAAATATTTTCTTGCCGATGGGAATTGTTTGGTGAAAATGGTATACATTTTCGGCGAGACTTCTTTTAAGATCTTGCCATGTGCCCTTTTCTGGGTCTGATTTACCCCGAAATACCCAGTGTTCACAGGGATCCGTAGGTAGGCCGCAGACTTAGTTTTGGGGATTGGGATCTATGCAGGGGCAGGAAAAGCCCGGGCCGGGAGTTTGTCAGATTTAGCCAGAGGAGGTGCAATCGTCAACTTATTGGGGGGGGGGGGGGGGGGGGTACCACAAAATCATTGTGTCTACAACAAGTGTGCTCGTGTTATCCAGAGGCGTAACTAGAGTGACCCCTAGAAGGCTCGCCCTCGATGTCAGGGTCCAAGGCTTCACAGGCTATAATACGCAACACTATACGCAATGCGACAATACGCGGGCGTCGTGGCGACGGGACCACGCGGGAGAGAGAAAAAAGAAAACAAAGAAAAAGGCAGAACTAAGGAGGCGGAGAAACGGGACGGAAGGTCGGATGACCTAAAGGCCCGGACTGCAGGCCAGAACACTAAATAGAAAGATACGGCTCTGGCGAGGATCTTAGTGTTATCTATCATGTCTATGGCAGGACGATATTCAGTCTAACTCATTCCAGTTAGATGAGAACCGGAGAACATAAATAAAGATACGGCACTACGAGGATCTTCCGTTGTCTATGGCAGGACGATAATCAGTCGAGATAATTCCAGTTAAATGAGAATCGGAGAACATTAATAAGAGATACGATACTATGGCAGACTTGTGAACTTCTGGTCCAGTACGGAACATCGCTGATGATATTGAAGACCTTCAATAAGACTCTCGAGCCCGCGACAACTAATCTTCTGGTGGAACATTATACAAACGATAAGTGCACTTATAGTCCAGTCAATCTAATGAATGACCCACCACAAATTGCAACACAAGGTTTTTCTTCAGTTTCGTTATGAGAAAGGTCTCTGGAACAACATATCAAAAGTCTAATAAAATCTAAGCAGGCGAAAGTCATTTTTTCCGTAAATCCAAGATGGCCGCCAAAAAACCTTTATTTTTGACAATATCTTGACTTCTCATTATTATTTTACCAATATTTTAACTGCAAAGGAATGGTTTTTAATATCAATGAATCCATTGAAACACAATTTAATATAATTGGCCTGTAACTTGCTTTATTAACACACCTAAATCCAAGATGGCCGCCAAAATGGCCACCAAAAATGGTAAAAACTCCATATATTGGCATATATAAACCAACATGTATGATCAGAGTATAGTTTTAACAATAGCATGTATGGATTAGACCATAGAAACTCATATCTAGTGATTTTGCTTTGTTAACGTACTTTAAAACCAAAATGGCCGCCAAATGAATGGCCAAAAATTGTGAAAAGTGGTAAAAATTCCATAAAATAGCATAATATTAACCGACGTGTATGATAAAAATATAGTTTTAACGATGGGATGTATGTGTTAGACCAATAATAACTCATATCCAGTATTTTTGCTCCATTAATATAGTTCAAAATCCAAAATGGCTGCTAAAATGGCCCCCAAAATGGTTCCCGAAGGGACTGCAAAAATTGTCAAATTCCATAAAATGGGATTATATCAACCTAAATGTATGACGAAAATATAGTTTTAATGATGGGATGTATGTATTAGACCACAAGTAACTCATATCTAGTATTTGTTTTTTTGTTAACATACTTAAAAATCTAAAATGGGTCCCAAAATGACTGAACAAATTGTTGGAATTCTTTAAAATGGGATAATATCAACCAAAATGTATGATGAAAGTATAGTTTTAACATTGGGGTGTATGTATTAGACCACTAAGTAACTCATATCCAGTATATTTGCATTGTAATAACATACTTATAAACCAAGATGGCCACCAAAATGGCCACTGTAAATCTAAAAGCAATAGCTAAGCAGTTTCAAACATACTATTTGGTGAATGTGTTGTAATATACACTCTTACCTATGTGGATTACCTCATGTAGATAATTTTTACATTAACAGCAGCCATTTTGGTGGCCATCTTAGATTTAAAGTATATTAGTATAATGCAAATATACTGGATATGAGTAACTAGTGGTCTATTACATACATACCAATGTTAAAATTGGTTGATATTATACTATTTTATAGGATTTCGACAATTTGTTCAGTCATTTTGGACCCATTTGGGGGGCCATTTTGGACATATTTTTTATTCCTAAGTATGTTAACCAAGCACAAATACTAGATACAAGTTACTAGGGGTCTAATACATACATCCCATTATTCAAACTATAATAATATCATCATACATTTAGGTTGATAATATCTCATTTTATGGAATTTGCCATTTTTTGCGGCCACTTCAGGAACCATTTGGGGGCCATTTTGGGGGCCATTTTGGATTTTGAACTATGTTTACAGCGCACAAATACTGGATATGAGTTACTTGTGGTCTAACACATACATACCATCGTTAAAGTTATATTTTTATTATACATTTCGGTTGATATTATGCTATATTATGCAATTTTGACCACTTTTGACAATTTGTGGCCATTAATTTGGCGGCCATTTTGGTTTTTAAGTATGTTAACAAAGCAAAAATACTAGATATGAGTTTCTAGTGGTCTAACCCATACACCCCATATTTAAAACTATACTCTGATCATACATATTGGTTTATATATGCCAATATATGGAGTTTTTACCATTTTTGGCGGCCATTTTGGCGGCCATCTTGGATTTAGGTGTGTTAACAAAGCAAGTTACAGGCTAATTATATTAAAATGTGTTTCAATGGATTCATTGATATCAAAAACCATACTTTTGCAGTTAAAATATTTGTATAATAATAATAAGAAGTCAAGATATTATCAAAAATAGGGGTTTTTGGCGGCCATCTTGGATTTACAGAAAAAATGACTTTCGCCTGCTTAGATTTTATTAGACTTTTGATATGTTGTTCCAGAGACCTTTCTAATGAAGAAACTGAAGAAAAACCTTGTGTTGCAATTTGTGGTGGGTCATGCTATCATTTGCGATAGATTGACTGGACTATTATTAGCAAACTAAATCAGTGATCACTGAGCGCGTGAAATGTGTTGCATTGTTAATTCATGAATTCTGTTTTATATTAAATAGTTGTTTATAAACTCTCAGATAGTCAATCGTTTAATTGTTAAGTCCGAGCTAACTCGGGTCGTGACACTCGATGCCCCCCCAAATGAAATGACACATTATTATCAAACAAAATCGGTTATGCCACCCCCCCCCCCCCCCCCCCCATCACAGGCCTGTCCCCCACATGCCCCCATTCCCAATTGAACACCCTAGTTACGCCAATTTAGTTAACACCTACATTAACACATTAACATATCTTCAAATAACTGTTACATAACCTTACATAATTAAACGTTATAATATAAAACCATTAGACCATCGACATTTCTCCGGAAGACATTTTACATCGCTTTATTTCTACCAGTGACAATTTTATACTCTCATGCAATTACCAGGTGTAGAAAAATAAATAAATTAGGGAATGTTTTTTAACAATCCGCCAAGCTTTAGGAATAGTAATAAATTGAATAATTAGGGAATGACCCTTATTAAAGGTTCAGTTATATCTACTATTTTATATTTTTATTTTTATTTCTTTTAATTCAATTATCTTTGTAAACATTTGTTTGTCTTTTGATTTTGTTCTGCAACCCATGATTTTTTCTAGGATCCCTCCCTCTATCTCCCCATTTCCCACAGTTTGATGCTTTGCCACCACTGATTGTAAGTCCATTTTAATGCAGAAAGAATTCACAAAGAAAATATACTGCATTTGGTTTTCGATTCCGATCCGACACCCGCTGACTGCTTTCAAGGGGAATTCCCCGACTGACGACATTTGACCTCAACACATCACATGACTGCGTGGAGGTCGTCATGCATATAACATCATAAATGCGAAGAAATTTCGGTAGTACTGATATTCGCCGCGGCGCCGACTATTAATCGTCTTTATTTCTACCAATTAACTCGCAATATTCGTAAATTCAAGATGGCTACAGCTGCAGAGGACTTGACTAAATGTGGTATTTGTAAAGAGACCGTAAACGACCCCAAAGCTCTGCCATGTTTACATATATTTTGTCTGGTATGTTTGAGAGACTGGACAGAACACGATACAACAACTAGCAAATCTGTGATCTGTCCAGCCTGTAAGAAAACCACGCCATTACCGGATAACGGGGTTGATGGCCTGCCTGATAATTTCTTTGTGTCTACTCTTATGGATAGAAGGTAAGACAGTTAAATAGGTCACTAGTATAGTAGTAGTCAGGAATATCGGTCATAGCTATAAAACCGTATCAAATTGTGGGGATTTTCAGCAATTACCTGGAGATAAAACGTATCTGGCTATGACGTTAATAATAGCTTCATGATTTGACGGGGTCTTATTTCATACAAGTTTAGATTAAAGGCATATTATGTGATCTTTTCCAGAGAGCGCCCTCTATTCATGATTTTTTTGTAGAAAGTAGATTTTCTTGCAGATTTACATTCCTGATCATAAATCGTACATACATTCCAAGTTACAGAGCGATACGATTCCTAATTACCTCAAAATCATGGTTTTAGAGTGAATTTAGAGTGAAAATATAAACTGTCGTGTTATCACGACAGTTTATTTTCACTCTAAAACCATGATTTTGAAGTAATTAAGAATCGTATCGGCCTGTAACTTGGAATGTATGTACGATTTATGATCAGAAATGTAAATCTGCAAGAAAATCTACTTTCAATTTATTTTTCGATGTTGAGGGCGTTCCTGGAAAGATCACATAATATACGTTTAAGTATGAGTTGTGTAATTAATGATATACCGTGTGTGTGTGATGGTTAGTGTAAATATGCTAAAAACAACTAAAAATGTGTTATAAATAATTAATAACTTAATTATATACTGTGTGAAACGTGAATATTATGAAACGTGAACACTATGTGAACATGTTTAAGCAACGGATAATAATAAACAGTGTAAGATGAAAAAAAGGAAGTTATGAGTTGTCTTTATCAAACTGTCAACCCTTTGAACCCTGAATCTCTTGCAGTTATATAAAATTTAAGTTTGAAAAGTATCTTTCTGGATAGGATTCAGGTTTAACGTGATAATAAATTTAGGGATTTAGTTTTAATCCAAGATTGATATAACATGAAATATTTTTCTGAAAATTGACTTAAGAAAAGGTTCAAAGAGCCCTTAGCGTCTCAAGTCTATTTTTAAAACTGATCTCAAAACGAAATAGGACCAAAGTTATCTGAACATCCATTTACTAGTAGTAATCAGTTATCTGTATGAACAATGAACATACAGATAAATAAGGTGTTTTGTTTTATTATTGTTAATAAGTGTGATAAGAGTGCTTTGATTAAGAGGTTTGAGATCAAAAAGTTGTTTTTTTAAACAATAATTGTTACCATGTAACAACAAAAACAAACACTGCTGTTTTCATCAAATGATATAGCGATCAATGTGTGTTAGAGGCAACATATTGAGCTACGGTATATTGGCTGAGAATGTGATTTCTTCATGTATAAGGAGATATTTTATACACGTTATTTGCGGGTGGTACCGCTATCAGCTTATCACGATTAACATGGCTTATAGTAGCTAAGGGACCAAAGTATGATTTTTTTCTCAAACGAGGTGATTATTAACTATAATTTTAAGCGTATGAAAAATGGCAGCTTAGGCTTATTTAATAAGAATATATCTCAAATTCGAAAAGAGATTGGGCGGTCGGAACACGTTTTTTCATCGCCTTTTAAGCTGTTCAAAAACAAATTTACGGTCAATAACGTTACATGAAATTGAAAAGAAAGGGTCCCTATACAGATTGTAACAAAATATATGCAATTCTAAAAACCTTATTAGAATAGTTTTCATCTCGTTATTGTAACTTTGTTTCATTCTCATCAGTGGTATAATGACGGATATGTGTCCAGTGTTGACACTTTGATTTTGAAGAATTAGGAATCGTATCACCCTGTAACTCAAAATACATTTATGATTTATGATCAGATATGTAAATCTGCAAAGAAAATCTACTTTAAAAAAAATCAAGGAGAGAGGACTTCACCCTGGAAAATATCGCATAATATACCTAACTAAATTGCTTTTGGTAACCAATAACCTTATTTAATTTGTATTAGGAAGCGTTTATTCCTTTCTTGGATACATAAATGTAAGTGTGTGTTTTCTTGTTACAGTCTGTTTAGTGAATTGTTCAAAGCATTAAGACTATGTTTCTCTATGTAACTACATCCAGCACATTCTCTATTCAAGTATCTCAAGCGGCTTAATCATGTTAAATATTATATTTTGCATTTATTTCAGCCAAATGTTGAAGCCAATCAATGTCGCCTGTGTTTGCTGCGAAGAGATGGGATCTAAACTACTAGCACGTTGTCTGACCTGTGACGGTTTCCTCTGTGATAAAGGGATTGAAACCCACCAAAGGATGACATTTCTACAAAGTCATGAGGTTATCAACTTGGAAGATCTCAGGTCAGACAAGGTGAACTTGAAGTCTGTGTTAAACAAGAAGCCAACGTGTAGTAAACATGGAGGACAATCATTATTGTTCTTTTGTGAGACATGCGGTGTTTTGGTTTGTCGAGTTTGTACAGTGGTCGATCACAAAAGTCCTGAGCATGCGTGTGTTGAGCTAGATTGTGCTATAAAAGAGCAGAAACGAGAGATTCAACAGCTTGTTGAAGAGAGTAATGTGGTCGCTATTCAGATCAATGATGCACTCCATACGACAAGATCTACAAGAAGAAATTTGGAGTCCAATGCTGAGAAAGCTTTGTTAGACATTCAGAAAGCCGAAGAGGAAGCTATCAAACAGATTCGGAAAATCTTCCAGGATGAAAAGGACAGACTTCATAAATATGTCACCGATTATCAAACAGATTTGGATAATCTTCCAGGATGAAAAGGACAGACTTCATGTATATGTCACCAATGCACACATTTATTGATAAATGCTTCTGAAAAAATCTTTGTCAGTCAGCAAGCACAGTTAAAGAGAGCCCAAAAGATGGCAGCCCAGGTTTTGGAGACAGGATCTGACTATGACGTCGCATCTGTCTACACACAATTGAAGACTTCACTATAAGATGTGTGTGGAGTAAGACCATCTTCACTGGATACAGGATTGGATGAAATTGCTTATAACAAAGCAGATAACATTCTTCCCATAACCAATCAAGATCTGGGAACTTCGACATTAGACAGTAGAAAAATATCAAGTTGTAACTGGGTTCTAATGAGTTTGGTCAAGAGGTTCATGCTAAAATGAGCGATCCAACAGATGTTGCAATTACTCCTTCTGGTGATATAACAGTGGCGAATTGGAATACATTAATACCAGTACATGTTTTCAATACAGATGGCAAATTAAAATTCAGTTCGGCCAAGAAGTCATCAAACGCCGGAACATTGCCGTATCGCCTGATGGTAAATTCTTTGTAAAAACTCACAATCACGGATATGTCACTGTATACTCCCTAAAGGGTCAATACCTTTCTGAATTCCCTGCAGTATCTCCAGGAAGAATAAAATCACCATCTGAGAGAGCATATCTTCATGGTCTTGCTATCAACGCTCAGAACCAACTTTTGGTTTGAAACACGACCTCAAATTACATCAGCATACACGACCTAAACGGTAGTCACATCAACAGTATATCACGGTTTACCAGGTTATAAATACGCTCTGTAGTCTGTACTCCAAATCTATAACTCCTAAGCAAAAATATTAAATTATAAAATTGTAAAGAAATGTCTTCCCTTGAATTTGAGATATTACACGTAAAGATCGCGTAACAGTTTTAACTAATAACGCTACACGGAAAAGAATGAAACAAAATGCAGTTTACATTAGCATTTTGTTCTTCTATAGTACACTGGATAGTGTGACAGGTATGGACTATATACATACATGACCACCCCATCGATCGGTGAGTTGTCGCTAACAGTTAATCGATAATCTGACTATATATTATATCTACACCGGGGCTGCGTGTAGAAAAACAAAATGTTAAAAAGAAACGGACTTTGTTTTTGTTTTGGACACATAGCCGTGTTAATATTCAATCAATCTTTACGTGTACTATCTCAAATTAGAGAGAAGAAATTTCCTTTCAACTTTAAAAGTAAATATTTTTACGTAGGAGCTATAGTTTTGGAGTTAAGAGCGTATTTATAACCTGCTAAGTTACTTTCTTTGAGGACTACATTATAACAGTCTTATATTTTGTTGCCAAATGGGCAATTCCATGGTAACGGAAGGAAATTCACACACAATTTTCATTCTTCAAACTCATGTATCACAAATACTGTATGTGTTAAAATCAGTTAAATACCATAATTATGTAACTATAGCTAATATTTTTTATTTCCAAACATACTTTTGTTTACAAAATATGCATATTAAAGGTAGATGTTCCGATTTTCAACTTGGAAGTTTTCTATTCTACATGAAAGGTCATCCTTAAAAAAGTCGTGTTCCAAAGTTTGAGTTGCATAGCTCTAATGGTTCTTATTTTAAACGCACAAGATGCTGTGAACTGTACCCATTGAGTAGTACACAAACTATATCGGTGGTTACCACCATTCGCGGTAATTCGACGTTATTTCATCGATTTCTCCGTAATTATACCGATTTAGGCCGTCAAATGTCATTATGATGATGAGAAAAATACGAGCTTTCATATGGTATGAAAATCTCCGTATGTTTGAAATAATTCTGTGTTACGAAAATGTGATCGGGTCATCTACCTTTAATGAGGGCGGTAACGGAAGGACGGCGAAATGGACATGGGTTTTGCACCCTTGGTGTGTTTGTGTAAACTCTGTGAACTGTGAACAGTGAACAATATTGTTTTAATGCTATGCAACATCATCCTTATAGTATAGGCTATACAAAACCACTGTGCATTTGATTTTTTTTATTGGTTCAGTAATTAAAATGGTTCAATTGGATCAAGATTCGGTAAAGGAAGGACGGTAACGGAAGAACTTATGAATTTCTGATTAAACCATTCATAAAATGAGATATAATGTGAAGGATATCACTATATAAAAGCTAACTAACCATGTGTTATACCATTAGAAATTTAACAAAACTTTACCTGAAATTATATATAATAAGCCAGAATTAAAGTAAAATTAGTTTATAAAATTTGATTTGAGGTGTGCAAACGTATCTTTTTATGATTTTTCTCATTTTTAGCCAAAAAACGAATTATTGAAATTGCTAATACTGTAAAACTAAGCATGAAGTAGAATTTTAAAATTTGCTGATAGAGGATACATATTATTTAACTATATTGATACCTGATAAAAAATGCCTCGGCAGGCTCGGCTACCCATAATTTTGGTTTAGAAACCTTTTTAAAATAATTTTACCAATTTTACCCAAAACATCAATTATAAAATTTGCAAATACATACTGTAAAAACATGTACATGTACACTAAGATTTTGGAATTTTCTGTAGATTGAACATATCAACATATATTAATTATATCACTCTGTTGGTTATGTATATAAATATATCTGCAATACCCAGTGGTTTCAATCAAATTAGATGAAACGGTAATTATTTTTCCACAATCTTGACCAAAAACATTGTTTTTAACTAGTTTTTGTGTGGTAAATACCTTCAATTGGTTTCAAAATGTGCATATGGATTTTGCTATGGAGTTACATCACAAAAGTCAACCATAATCCATTCCTACGATGTATGTTTTTTGATTTAAGGGAAATGTATCATCAAATATAGCAAAAATTCAGGTTTTTTTACCTTTTCTACCAAGAAATGACAGAAATTCAAGTGTAATAGTTATTTTTGGCTTGCAAAAGTTTATTACTGATAATGTTGTCATTAAATGATATTATTTTGTAAATAAGATAACTGATGCCATCATTATAGGAAATCAATACATTTTGTCTTTCCGTTACTGTCCTTCCGTTACCAAATAGACTGAAATAGTAACAGAAGGACATACTTTAATTAGCTGTAATTAATTATGCTGCACCTCGCTTATGGAATAAGCTGTAAAGTCTGTAAAAACTGCAGAATCTGTGGATTCATTCAAAACATTGTTAAAGACTTTAATTATGAATTCTGAGAGTGATTTCTTTGATTAGTGTTTTTGTGAATTCAGTATCATGTTCTTAATATTACTGGTAGCCGTGTCTTGGGTAACACTGGTATTTGGTATCACTGGTAGAATTTCTTAGGGAATCCGGGAGCTTGTCTGGTCCACTCCTGATATGGGCCGGAGGCCCAGCTGATCTGGCATTTCTTGGGAAATGCTCCCCTTTTTATGCACTCTGTAGCTCCGCCCCTTTTTGTTCCATTGTAGCTTGATTGGTCAAAAGTTATTCCATGGTCTGCCATTGGTCAGTGTCATTTAAAAGTATGTTTTTGATTGGCTTAAAAATGCTGACTCATTATATGCCTAATATGGAATGCTGGTGTTTTTATATTATACAAAATCTCTTATAATTCTACAACATGAAACTTTATTTAAATATAATATTACATCATACTTATATTATTATTTACCCTATATAATTGATTTCCTACTTATTAATCCTACTTTGAGAGAAATTGAACATAGTTTAGAGATTATTATCAAAATAGGTTGTGCACAAAAACTAGTAACACTGAATTCCTTGGATTCAAAATGGCCGCATAATGAAGCAAGAATTCTGTTTTCTCTGTGGAGACATTTTGATTACAAAACATGCTGTAACATTGAATTTATACAATGGATTTTTACTATTAGTTATTGTAAGTATTCTATGTACTTTACTTGAACTTAGAATGAACTGACAAAGTGAGATTTGGTTCGTAAATAACTTAAAACAGATCGTTTTTCGTCACTGTTATGGAAGCAGAAGCCACTGTTATGGGAGCAGAATTCTGCTCTCGCGGACTATTTCTGGCTCATAAATCCTTAAAACACTACTTACAGTTGATAATTGAACTGATTTCCATCACTGATAGTTGTAGCATAGTAAATTAAACCTATTAGATCATCAGACTATCTTCTTAAAATCGTAGGCCTTGAAGTAATAAGCTCATTGGTAATGATAGAAAAATACGAAAACCCAATTCCGTTACACTATTTTGAATGGTGTCTGTAAAGGTATTTGCAATGTCAAAATATCATGATTTATGTATTTTATCCATTGCTTTATGTGTATATTAACTGTTGGGTCATCATTGTCATATTGACTAACTTCCCCTGTAACATGAAAAGCTGGCTAAATATCAAGATGGTTTATTATAAGTACTTAATGATGATTATATGAAGTAAATAAAATCATTAAAGAAAGGGGTATATATAGACAAATGTATGGGGCATCAGAATACCACAACCATGTAACCATTTAACTATAGGTTCATACCGTTTTATCTAATAAATGTGCAGTCGAAAATTTCGCTTTGCTTTGTACACCATTAGTATACTGCTATTTACACGTTAACCACGAAAACTGTATAAAACATGGGTTTCATGAGACATGTATCCTTTTTACTTTCCAAAAATGTATTTTATATGCATTTGATTAATAGTTCAATAATAACAGCACTCGCAAAATTTAAAAAAATCAAATCAAAAGCTTCCTTAAATCCACCATTAACGCGGATTCTAAAAGAAGGAAAAGTGACGAATCATACTCATAGAAAAGGATAAGATAAGACAGAGTTTAAGACAGAATTTAGACTGGAAAAACGTATGAAGTAATTGAGTAATTCAGTATTATTTAGTAAATTTGTCTTTAGGCCTATTCGGCTATTTTTACAAAGATGATATTACATTACTATCAGTCGAAGTAACCCTTAACGCGCATTCCGGTTGAAAAAGACACCCTTATTCTCTGAAATTGGCGATTTTGATACACTTAGCACGGGCCCGCGTGGTAGTCGAAAAAAAGCACCCTTATTCCGCGTTTTCATTCACGTGGATGATTACAACATCATACTGTACCTGACTGCCCCCGGGCTTCCCGACCCTTTCTCACCGAACTTTCACTGTTCATCAACGTCGCCGGCGCCTATATTCCACCCACTTAAAGGGACACAATGTCATGTTGAATTTTTTAAATTTTAATTAATTTACTTCAGAATTCAAGATGAACATTAAAAATTGCCATTATTGTTGTTTCTACTATAAAAAAACCCAGCAAAACTTGATTAAAACAGTGTTTTAAATATGTTGGAATACCACCCTTAACCATGTAAAATGCTGATCTGCCAGAGATCAGCATTTTTGAATCGACGTTTTGGTGTACAAAGAGGGCTGATTTTTCTTAATCCTTATAGTTGTAAGTTCATACATGTAATACAATTGTAAAAATATACAAATCCCAGTTTTTATCATATCTTTTTGTAATTGAGGGTGCTGCCTCCACCGCATCTCTTAATGCCCCTTTAATAATATTATTCGCCATCACCACATCCTTTACCCGGAAGTTAACCTCGTCCTTAAGCTTTGCACAATTACAAGAACCTCTATGCGGATACCTAATCCATTTTACAAGATCATCATGTCGTAACAGGAGTAATCGATCTTTACATCTGGTTGACTTTGAGGGTCAAAGGCTGGTAGAGATTTCTTATCCAACTTCGATGTTACAGGATTAGTCGGCAGGCTGGGAAAATAGATATTCACATAAATACCGTATTACAATCAGACATACACATCAATGATTTCAAAAGCGTACGCCTTTTTGTGTCCGGCCGGAGGCAGTGCCGTGGGAAAAATGAATTAAAATCGTCGGTACATCGACCCATAAGAAAAAGAGAAGGGAGAATAGGGGGAGAGGAGAATTGGAGAGAGAACAGGAAATAATCTGAAAAAAGCAAACTTTATGAATTCTAAAACTCGATTGTGTGGGGGTGGGGGGGGGGGGGGGGGGGGGCATATGAGGGGGAGGCATAATCGTCTATTTTATTTTTGTTAATAAATTATACAAAGAGTTTGTCATTTCATTTGAGTGCAACGGGGGGGGGGGGGGGGGGTAAATTCCCACTGCCCCCTCTAATTACGCCTAGGCCTAGCCGGTCCACACATACCCCTAAAATGCTAAACTTATCTGCGTCCGTCTCTCGGCGCTTAAGGGGGAATTAGGGGTTGTGAGGTTTTATATTATGGATTTTGGTTTTTTGCCTTTAAATTACAGCCCAGAGAATTAGCTTTCATTTGCTTCAAAAATGAACAAAATCGGATATTCCTCTGCAAAGTTATGATAAATTTTGCGCGTCCAAGTTCGTCGCGAAGTCGAAAATTTCGTATATTAACGCATGTATTTAATTCTTATGTATTCTATTGTTTTAAGTATCTCATTTCTGGTCAAAAATGTCATATTTTATTTGATTACTCCAATAATTAATGCATTTAGTGTTCTTAGATGCCTTAAATAAGTGAAAACTTCATTTTTAAATCAAATTTAGTTAATGTGATACAAAAAATGACGATTAATTACCTTTAATGAGTATTAATTATTCGTATTTACTAATGACCCGACTTTTAACTGACGATATCTCCGTAACTAATTTCGACCATTTTGCGACCGTGCGCGCAAGATATCTGGAAAACTAAAGGGGCTATGACCTACAAATTTGGCCAGAATACTGTTAATACGATAAGCTTTAAAATGAACTAGAATGGAGACTCTAACCCTATGAGAACATATTTTTTACACCTTCGTAAAAACAATAATAAAACAATTTCTGGTGAACACAAATTCAAATACTTACCCTAGTCCAATTGCTTAGATTCTAGTTCATTCTATAGCCTTATCAATCAGCTTTTATTTACTTTTTGTCCCAATACTCTACGATAAATAGTTGTTGAGATATATTGCGCGCAAGGTGTCCTCGTAGTAAAAAAGATGATCCAAGATGGCCGCCGTTTCCATGGCAACGGGTCACATGACCAACCAAGTAGCGATATTTTCTTAACCTACAACACTTAAGGTTTAAGTACATACCCAATTAACATTAACAGTACCTTTAATAATTGGAGAAAAATTAGTTTGAGTAAAATGTGCTCTCAACCCCTAATTCCCCCTTAATGGATGACAAAACTACGTACGACCATGATATCAGTACTCTAGGCATTACTGTAAAGGCAAGAGTAAATGATAAAGACATGTGTCTCCAAAAAGGCGAACTTGCCCGACGCCGGGGTAGGTTCGCCCATAGGCCGGGGCAAGTTCGCCCTAGGCTCAGAATTAGGCTACACAAAGTACCATAATATCCAATAACATATAGATTCGTTATTCTTCGTTATTTTATTCCAAAATAAAATTTAGGGGTCCAAAATATAGGGGTGGGGCACTTTTGCGGAACATACTCGTTCAGAATTTAAAGGTAATAAGAAATCCACATTTTGAAATAGTCTCCTCTAATATTAGTGTTACTCCATTCCTGATAACTATTTATATAATTACAATTATCCTGAAATTATGCAAAATCATAGTATATATAATATATAAATCCCTATTGGCGAACCTGCCCCATAGGGCGTATGTGCCCCATATAGCGCAATGAGTGCATTGACCTATACCACGGATTTCCCACATATATACATTGATAGGTTGTTAACTGCATCAAATCCATAATCAATCCCATACATATCTAATGATAATTTACATTAAAACCTTCTCTGTGAATATCTTTGGAAAAAAATCAATGTGAAAAATGGAAGAAAATTCACTTTTGCGAGGCAAAATAGTTTTTGGATGATAAGTTGACAAAAACGTTAATGTGGCAAGCTTGCATCATACTACTGTATCTATTGTGTGTTCGCCAAATTCAACCGGTGGCCGCAAAAATGAGAATCACGTGGTGGGCGAACCTGCCCATAACGCGTACACCCCGCTCTTCCCTACATATCATAAGTAGACATTACCAACCTGGTTATAAAGACGATATAATGTGGTCTTGCATATTCCATCAATTTCGGTTTTAGGGACTTTTGAATATCCTCCCTGGATGCAGAACCGTTGGGAACTACAAATGCAATGATATATTTATCCGATCCTTCGTCTCCACGAGGCACCGCTGCGCAGGAGTTGACCATGGGTAGTTCTAAAAGAGCCGTTTCAATTGCCTGTATGGTAATCGATTTATAAGTAATAGAAACACATAAGGGACGCCCATAATAGATTTCCATGAAGTAAATAGAGAGTTTTTTAGAACAGATTGTCTGAAAATAGGAAACAAAGGTTAGGTTGATATGGGGTTGATATGTGTGACCCAACTAAAGATATACGGATTATTGATAATCACTCAAATCTCAAAAACAAACACAGATTGTCAAGTTATGGACATTTTAAAGTTCAGATTTTCTCAACAAATCAGTGAAGTAAATGAAAAAATTAAACACCTCAAAATGTAGGTTACCTCTTTATTTTCATGAATTTGATTCTTTGGTTAGGTACAACAAATAGGACTTTATGAATTTGACATTATGACCTTGTCCCACATATTTTTTCTTAAATCAAATTAGAAACTGCCGCATCGCACTTCATTTACTTTAATCTTGGGAACAGATCATCCATTAGAGCTTAATTTGCAATAATGTCATAACATTGTTTGTTTAATTTCGATGGCCGCATAATGGCTTCTACCAAATTTGTTTCATGTTTACTATGGATAACCTTGGAGACTACATGTGGCTTGTTATCTGAAGCAAAGTCACGACCTCCTTGATTCAATTCGTGATACAAAAAAGGAATAAAAAATCCTTTAAAAGGAAAAGGGCGACCAAATGAATAATAACAGTAGCCTCTGAGGTTGATTTTGACTAAAACTTTAAGGCCTAAAAATCACAGTAGTAACGCAAAGTAATAATACAAAAAGCGGACACGGCTACAATCAAAAATGTGTGTGTATTCAATATATACAGAGTAAAGGTCTGTCTAAAAAGGCCAAGAATACGGGAAAATAGTGATACTAACTTAGAATACTGCAATAAGTAAACCTGAGGTTGAGAACATTTTCAATAAAACAACCGTAGGTTGAAAACAAATCCAATCGGACAACCTCAGGTCATATACTGATTGAACGTGTGCACGCAATGCAGACCTTCACACACTGTGAAAAAAATGCTAAGTCCGAAAATGAATTCGACCTGAGTGTAGGTAACCTGAGATTAGGTAACCTGAGGGCGAAAGGTGTATGAGCATTTCCATCTCTGCGGCTAGATAGCCAGATGGATTTAAAATAGGTCTATTTGGGTAAAATCACGATTGTTACCAACTCTTCTGTCACATGTTGGGTCCTTTAAAATGAATATCTGGTTTCAGTTTTCAATATGAATTCATGTGGGACCAAACGAAAGCAAACAGATCACGAAAAAATATTTTGTTGTTTACTTTTTTTTAACTATATTTGCGTCCTTGTGGTTGGCGGTATGATACCAAAAGCACCCCAAAAAAAAAGATCACATGGGGGTAGGGGGTTTATCAACTTTATGTGGTTCAGAGATAGAATTAAGTTAATAAAGTTTTGTGGCATAACCATGAATTTACATATATTGGTATAACGCATGGGAGGGTCATGAGGTAATGGAACATGTTAAACATAATGTGGTTTATTAATACATTACAACTGCGGACATGACGGGTTGCTTCAAACAGAACACGCAGATGTGTGCCCATTTTGGCGCATTCTTAGACGGCAAGGAGTATTAGTTATTAGGCGAGGTTGGGTCGGATATGCCCGAGCCCGATACAGAATCTTCGGCTAGATATAATCCCGACCCGACCTCACCTAATAACGATGTTATCCTACTGAAACACTATTAAAACAAAATAAGAACAAATGATTCTGTTTAAACCAATCAATAGCATATTTACCGCAGGGACCGGCTTTGACGCTGACAGAAACGCCATATTGTTGATAAACAATCCGACGATTGTCACGTCGGCGTAGCAACCATACTACAACGCATGCGCAGTTCCTTACTGACCGGATACGGGGTCGGATACGGAATATATCTAGTCACTAAATTCAGGCGCTTATCCAATAGGAGCACGAGAATCTTCTCGATGGTAGGATAAGTATGCGTACCGCCTATCACGTGCCGAGTTTCACATACCGCCTGTGGCGCCGCGTTTTATGATTATATTCCACCGGAATTTATTTACAACTCATGAGCTCAAGTTTCCAGCAATTGACAACTCATGAACTCAAGTTGCAATTCATGAATCCCATGTTTGCTATAGTGTTCATAACAATTAGAACTTGTGTTACGTCGCTGTGTAGATAAATAGACTATAATATAGTAAGTCACAGTTCTTACCTGCATATCTACGGCAATTCCGCGTATTTTGACCTTGGTATCACAGCGTCCACATATTTCTAAACTCCCATCTGATAACCAGTACCCCCAGTCACCACTTCTAAAGAGTTTTTCGCCAACCGATGCTGGAACGGTATTTGGTCTCTTGATGAATCTCTTATTTTGTTGTTCAGGTCTATTCAAGTAGCCTCTGGCCAAAGCTGGACTGCCAATATAAATCTGAGTGAAGAGTACATGTAAACACAATATTTGTTGGAATAGAGTTCAGATGAGTTGCAGACATTTTTATCTACCTATATGAGGGCGGTAGAACCGCAAGCGATCCGATAACTCACACTAAAGACTAATACAATGTATTAAATTCGTTCAAATAGTCTAAACCAGTGGCGTAAATTTACAGAAATGAAACAATCTTAACCTTTGTCCTCCTCCTCAGATATTTATTGTCACACGTCCTCAGGCGGAGGGAAGCGTTATGGCTACGTCGACATCGATATGGGCACTAAGGGGTGTGTGGTTGCAACACCTCCCTGGTTGGAAACCACCTCCACATATTGTTGGCGTTATTATACATTCAATTGCATTATAAACATTGGTTAGGCTCTGAAACACGGAAATATAGAACTTCAACACACACACCCCTTCCCCACACGTGATGAGGGTATCAAACATCAGATGCACACTGACCTCTCAATGCACACAATGCTCCGAACCGTCAACATGGTCAAGTGATGGCACCATACACAAGCAGACGACGATCTCAGATCGGCCAAGCTGGCCAAAGTCATCAAAAAGGGCCAACATAAATGGGCTGCGCAATGATATCAACAACATTTTGGTGTATGCGCATGCTTATCGATACCCTGTATGACATCATGGTAATTCTTCTGCCGTTTCGACCGACAAAATCGAGCGAAAGAGAAGTAAATCATTACCTTTTGGGGTCATTTTTCACTTTAAATTCCTATGGTATTGGGGATACACAGATAAACTCAACATCGCTGTTGAAAGGGTACAATATGATAAAGGACGGGACGTATCGAAATGCCTACTACACGATCACACAAAGGAAACCTATAGCAACGCACACGGCTATATATCCCTAAATAATACGCTGTTGATGCCGTTTGTTTAAAAATATTTTCCTCCAGTACTGAAAACGTAATATACGGTGAGATTTCAGTGTGAGATGTATACCCATATAAAGGTATTTGATATGATAATGAATAATCTTTATAAATCAATATGTCCACTGCTTCTCAGAGTAGGCTACTAAGTTACTAAATTTCAATCAGTTCCAAATTGGCGAGAAATATTCGGTTTTTATCTATCCGCGCACAAAAGTAATCCAAGCGTATAGGCGCGATTTTGGCATACGGTTATATGGCCATCAGGTGAATTTTAAAAAGTATACAACAACATCTTATTGAACTACAATTAACCTAAACCCAACCTATGGTGATGGATCGCATCTGTGTTAGCGCTAACATGATAATGATTTGTGAGCTGCTTGATTTAACCGTAAATCTTTTCTGTGAAACATAACTGATGTTCTAACCTCTCCTGGAGAGCACGTGTTGTCTAGTGGATATCATGCCGGTCTCACAGTACAAAGGTTGTGAGTTCTAGCCCCGCTACAGCCAACGTGTTTGTATCCTTGGGCAAGGTACTTAGTCACAATTGCCTCGTCGACCCAAGCGAGATTGGGGAGCTGTTAGGGGATATTACAATATAAGTGCTGATACATTGTGTGTGCCGTGTCGGATAGCCTGGTAAATGAAGCGAAGTGATTGTGACGATTTCCCAATTGCAGCAAAAATCAGTGGTTCGGAAGTCACATACAATGGTGGTCCCGTGCATCGGAAGAGCAATACCCGAGCACTTTAAAAGGTTACAGACTCTTTCGTAAAGAGTAGGGATCATCCCGGTCTGTAGCTGTTCACACATCTAACGGACCTCAATGGAAATAAGCTTCAACGAGGGTTTCTTGGGTTATCCAGGGTCGTAAGGCCCAAATAATTAAATACAAAAATACAAAAAATACAAAAATACTGCTTGATTTAACCGTAAATCTTTTCTGTGAAACATATCTGATGTTCTAACCTCTCCTGGTGATCCAACGGGTTGTATATTGTAGTTGTCATCCATGATCACTATATCGACACCGGGTAACGGTTTACCCACGGGGAAGAATTTCCGGAGCTCACCATTTTTCTGGAATTGAACAAATTTGAATGTGATAATGTGAGCAAGGTGGACAAAGTGTACTTTAGATCCCAGATACTGGTATACTATCGTTCAATACTGGAATATAAAAGTTGCCAGTATCGGTCGATACTGGTACGATTTAATTGTATCTCACGATACTGGAACATTTTGTATGTGCCAATATCGGCCGACACTGGAACACTGACTTTTTTACCAGTATTGAACGATACTGGGTGTTCCAGTATAGGACGATACTAGTACAGTCCAGAATCTAGGACCTAAAGTACTCTTTTTCCAGCAAGGTTTATATATATATGTTGGTTTTAGCACACAAACATAATACGAAATATGCCTTTCAGTTCGAAATTACACCTCTTGTGAGCCTATATACCGCAATGAGACTACCATTTTCTAGGCGAGTTTACACCATTTTAATGATTTTTTAGGTTAAGTGTGATAATTCTTGTATTATATAGTAATGCATTTTTTAAAATTATCTCAGAGATAAGACACTTAATTTATGGTTGAAAATCGGCCAAATGGGATTTTTTTCAAGCTGTAACGGGAGGCCGTTCCCTTGGAAACGTAGTCTCAAGCCCGTCCTCTATTGAAATATCAAATTTATTTATTCGTCACTCAACGGAAGACGGACTCCCGTCACTTGATGCATCGCATGTGTCAATAAAAATTGACTTTAGTCCGTCACTAAATAGCACGCCCTCAAGCCGAACGCGCTCCCGTTCCGGAGCAGACTGATAACATTGGATTTCTTTAATTCAAAGAAAAGAACATGTGGAATCTTAATGGGGATTAAGCTTAGTTGGTTTAGAATTGGAAAATTTTGAAAATTTTGATTTTATTTTTTTAAACAATAGCTGAAATTTCACAAAAAAATCGTGACATTTTTGGAGCAAAAAACCAGACCGATCGACCGAATTTCCTTGAGAGGTTCGTTTGTCCGTTTTTCGTCACCTTGTGTACAAATTAACAAGTTTGATTCAGGACTAGCGGGATACCTTTGTTATGCTCGGGGGTCCTGCTAGATAGATGAGCAAATGACATGAATGAGAGCAAATGAACATGAATGAGAGCACATGAACATGAATGAGTTGTAACTTGAGTTCATGAGTTGTAAATTGCCCTAAAACTTTGAGTTCATGAGTTGTAAATAATGAATTTCACTATCGGGAGCATAGGATGGAAGGAAACATAAACGAAAGAGACAGATTTTCACTTACGGCAGCCTGAATTAAGCAATGAACTCATAAGATACGCAGTTAAAAAGAACAAAGAAAGAGCTAGATAGAGGGGAGGGGGGGGGGGGGGGGGTGGGGGGGGGGGGGGGAGGGAAGAGATATAAATAGAGAGGGCCATTCTCTTCTTCCTTATATTTTTCATACATTTTATAGGCTATCTTTTACCATACTTTTAACCCGGCTTTTCTCCCGTATTCCCATCGCCGCGCATGTTGTTCTTCAATTCCGTTGATATTCTTCAGGTTCCCCGCAGCTTTGCGCCGTCGCGTACACCACCATACCTTATTAATACCCTTACCCCAAGCTATATTATATCCTATGGTTTATTCTTATAAGAAACCAAGTTATTTCATGACCTCATGGCCCTCCCATGCGTTATACCCATTTATTTATATATAAATATATTGGTTATGCCACATTACTTTATTAACCATCCACTCACACAATATCCCCTACCTCTCAGACCACTTCTTTAACACCCGGTGGCTTATATCATGCAAGTATAGGCCTATGGCTTATACCACCTTACTTCAATAACCCCAACCCCCAAAACAACAACACCCACACCACCCCAACCCCCCAAAACAACAAAACCAAAAAAAACCCCACCCAACAACAAACAAACAAAAAACAGGTTGCTTTATTAACCCCCACCCGACGGTCATTACACCACATCACTATAATTTGAACCCTATGCTTGTACACCTATCAGTTGTAAGACGCACTATACGAATGGTGCGTCACTTTACCGAGGTGCGTGAACATCTCATGTACCATGACGCACCCTGTGTCAAAAAGGTGATGGACCTTTGACATACAATATACGCACCCTCAGTCAATTTTGTGACGCACTATTGGTTGATTCTGACGGACCGTATGACGCACCCCCGTTGTCAGATATCGTTGACTAAACTAGATAAAACACGTGACTACTGAAAATGTACTACTTTTGATTCACGCGGGATCTGCCCTTTTCGTTATTGTCAAACCCGGCCCCTCGAATATCAGCATGACACGGAGTTGTTTTTTACTCATGACTTTTTGAAATAATGTTATATATTATATTTATATTATACTTAATATAATTCATAAACTCTTGCACACATGCAGTATACAGGGTGAGTCAAAAAAAACCCTGCAATAGTGAAAAGAAGCCATTTTGTTTTCAAAACCAAATTGAATTTTAAAACTTTTTAAACGTTGCTAGAATGACGTATTTAATCCTAACTTTGTGTGAAAAAATGAAGTCGATCGAACTTTTCGTTTGTCTTTGCTGCACAACCAAATGTACATGTTTGTCCACGAGCACAGTGATTTTCAATTGAAATGGCTCACAATGCATTTTCATATTTGAATATCCCGCCAACAAAAATTTGGAAAAATGTCAGTTTTTTTATTAAAATTTAGAACATTATAAGCTTTCATAGCATGGGTATGGTAAATTGATTATGTTAATTAACATGTAAACAAGAAAGGATGCATCAAATTCCAATAACATCACAAATGTACTCAAGTTTCCAAATTCGAATGAGCGAAACATTTTGCGATCTGATGCATATTTTGGGTATCTCGTGGACAGACGTGTGAAATGGGTGCACTGGTAAAAGGTTCACCGAAGGCAAACGGATTATATTGACTTCATTTTTTCACACATATTTAGAAACAAATAAGGTATTCTTATAACGTTTTAAAAAAAAATCAAACTTCAACTTAGTTTTTAAAACAAGATGGCTTCTTTACACTATTGCAGGTTTTTTTTTTACTCACCCTGTAGTATGGCATATATTTAAATTATAAAGTTCGTATTTTGTTGTTCGTAAAAATGATGTACACTGTGACGCACCCACGTAAAGTGACGGACTTTGACCCACCCTTCGTCAATTTCGTGACGGACCAAAGGCTGCCACTGACGTACCCTCCGTCAAGAATGTAGTGGTAAACGACGCACCTCTCCCGGGGGTCGTACAATGCGTCATACAACTGATAAGTGTATTATCCTAAACTATTTGGCTTACTTTATTAACCCCCTAACCTCTCATTAACCCCCTTTCCCGTGGCTTATACATCTGGCTTTATTACCACCAAACCACATCACATCACTAATATAAACCATTTCCTGTAGTTTAACACCCACCCAAGGGTACTTATACCACATTACATAGGCCTATAGACCATTTCCAGTGGTTTAACCCCCATCTGACGGTACTATACCATATTACTTAACCCTAGGCAGCTTATTCTAAACCATTTCCCGCCAGTGGCTTATATCTATTTACCAGCCCGTACGCGGCAAACATGCTCGCGACGGTATGATAACGCGGTAGCAAGCGCAACGCACAATATCGTGCAATTTTAGTGGCATTTTAGAGCAAAATGCAAGTGTTTTTGCTGTTTTTGGAGCCACTTGTCAACCAATTTCTCCAGAATATACCTTATAACACTTTCCGTTATTTCCTCTATCCTGCATGCAAAGTAATCTTTGATCAAAACTAACGGAGGACTAAGGGTAACAAACACACAAACACGACACACCGTTTCCAGATTTATAGTAAGATTATGTACTAGTATCGTTCAATACTGGGAATAATCACACTGGTATCACATGAACCAGTAAAATCGACCGATACTGGCAACTTTTATTTTCTAGTATTGAGCGATACTGGTATACCAATATCTGGGACAGTAGGCTGGGTTCACATAGAAGTATACGGTATACGGTATACGGTATTCGCTATACGCTAATACGGGCACGGCGAGTCACATAGGGTATACGCGAGCCCTACTCGTAGTAGCCGAATTGCAGCCACATCCAAACAGGACGGTATACGGTGCACGAACATCGAACACGCACGATTCCCGGTATACTATACTATACTACACTATACGCAGGTTATACGGCCTTTTTGAATGGTGCCGTCTTATGTGACCGAATAGCGTATAGCGAATACCGTATACCGTATACCGTATACTTCTATGTGAACCCAGCCTAAGTACACCTTTTCCCGAAAATGTTTGAAGTTATTTTAGTCCCGGCAGATTTGGCTCCTTAACTAATGGTGTGACTAGGGCATTTTTGAAGCTGTTTGGAAAATATGCAGTATCCATCGAGAGGTTGTCAATTTTGGTAATGATTGGAAACAGTGAACCCAAGTGAATCTTAAGGCCAATTCCACCGTTACGGACGTTACAGATACATGCAACTTCAACTTTTAATTGAATAGCACATCTGTTTGCTGATAAGATAACACTTTATTTCTTAGTATGCTATATAGTAGTAAACACTCTAATGTTCAATATAATGAAGCAATTTTGTTTTAGCTTTCTTAGTTAATTATTATTATTATTCTATGTTAAAGGTAGATGTTCCGATTTTAAACTTGAAGTTTACTATTCTACATGAAAGGTCATCTTTAAAAAAGTCGTATTCCAAAGTTTGAGTTGCATAACTCTAATGGTTCTTATTTTAGACGCAAAAGATGCTGTGAAATGTACTCATTGAGTTGTACACAAACGATATTGGTGGTAACCACCTTTCGCGGTAATTCGACGTTATTTCATCGATTTCTCCGTAATTATACCGATTTAGGCCGTCAAATTTCAGTATGATGATGAGAAAAATACGAGCTTTCATATGATATGAAAATCTCCGTATGTTTGAAATAATTCTGTGTTACGAAAATGTGATCGGGTCATCTACCTTTAACATGAAAAGCAAGTTTGAAATTAATACTCCCGTATCGTCCAACGCTGTTGATTTAGTGTTACGGACGTTACATTTTGAAGCGTTACGGACGTTACAGGTATTAAAATCAATAATAAAACAAGATTTATAATATCAAAATGGGACATTTTGTCCCTAATTTGTCATAAAATCCATGTGTTTTTCTTGTGTTACTTTGATGTTAGGGACCGTTCATTATTTATGGTGGGGGTAAACTATAGGTGTGGGGGGGGGGGGGGGGTCATGTAACTTTCATATGTTAAAATAGGGGGTTATGTAACTTTTTATTCTTGAACAGGGGGGGGGGGGGCTTCGCGCATATTTTCTTAAAACCTATCGACTTCAAAAACTTTACTATCAGACGACTTCTGCACAGCAAATCGACGATATGGTGGAAAAAACATCTATATAATCATCAACGGTCGAGACATTAGAGTCACAGGGTGTATAATGTTACAAAATCCAATTTCAGGGTGCACTACACTAACGGCCGAGTGCACCAATGACGGGTAGCTGAAGAATAGCGCTACCTCGCTAGTAACTGAGGCGTAACCCAAAATTTTGAGAGCGCCAATGCCGGGTAAGCTACTAGGCTAGTAACTGGCGGGTAATTTACGCTAAATGTTATACCTGACCGGACCCAAGAGTAAGTTGGGGCATAACATTTTATGCCACAAGTCAGTCGATTCTAGCAGTAGCGTAAATTTGTTGTGAACATTGGAGGGGATGATTCGCTGATGCTGAAAGACCAATTTCGCTTGCATGCCCAGGGGGATGTATATTTGAAGTGGAATGTGACCCCTCATAAGCTGAAATATTTTATATTTTGAAAATCCATTCATGCAATTTGGGGATTTTTTTAGTCAAAATTTAGATCAACTCCTTTTGCCCATTCTAACACTAATCGCACCGACTTTGGGTCATATTTTGACCAAAATGTTTCTATAATTGTCCAAGGATCTTAAATAATGACTAAATAAATAAACTTATTATTGTTTTTATTAATTAAAACTGAAGTTTCAACATTATTGTGAGTGGAAGGGTATAACTAACAGAAAAAAAATAAAAGTATATCGTGCGCGCGTGGTCTGGGAATCGAACCGGGGTCCTGCGGTTAACAGGCGAAGGACAAGGTATCCATGCCACGGAAGTATGAGTGTAAAGAGGTGTGTTATAATTGTATATAATTGTTTGTATCGGGTGCTTGTGTTTGTCATTAAAATTGTGCTTTTTGGTGCAATATTTGTGTGTGCCCCTCGCCCAAAATATGTTTGTAATGTCTTGATAGTCCTTATTTTTGAAAAAGCGTTGAACAAATTCGAAGTTTTTGGCCAAAGAAATACCGTCATTTTTGTTCGGAACGCAGGCAGACTCAACGTGATTATTTATGTTAATTATGTACACTCACCTATGACCTAGCGAGTGACGACACATTTTAAATATTACGGAGGACCACTCACGTCAGTATTTTACAGTAACCTATAGGTTAACACTTCGCATATGCGCCAATTAATTTTGTAAGCGGACGATGCTGATTAATGTGGATATTTACCTCGCTAGTTACTATTCTGTTGTTATTCGCCAGTTGTGCTCTAAGAATTACATCGTTAGTAAGTTACGCTACAGTTACAGCATAACTACTAGGAAGGTAGCTTACCTCCCTATTAAGTTACCCGTCATTGGTGCACTCGGCCGATTATGGGGTATCCCTTACCCTTAAGGACGGTGTTTAAAGCTAGAATCGGAAAGTATGCATCACAAAATCCTCAATTTAAAAAGACTTTATGACAGTAATACAATTGCGTTAATGCCTATGATTTTTGATTAATTGCGATTAATGGGACATCACCTACATGCACCCTGACTATAAACTGTGAATATCATCTAGGTAAATGTTGAGAGATCTTTCAAATTTGTGCTTTTTACTGGAAACATTGGCGATTACGGCGACATTTCCAAGCTCGTCAGAGAGGTAGTCAACTCCATGGGCATATTTTGGAAAATCGAGCAGGTCAACCTACCTATTTTTTTTCACTTTTTGGTGGGGAGATGTGATAATCTTTAAGAAAAAATTACTCTACAGGCTCCAATTTCGTAATTTAGTGTTCTAAAACAGAGTTTTATATCGGTGTTTTTGTACATATCCCTATGGAGCTCTATTTAGTGGTGTGACCCCTTCATGATTTAAAAATGTGATTTGTTGCATGCTTTTCACCTCATTTCTGCTTTGCACCAATGCTCACAAAAGTAGAACGTTTCACTGGATTATACGTTTCTTCTCAGAATGTTCTAACTTGTTCGGGTTATAAAGACTCACAAAACCATCCAAAATGTATAAATATGAGAAAAAAATTCCAACTCGCTACGCTCGCCATTACTAATTTTACACAATAAAAAGAAGGGGCATCATAAAATTATTGGCTGTTCAGATAGGGCACAAACAAAATTTGACAACGTAGGTTATGCATGAACAAAATTCCAAAGTTAAAAAGTTAAAGACAGTCCCTTAAGTATGTGACAAGTTGATTTTTTTCAGGGAGGGGGGGGGGGGGGGTTGTGTAAAAAGCTACTGGTTAGCAGGGGGGTTATGTAATTTTCAGTTTCAGCTGTAGGGGGGTTAGGTAATTTTAACATACGAGTCTCGAATTTGTCCCCCCCCCCCTCCACCATAAATAATGAACGGTCCCTGTAAAATAATGGAAGGGTAGTCTGAAAACATCTATTTATGTTTTATGGCATATTTACTACAGAGTATGCTAATTGTTTTCATTCACACAAAGCTTGTTTGTGTTTTAGGTATCTATATTAAAGGTTATAAACTCTACCCACTCTAACACTATCAAGTATATCTCTACCACTGAAAATGGAAAAAATGTAATTTTTCTTATGAAAAACACTTGTTTTTCGTCACTTTAGAGGGCAAAAGTTTTAAAAGATGTAACTGTCACAGAACTGTTTAACATATTTTAAACAATGCTTATCAGAAACTACTCTGGAAGTTTCAAGTTCATAGCATAATATGTGGCAAGACAACACAGTATCAAAGAATTACATAGTGTTACACTCCTGACTTGTCAACTTTGCAAATGTCAACAGTACTTTTTCCTCAATTGGGCTACACTGACTATGTAGCAGTGCACAAGTCTAAACCATTGTTTGAGGTTTGAGGTCAAAAAATTTCGCACGGTCAAAAAGAATCGCACAGTACATGTACTATATGTACAATTTTGCCTTATATTTGACTATTTGAGCTGAATATGCCCACACAAAACAAGTACCCCGCACGCAATCTCGGTTTTTTCCCTATTTTTTTTTCTTCCCCTTATTAATTTTTTTTAGAGGGGCTGGGGCGGGGGCACAAATGGGTTTTGGGGGCGGGGGCACAAATGGGTTTTTCCCGTCAGGGGGGGGGGGGGGGGGGCATTTGCCCCCCCCTGCCCCCCCCCCCCCCCCCCCCCCCCCCCCGAGCTACGCCACTGGTGCGGACGGCGGCACACACGGTGGGCCGTTTCCCGTCCGTTGAACACGTTCAGGGGACTTTGCCGGACACCGGAGTTTTGAACATGCTCAAAACTCCTGGCGGGTGAGTAAAAGCGGCGGCGAACGATGAGAGCCCGGCGCACCCGTTTCGCGGGGCGGTGATGGACGGTGGTGGACGTCGACCATCTTAGCGACGGGCTGCGAACGGCCGCATGTAGCCTGGTAACCGTTCGCGGAACGGACTCTCGGCAGGCATGTTGTATTTAATAGATGTTGGTCGTATGAATTCCGGAATGCAAATGAAGCGGCGAGCTTGAGCGCTCAGCTTAAAAAGGGCGATTTGATGATTTAATCAAGACGTTTCGGCCGGTACCCAGGCGTTCCGACCGGTTTGGAACCGGTATGGAGGTGGTATGCACACGGTGAGGACACGGTGAGAACGGTAAGCTAGAACTGTATGAGACCGGTGATCCCGGGACAAGGCCGGTGAGAACCCGGTACAGACCCGGTGTAGAACGGTATGGACCGAGGACCCGGCGAGGAGGTGTTATGCACCCGCTGAGAACGGTAAGCCTTAGAAATGTATGATGAGGACGGTGAGCCCGGTACCCGGTCGGTGAGGACCCGGTATAGACCCGGTATATAACGGTATGGACCCGGTGGTCACAACAAAAAATCAATGCGCCCGTTGACATTTTTTACTGATTGTTTGGACTCTGTTGTTTTTCTATTATACGGTAAGGAGGCCGCCTACCATTACCGCCCTGCGAACGGGCGCGAAACGGGTGCGCCGTCTTTATACCGTCCTCAAACCGGGCTCTCACCGTTTGCCGCCGCTTTTACTCACCCGGCAGGAGTTTTGAGAACGGTCAAACTTCCTGCCGGGCGCGGATGGCCGGCAATGTCCCCGGCAACGTGTTCAACGGACGGGAAACGGCCCACCGTGTGACATCATCGTATGCCGTCGTCTGCACCAATTTGTCACACGGTAATGTGCCGGCCAGCTCACACGGATATATTGTGACGTAGTTTTAGGGAAAATACTCGCATGGCGGAGAGGGGATCAAAACACACAGAATGAATATAACGGATATAGCTTCCAAGTTATTTATATATACATTTTATTAATTCATCATAAATAGTTCACTTACTCATATTATAAACGAACACAGCACCCAGCATCTAGACTATCCTAAAGAAATGACATGACACGCATCAATCGTGAGCTTCTGTAATTCAGAGCTCACCAGTCCTGTTGTGTGAATAGAAAACTATATGGCCTAAACTTATGAGGTGTTGTCAGCGTGGCACGAAGACTTGAATTGGTCAGAGATATTGGCGCGTAGACCGAATGGGATTCAGAATACGGAAGTACGGTGTTGCCATTTCAAGTCAATCATGGCCTGAATTCTAGATATGGAAATATCTAGAATTAATAATACTATTAATAATATCAATATAAATTTAGCGTCACAACATACGCCATTCCTAACAAAATTGACACCTGACAATTTAACTTAAAGAATGCTGGGTGAAATATTTATAAAAGAAACTGATATCTTTATCATATATAGAAACGAATTATTTATTTCGTCACAAAATTTAACATGTGCTTTATCCATGTTTCCGTCTGCCAAATTGACGGCATCTAATATCAGGTTGTATAATTTTAACTCTCAGAGAATGTTATTTTATTTTTAAACGAGTGGCCTTAAATATAAATTTATTATTAATCTTCTGCGACGCCAAACCTGTGGAAACCTGCGACCGTATTAACCCGGAATTCACGTGAAAAATTCCAAGTGATTACGCTCACACGGTAAAGAGGGATTTTTTGTTGTTGAACAAACACGCATACGGGATATCCCTTAAATGGCCTAACACAAACACACACACTCTCATACATAATCCTCTGATTAACGTGTGCGGTCTAAAGGTTTCATCAAAAGTTGAAGCGCAAAAGAATTGGAAAATTTCCTTCCAATTTCGATGTTTCATACGGAAACATATTTTCTTATTTCAAAGAAATCACGTTTTTGTGACCCTTTAAAATTAAATAGTCATCAATGGTGACTATATATTATGTGTACACAACAAGACAATACAGGACAGACAAAACAAGACAAAGGTAGCACTACTGAAATATTTAGTAATTTACATTAAACTTTCTTTTGTTTGCGTCTATTCATGTGAGACTAATGTTGCCAGAAAACCTCACAACATATGCCTCTTCCGAAAAGATACAAATAAATATAACACTTATTTGATCATACTGCATTTCCGCATTTTTGCTCAACTATATAAATTCAAACTTTCTACATGAAGAATATCATTGTGTGCAATTCTTTGCAACAATCATTTCTATATACAAATTAACGAAAGTGAACACACACTTTCAGGCAATGTTGCCCAAATTACAAATTGCTCTCATTCAACAATTTTATCAAAATAACACATTTTGTGTCATAAGAATTGTAATACTCATACCATGACATATCTCAGCCTACGGACTATAAATTTTATTCATATACTTCCTCTGTGTTCTCTATACTTGTACACTTTTCTCAATACTACTTATTTATTTGCTGTTTCAGACTCTGTTCCTGCAATGATTCTTGCCCGCTGGCTTTACATCTTGCCAGTAATTTTAACTGGGTTAGCTTTCAGAGATTCTAAAGCGGCCGCGTTTAGGTTAGTCTCTGGTTCCCAAGTATTTCTTGAATTTGGGAAGCCCTGCCATTTTATCAAATACTCAAGACGTTTCTTTTTAAAACGTCCCCTGAGAATACGCTCTATCACATATTCTGGAGTTTCATCTTGAATAGGAGGCAAACCTGGAATAATTGGAATCTGATTCTTGTCAGACTCGTGGGTAGCCAAAAGTTGTTCAAATATATCATCAGGACAATCGTCTAGAACTAATCCTGGAATTGGATCTCTATTTTCAGGATCCACAGGGGGAGTATCATTGCTTGGACGGACAAATCTATTATATGCAAATTTCATACGGTTAACATGTACAGTAGATGTTACCAATTTGTTGTTTTCAAGATTTCGCACCTTGAAATTTACAGGACCAGTCTGTTCGACTAGTAGAAAGGGTCCCGCCCAGAACTTTGAGAGTTTACGTGACAATCCTTGTTGCAATGCAGGTATATAAATCCAAACTGAATCACCAACTTGATATGGAACATCTTGCGCACGATCATCAAAACGCTCTTTCATTTTGGCTTGATTACGTTCAGCATGACGTTTTGAAATGTCCCTAAATACTTCGAGTTGTGATACTAGATTGTGAATGTGCTCACGAAGTGTCTTATCTGGATATTTGCATTGTGCTAGGAGTGTAACGTCTATCGGAAGTCTTGCCTCTCTACCATACAACAAGAAGAAGGGACTAAATCCGACTGAATTTTCAGCGGGAGTTGTTCTATAGGCAAATTGTATAGCTGTTATGTACTTATCCCAATCGCTTTGGTATTCATTGACATAATGTGAAATGGTATCCAGAATTACTGCATTAAAACGTTCCTGAATTGCATTGCATTGTGGATGATATGAACTTGTATTCAGTTTGTGAGTGCGCATAATACGACAAACTTCCAATACAATCTTGGAGAGGAAATTTTGACCTCTGTCGCTCAACAAGGTTTGAGGACAACCATGTTCACAAATTACATAATCAAAGAATGCGCGAGCAATGGTTGACGCATCAGTAACTTTCAATGGTACCAAAATTGGCCATCTAGTACAATGATCTGAAAAACAGAGTACATAGCGATTACCTGAAGTGGTAATAGGTAAAGGACCTAAAATGTCAACACTTACTCGTTCGAAAGCGCCTGGCACTTTCATAGTTACCATTGGGGCTAGTACTTTATGTCTATGAGTTTTTCGTTGAGAGCAAGAAATACATGAACGGACCCAGTTGTCTACGTCACGATACATGCATTTCCAAAAGTAACGTTGACGGATTCTATTGTAGGTTCGCTGAAATCCAAAATGTGCGGCTAACACGTGATCATGACAGTTATTTAGAACTGTATCAATTAATTGCACGGGTATATACAAACGATGGACATTTCTTTCAGGCATGTGCCCTTTAGCAGGAGTATGCCAAATGTGATACAACAACCCTTCGTGTGCATAGTACTGATCAGCCTGTAAAACTACATTCCTAGCCTTAACAGCATTATCTGGCAATTCATCGTTTTCCAGATATTGCAACATTGATCCCGCAAATATATCCGTCAACAAAACTTGTTTGAATTTGTCTAAGTTGAGCTCATTTGGAAAGTTTGGAATATTTGGCTTGACTGAATCTTTGTCATTCTCAACACGTTTCCCTTTTTGAAATCGAAGATTTCTAACCACGTTTACTGTAGGACGAGAGTTCACATCATTACTAGGATTTTGTATGATGTCGCTCACCATCTCGTCTAATCCCGACTTTACCCAGGCTACCTTATTAACTTCTACAGCATCAGTGACTTTGGAATGAGAATGATTGCAATCAGTACAAATATCCATTCTGTCATAATCTATTCTACTTAATGCATCAGCGTTACCATTATGGCGTCCACGAATGTGAATTACATCAAACTTATATGACTGCAGTTTAAGTGCCCATCGCGCTAATCGACTTCCGGTATTTTTGTTTATACCAAAGAGCCATTTCAAAGCGCAATGATCAGTTACAACAGTGAATTTGATACTATGTTGCAAATATGGAGCATATTTCTTGATTCCCTCGACAACTGCCAAAGCTTCAATTTCTGTAACAGTGTAATTTCTTTCCGCATCATGTAATGCTCTTCCACCATAGGATATCACACGTTCTTTGCCATCCTGCTTTTGGGCCAAAATAAAACCTAAACCAGTACGACTAGCATCGGTTTGCAATATGAATTCTGTGCCATCGAAATTTGGATATGCTAGAATTGGTGGCTCTAACAATTTTCGTTTGAGCGTTTTGAATGCTTCTTGACAACTTTGATCCCAAACAAAAGATACATCTTTTCTAGTTAAATTGGTTAGTGGTTCAGCAATTTTGCAAAAGTCCTTTATGAACTTTCGATAATATCCCACAAATCCAAGAAAAGATTTGACTTCGGTTACTTTGGCAGGAGTTGGATAATCTTGGACAATTTTCAATTTTGCTGGATCTGTTGCTACACCATCTTTGTTCACTACGTGACCTAAATATTTGACCTCAGTTTGACCAAAAGTACATTTCTTAGGTTGTAATTTTAGACCAGCTGCGCGCAACCTATCGAAAACTTGCCTTAAATGGTCCATGTGTTCGGAGAAAGAACTACTGAATATAATTATGTCATCTAAGTAACAGAGAACGAATTTCCAATTCAAACCTCTCAAAACTTCTTGCATAGCTCGTTGGAAAGTGGCTGGGGCGTTATGTAAACCAAATGGCATTCTTTGGAATTCATATAGGCCATCTTGAGTGATGAATGCAGTTTTAGATTTGGAACTTTCTTCCAAGCCTATTTGCCAATATCCAGCCGCAAGATCAAGAGTTGTAATGAAATTTGGTTTGGCTGCACCTAAACTATCTAAAGCATCGTTTATGTTAGGTAATGGAAAGTTATCGCGTGCGCAAATCTTATTCAAGGCTCTAAAATCAATTGCAAATCTATAAGTATTTGGGTCACCAGCTTTAGGTGTCATGCATACTGGAAAGGACCAAGGACTTGCCGACTCCTTTATAATGTCTTGTTCTAACATTTCGTGGACTTGTCTACGTACTTCGGCTTGAATGTGAGGAGCTTGCCTATACGGTCTAGATCTAATAGGAGGGTGATCACCAGTGTTAATAGCATGTTTAACACGGGAGTAATTACCAGTAGGACCCCCTTTTACTTGAAATATATCAATATATTCAGTGAGTAAACCATTGATTTCAGATGCTTCAGTACCTGACATGTGATCAGTATTTAAATTCACTTTTGAAAGGACTTCCTTTACTGAATCTTGTTTACTGTTTACATCGCTAGCTACCGCGGATGCTTGCCTTATATTAACATTGTTAACATTGTTTTTCTCAAGATCGGGGAAGGAGTGAATCCTATGCGGGTCAACGAGAGAAAAAATGCCCAATTTAGTACGAGGGTACAAAGTTATTGGTTCATCAGTAGTATTCATAACTAATAAATGAATACAGTTATTCTGTACACTAGAAGCAGTATTCGCGATCAATACACCTAATGCAGAGACACGCCTACCTCCATGAGAAAGACCAATTGTATTGAATGGCAATTTATTTGACAGTCTTGCGCACACAACAGACTGAGTGTGAGCAGGAATTTCCTGTTTCTCAATGACAAGTATTTTACTCTCCTTAGCAAGTCTTAGTGTACGAGATTCACAATCTATTCTTGCGCAGTGCCTGTTTAAAAACTGAGACCCAAGTATGATACGTGTACTTAAGTTACGAGCAATATTCATAGGTACAGGAAATTGAGTGCCATTGACAGATATGGACAAAACTATGAATCCAGTAATTTCCAAACTACTACCATTTGCTGCGCGTGCTTCAGCTACACGTGATTTTTCTATAGAAAAACGCAAATTGGAAAGATTAGCATGAAACCAATCGTGATCAATAATGTTGACAGAAGCACCTGTATCAATCAAACATTGAACAGGGTTACCATTAACAAATGCTGCTATGGTATTCAACGTAGACAAATTAATCTCAATATGCGCTTGTGAAAAACTGGAATTCGATTTTTGTCCAAATGTCTGTCTGTTCAAATCAAGAGGTACACGGTTTGCATTGCCATTTCGGTATACACCTCTTACATGTTCAAATCTTTGAAACCTTAACCCATCTACATGTCGTGGAACATGTTTCTTTTTCTGTCTAGCAGATGGGTTTATTAGTTTAAAGGATTCCTATTTACGTCAAATTTGGCATAGCATTTTCTCCACCCATGTCCCACACGACCACACCTATTGCATACTAATTTTCTGTACGATCTATAGGGGGCCTGTGACTGCCTTGGTTGATTCCAAGTTTGACTAGGTTGATGCCTAGGTTGAGAGGAACTACTTATACGATCTGAATTGTAAGTACGATCTAGCGGGGAAGAAAAAGAGACATGTTTGTCGTGTTCTAATTTCTCCATTCTGGTGGCTATATTAGACACAACTCCCGTCAGTGTGTCCAGAACAGAATTAATGCTATTTACTTGGGGCTCAGTATTTTGTGATTGTGCGGGTGCGAATAGCGAGTCATTTGCCGTTTGCTGTACTGAAATTCCCAATCTCGCGGCGTCTAGTGCTTGTTTAAATGATTCAGGTTCTTTTGAAAACACAAACGCTCTGACAGAAGGCAAAAGACCACGAACAAAAATAGATAATTTTTCTGCTTCAGATTTACCAACCTGCTTGCACCATCTTATTATTTCACAAGCATAGTCGTCAAGTGTTTCTGATGTCAATTGCTTACGCGACAACAGCTTAGATTCGACGCTCCATTTCCAAGATGAACCTTCGAAATTACTTTTAAGTAAATCTTTAATCTTGGCTATGGTATTCTTATCTGCATCAGGAATTGAATCCAAATAGACGCGAGCATTTCCATACACTTTTGTTTGTAAGGCAAGTATAGATTTTGGCGCGGTGTAATCTCTCAGATCAGCATACGTCTTGAATCTACTAATGAAGTTATCTACGTCATCATCTGGATTACCAGAATATTTAATATCGCAATTATGCATATCATATTTAGCCATATTTGCTACGTCAAGTTCAACCTCCTCTATACTATTAAGTGATATAACAGACTTACTATCACTATCACTATCGCTATCGCTATCGCTCATTGCCTTTTTAACAATCTATGTCAAAATCACAAGCTAATTCCAAAGAGAATTCGGAATTTAATCAACAAATTTTTTTTAGTCAATCTCAAGTTCAAGATCAAAATTCAAGTTCAAATTCAATCAAAATTTGAAAAATCTGAACATGAACCAAGTTTATTAATTATTAAACTTGATTAAGATTATCAATTAAAATTTATTGATTATGATTGATGATTAAATGTAATTAATAGACTAACAATGAACTTAATTGATGAAGTTTAAATTCACCAATGAGAAAAAAAATTAAAAGCTCAATGAAATCCAAGTCAACAATTTAAAGTTGACATCAAATTAAATGAATAAAGTCCCAAGTTACAGCTGAATTTATAAAATATTTATTCAATTGCAGTGCAGTGTATCAATATTATGTATCTTGATTTAGAAATCAGTCCATTCAAAAATAAACAAGATTTATTTCATCCGAAGAAATTGTCTGTCTGAAACGCACCTGTCCAGTAGAAGAGCTTATAAAATCTACACAATAGAATTTTACCGCGCTCGAGAATTTCAATCTCGGATTAAAAAATTTTATCAATGGATATCAGACCGTGGTCATGCACTTTTGAACCAGATTATCAGAGACTTGTAAATCGGAACAATTACATGTATATAAAAGACTTTATCGACTTGCCACGTTGGACATGTAGAATGCGCCCATTATTGCCAGCGTAAATAAGACCTAAATATTGATAGGCCATACTACAAGTATTTCGTGTATACTATTTTAAACACAATTTTAATAGACCTTTCTGGGTCTATAAAACAAATTTCAATAGACATATAATTAAATTTCAGCAGTGCATACCAACAAAATGCTACCTGAATTCAAACCATCTCACCACGCTGAGTTATAGTCGTCGACACTGGATGCGATGAACAACAAAATACATATACAACTTTGTAGCTACAGTCCTAATTATTCAAAATGAAGGGGGCTGGTAAATTGACCGGAATAATAAACATTGACATAAAAATATCAAAACGAACGAATTCTCCACCAGATATTGTGACGTAGTTTTAGGGAAAATACTCGCATGGCGGAGAGGGGATCAAAACACACAGAATGAATATAACGGATATAGCTTCCAAGTTATTTATATATACATTTTATTAATTCATCATAAATAGTTCACTTACTCATATTATAAACGAACACAGCACCCAGCATCTAGACTATCCTAAAGAAATGACATGACACGCATCAATCGTGAGCTTCTGTAATTCAGAGCTCACCAGTCCTGTTGTGTGAATAGAAAACTATATGGCCTAAACTTATGAGGTGTTGTCAGCGTGGCACGAAGACTTGAATTGGTCAGAGATATTGGCGCGTAGACCGAATGGGATTCAGAATACGGAAGTACGGTGTTGCCATTTCAAGTCAATCATGGCCTGAATTCTAGATATGGAAATATCTAGAATTAATAATACTATTAATAATATCAATATAAATTTAGCGTCACAACAGATACATGAGTAATACAGAGATTCCCGGAATGTGAGTGAAGCGGCGAGCTTGAGCGCTCAGCTTATACACGGCAGTTTGATGACGTTATCAAGGCGGTTCGGTCGGTACCCAAGCGTTTCGGCCGGTGAGGACCTGGTGAGGTGGTATGAGCCCGGTTCCAGGCCGATAAGGACCGGGTATAGAACAGTATGAACCCGGTAACAAAAAAATATCAATGCGGCCGTTGACATTTTTTGCTGATTGTTCACCGTGTTGGACTCTGTTGTTTTTCTATAAGACGGTAAGAGGTCGCCCAGCTCACACGGATACATGTGAGGGGCCCATTAAACATGTTAAACAGTTTCTTTGGATCGTTGTCACAGTCTTTGATTTTTTGTTGATAATGCAAACATTTTGCATGTTTTGCATAACAACTATCGTCTGTGTTTAAAAAGGTGTCTGTCGATTTCAGATTTTGTTTTTCTCCATCGCCGTTCAAGTCGTTTACGTTTTCGTTTCGCTATACCAAGGGTTAGTCGGATGAATTGTGACGTATCGATGTATTAGTGGAGCGTGCTAAGAATATTTCTTAAATAGTTTGTCTATAAGATTTAAGATTGTTTAATAATTCTGACCTTAAGATGTCCTTGCCAAAGTTGTGATGATTAAGAGTCTTGAAATTGCGATATGAGATGCGCTGTTTAGGCTCTTTAGGCTTAGCAAGGTTTAATGTCAGTGATCCAGTATTGACCGATACTGGCACATATAAACTGTTCCAGTATCGGGCGATACTGGAACATAATCATGTACCAGTAGCGTTCAATACTGGGACAAATCTCACTGGTGTCAAATGTTAAGAGATGGGCCAGCAGTTTTATTCGATTATCTGACAAGTAAGTTAGATTTTCTTACTATATAACTACGCTATATTTGGGCTCAATAATTATTTGTCTAACATATGCTGGACTCTTACCTCCATTAAGGCTTGTATAAATTCCTACTCGTCTTTTTTAAGGATTGAAAGACACTAAAATGTAATTTCGCTAACCAAAAGAAATGGTGTTTGCTATTTGGAAAATCTAATTATTTACGTTTCTATTATGATAGGTTTTTTTAGCGTACGTGTTTGTTGTTGTTGTTGTTGTTGTTGTTGTTGTTGTTGTTGTTGTTGTTGTTCGGGTGAATTGAAGTGGTTTTACTCCATTTATATCCAATTACAAGACACATCATTCGCAATCGAAACCAAATGAATATCAAAACATCCGATTTTCGCGCGCACGCGCGTATGTACAAGAATATCATTTTAAAGCCCGTTCAAAATGTACTTTAATTATATGGCCAAATTCATGTCAATAGTAGGCCTACTACAAAGATTCACGCGCTGCATCAGCATGTTTTAAAGGAACATATTATCGGCCAACATGTTTTGAAGTCATTGAATGGGGACCTGCCCCTCCCCCCACCAGATAAATCCTGGACACGCCACTGTGCATGACGTCCAATTCATTGCATGAACCGTGTTACCAAATTGGCATGCATATCATGAAACAGATGTGCCTTCTTTCTGAAAATCTTAACCACAGAACGATTCCCAACGATTGCAGCTAAGCTAATCCGAAGCACGGATAATATCTACACCTAGCTAAAAAGTCCCTGACCAGGTGCTTTGTTGTTGGCTAATCAAATATCAATAATCAGTACCAAAAATCTGAGATATGGCCATGTGTTTTGAACTCGCCACCCTTCCCGTTGTATGTCCAGATTTTTACATTTTACACCATCTGAGATTCGAATTAGCATATCGCAATAATTACTTATTCTACCCCATAAAAAGTCTATATTTTCTGAACGGTAATCTCACAAGGAATCCAAATATGCTATGAATATAGCCTTCCTTCATATTTTGATATTTATTTTATTCCTATCCCAATCATCATTTTACCGGGCATATTAGTTCCTCATGCAATTTCCCCATCAGAACATAATGGTTGTCAAGGGTAACTTGTTGAAATAATATCGGGAAGTGAATGAGCACAAACGTTTACATTTCATATTTATAAGAGTTTACACATATTTGTTTTTGGCTTTTGGCTATTCGCCCTATCCTAATTTAAACGGCATATTTGAATTCCCCTATTTATTTGAGAGCTTTCCAAAAATGTATAATTTTGCTATCATCGGTTGTGTACTCTTTTTGTTGTTATAGTGATGTATGTAAAACCGATGAATTAGGGCAAGTTCACTGTGTAGCGAATAGGGCAAAAGCCAAGGACAATTGTTACGTAATAGTTGACACGTTTGTTGAAACAGAAACTTATAGAATATAGAACAATCTATAAAATGAGAGAAAAATCATGTTTGTACCATACAGAGATGAGGAGTTATTGTAAATTGAACATAGAATTGGGAACATTTTCTATATTCCCCATAGAGATTGTACACAGCGCCACCGCCACCGCCGCCAACCCTGACTTTCGAAATATAATCAATCATATCTCAGCCAAACAGTTATATAAATACTTGATTTATTGCCACAATGTAGCTAGATAAATTGGCTTTCAAATGACACCTAAACCATAGCTCTACCGCATTTAGTTGTTGAGTTAATAGAGAGAGAGATGGATGATCCGTCACCAAAAATGCAACGCCGCCACCCTTTTTGGGTGGTCAGTTCAAAACACATGGCCATATACATTAAATGGGCAAATTTCTTCTCCGTAGTTTGGTGCCTGGCCAGGGACTTTTTGTGCTAGGTAGGTGTATTGTCTAGCGTGAATATGAATGAGACCCTGTTGACAGGACATACCTTAATAGTGTTCACGTAGTCATCATTCGAATCTGCCGAACAAACATCAAAAGTCTCTGAAGAACTATAGAGATTGTTCACTATTACCCCTGGTAATACCGTAGACACACGCTCAATTAATTTCACTGTCACCGCTTCACCGCTTAGGATGATCAGCCTATAAAAAAAATAAATTGTTATTTAGGATAGATCGATCACTAAGTATAAGTGGTATAGCATAATATCATATTCATACCGTGTAGATTCTCAATACGAAGCACTCTTTTTAATTGGCATAGTACTAGTAGAGAGTAGAGCGCCTATAGAGCCCTCTATGGTTCAGAATGTGATCAATCACGGCCGCATGCCTGTTAGGCAAAAGCTAGTCTGAATTTAAATCGCATCTTATGCCGCAAACATAATACACGGCACAATCTGACTAGCTACGTGCTGCTATCTACGAATCCGCAACGAGAGTGTATCGCAAGCCATGAGGTCCATAACGTATTGCGGCAACGCGTAGCTTTCCCAAAGCAACGCGTTGCTAAAATAGCCAATAGGAATAGAGTTTTGGCAACGTGTTGCTTTGGAAAAGCAACACGTTGCTGAGATGATTTTCAAAGCAACGGGTTGCTTTGTAGATTTTTTTTCGGAGTTCTTTTGATTAACCAATTGACAAAGCTCTTTTAACCGAGCTTGGTCAGGCAATTCCCGCCATCAGTAACACAAGCTGTCTGTAAACGTTATTTGTATTGCGAATTAGAGGAATTTTGCTGTTATTCGTGCAACTGTTGCACGAATTTGCGGGATATCGCTGTTATTCATACGACTATAGTACAAGTTGTACAACGATAGTATTAAAGATTAAATAAAAATAAAACAACATTTGCAGTCCAAACCTAGTATTTATTTAGGAAACTCAACATCAAGTTTCATTAGCCTAATTATAGGCTAATACAGCAATATTTGAAGTGGGAGGGGTTGTACAGCTTGAGTGATTTTGCTGGTATTACTAGGTTTCAAGTAAGACCCGCTCTAATTGGTGCACATGTAAATCCACAACAACACGTTGTTTTCGGCTGAAATGAAAGCTACGCGTTGCTTCCAATCCAAAGTAAAGCAACGCGTTGCCAAAAACTCTATTCCTATTGGCTATTTTAACAACGCGTTGCTTTCCCAAAGCAACCCGTTACCGCAATACGTTATGGACCTCATGGCTTGCGATAAGAGTGCACGGTAGATAAAGTTCATATATACCAGCTGGGTGGATTAACCCGGGGCTTGCAATCTAACCACCCAGACCTGGCATGTGTGGCCGGCCATCAAGCCGTAACAAAAAAAATATAGAATCTACGGTACATACCACTAAACATGCTAAAGATCGAAATGATAACTTCTTTAAAAACGGTTGTGTCATCTTCATTTCATTAAACAATGGCTCAAAAAACGAGAAAAAAATAGCAAATGATGAAGGTTTCATGGTAGATTTTGGCTCTTATGGTCGCGGCACCGCTCGTTTAACCAGTTCAGAATTGGCGAGAAATATTCGGTTTGTATCTCTCCGCGCGCAAAAGTAATCCAAGCGTACGCTCGCGATTATGGCGACACGCACGCGATTTTGGTCGCACGCACGCGTCACGCATCATGATGCATAGTGCGATTGTTGCCTTCAGCGTGTAAGAGCTTATATTTGACTTGCTTACAGTATCAAGAAGAATACTACGACGACTTTGTTTCGCCGCCATTCCTATAATGGCTTGGCCACTTTTATTAACGGAAAGATGCTCTCAAATAATAACAAATACGACGAGAAATAATACTGCACGTCTGCATACTACGAACACATACTATGAACATGATGAAAGAGATCGAATATTCATTTATACATATTTCAAACGACCATGCAAGTATCCAAGTTACATAAAACCAAAGGATCAAGAATTTGTGTCATTCTATCAATTTCTGCAATATACTCAATACAGAATAAAATGTGAAAATAAAATTCAAGTAACGACTGATTTGTCGCTTTTATTTCTGAACTACATACAAATAAAATGACGCGTTCCCCATCTCACTTGACAGCGTAAAAATTCTCATCAGTTGTGAAGGCATATTAGCAGTGGCGTAGCTAGGTTATTCATATTGGGGGGAGGCGAGAAATGAAAATGAATCGACAAGATTTGTGTGAGTCAAATAATGCGCGCGTAGCGCGAACATTTTCGACTTTACACCTATTTTCCACATGATTGAGCTACATTTTGGCTCTAAACAAGTTTGTACCAAAGAATATTGCATTTTGGGAAGACATATGCGCGCATAGCGCGTGAACATTTTTTGTGTACTTTTGACTATCATAATTCCATGATTCCTTTGGTTAAATGAACCCGACAGTGCCAATCTCAACCGACACGACGTCAATATTGGGGGGGGGGGGGGGGGGGGGGGGGATCTAATTTTAATTAATCTTATTTAAATTCCAAAATTAGATAATAAATCCATAAGAATGTCCACATAATTAGAAGCTTGTATAAATGTGATTACAATTACTGACAGCTTAAAAGACAATTACAATTAATTTATGTCAAACACAAATACACAAATCCCTAACATTACAATATAATTCACCACTTCAAAACATACAGTCATCACAATAAGTAACTGACCAGGTAATAAACATGCTGATAACTCTAAAAGTGTAACTCCTACATAAACATATTTAATTATAAAGTTGTTGAGAAATTTCTCTCCTTGAATTTGAGATATTACACGCTAATAATGGTTGATTAATGAGGAAGTTACGATCCCAACCGTAAGGGCAAGTCTGATTTTCATTTTAACATTTTCTTTTCAACACTGGAAGAGTACGACAGGTAAAGCGTGTGTGCCGTTTTGATCAACCGTAACAATGCTACTGGCCGACTATCCAACGACGGATGAATTGGCACTACCACTACCAGTAATCAATAATTTGCCGGTCGGGGTTCCCGTGTTGAAAATGAAAATGTGAAAATGAAAATCAGACATGACAGTACATTTGGGATTGTAACTCCCTTAATAATCAGCCATTCTAAGCGTGTAATATCTCAAATTCAAGAAGAGAAATATTTCAACATGTTTATAATTTAATATGTTTATGTAGGAGCTATATTTTTAGAGTTATCAGCACGTTTATTGCCTGGTCAGTTACTTATTGTGATGACTGTATACCCAAACGCTAATTTATAATCCAAGACCAAATGTCTTATTTTTCATGGAAATTTGTATCCACGATAAAACATCACACATATTCCCCACCGAAGTGTCTGGAATAACCATTAAAATTCCTTTTATAGAATAATTAGCTCTCCTTGTACATATTTTCGCCACCGAGTGACCGAGGTGACTGGAATAACCATTACAAATCCCTTTTATAGAATAATTAACTTTCCTTGTACATAACCATAACCCTATGTTTATGCCTGGTTATGGTTACATATTGTTGACAATTACTGACAATCTAAATTGAGCACTAAAAGGAACATCCTCTTAAAAACCCACACAATTCTGGACAATGGTAGCTTATCATTGGCCAAAACAAACAGATTACAACCTCGACCAGCTAATTATATAGCTGTAATAAGGTAAAAGCTGAAATTTGCTGTGAAAACTCAAAAGGATAGGCCAATTGACAAAAAATAAACTTGACAGTTTTATACAAAAAAGCAGCAAAATAGGAGACCCAAAGTTAATTTCAGTGGACAAACAAATCACGAAAATATTTTTAACGCATCAACATCCAAACTTGTATGTCATAAATGTTGATAATGAATCACGAGGGAGCATTGTAAATCATCATTAAATGTTAACACACAATGACATTATCTAATCATACAGTACACATATTTCAACAACAAAAAACAGTATTAAATGTACATATAAATTTCAAAACACTGTTTAACTTTACACACACAGCAAATTAACTTACTTTACAATAAATGAATATCTCCATCTATTATCATGTGGAGATGAATATATCTTTCTACTTATCATATGGAGATGAATACCTCCTATCATGTGGAGATGAATATCTCCTACTACTATCATGGAGATGAATATCTCCTTCTATTATCATGTAATGATGAGTGCCTAGGAATGTTACACTGTTGGAGCAGGGAGGTGGTTGGAGCACCAACAGGATAATTTTGAACAGCAATTTCAAGTTTACGACACAAAAGATCAAAGGCATCATCCTGTTTACCATTAAAGGTATTTGGTAAATACATTGGATCAAATTGTGGTTTTACATCTGCAGGTGAAGGAGGATGTTCATCTTGAGGTGGTGGCATATTGATTGTAGACAGATGATTGTTGGCTATGAACTGTACCATATATATCATCCCCAATTCAATTTATACCTATAAATCAAATCAAATCAAATTTGCAACTGTTACATTTCTACTATGTATAGTTTAACTACATCAGATTACTAGTATCACGATATTTATTCTATTGCATGTAGAATATAAATATTTATGTCACAAAACGTTATAATCACAAATTATCACACAATATGCATAATGGTTTGTTCAGACCAGCTACAAATGTAGATAACTCTATCCCACAAGATTCTTGATGACCAACCAAATTGTTTCACTCATGTATATGTCAAGAGCAAAACAAAAATTGTGAAATTTATAAAATAAGATTTCAAAAAGGTTGTGTCTATAATACACTAGCAACCAAAAGTATTAGGAAACTTTGCAAGCTGCAAATTGAGAGAAAACACTGGGAATCTATTAAACTACTGTGTTACGTTGTTGGTATTCTAGGGTTATAAAATTAATGGAAAGTTCTTAAAAGTTTGTTACAATAAATATGGGATGATATCCCGGGGATGATATTCCGACTTAAGACATTTTTATTTAAAAGGAACACATTTGTAACAATATTTCAGTGATTAAGGTTTTTTGCATCGATACATGTGTATTTAGTTAATTTGAGTCAAATAGCTTTACAAAAATTCTTAAGTCAAGATGAAATGATAGCCCTGTGTAGTGTATCCAGGTCATTTGGGTACTATGAGAAAGTACAGAGAATCTGGTTGGTTTCCATTTAAAATATGAAAGGAAAGGTGTCAAAATGAAACTAAATTTCCTCCCGAATATCTTATTTTGAAGATGAATGAGGAGATCAGGTGTAAATATGTGTGAGAGATTAAAGACTAGTGACAAGATTGGGATTAGTTTTACTTGAGTGAATCCATTGAAAAACAATTGAGAAGGGTGTTTTTGAAAGGAAGTTAAAATTGTCAGACTACCCACCATAGAATTACATTGGCTATAATGAGGTTGATGAATTATTCATGAGCTATTTCCAATGGGAAATTTGTATGGGGATTTCAAAAGGCACATGTTTTCTTTAATTCTATGTAATTGAATTAGCAGATGTTATAGGAAACATGAATTTATTAATGAGAAGAGATTCAACAACACATTTGTTCAACTCGTAGTGAAATATTACACTCCAAATGGAATATATGGGATGATTTTGACACCATAACCAAGTGTCCTAATACTTTTGGTTGCTAGTGTATAATGAAGTACACAACATTTCTGAAAATCTGATTGATAATTATAAGATTGTCAACAAATTGACAACTGCGTCTAGGCACAATGACCTTGGATAAAAGAGGTGTACCTCTCTTAATTTTGATGAACAAAGAACTTGTGCAGTTGAAGGCAAAATCAATCCTCTTGTTCATGTACAGATGTAGGCCCATGCAGGCCTAACTCCCGAAAGGATTTTCATAAATTCACTGGTGATGATGAGTCTGATGACCACAAATTCTATTTGTGAGTATTCAATTGTGAACGTGGGCAAAGACTATGTCAAAATGTTATGACATGAGGAATAGCCTAAGCATCAAGAATAGTGGTACAACAACACTCAATTTTGTAGGCAAATACCTACAGGATTTTTCATAATTTGTATGGGTGACAAATTTAAATATTAACATGAGACAGAGAGTGTAGGCTAATTGAATCTACCCTTTTAATTTTACAATGCCGAAAAGTTTTAATTACATAATTGCTAAATTTATCACAGTTCTGTTTGGTAGAAAGTCTTAGCATTTAATTGCTTCCGAATTCAATACCAATGGTATTACTAAGTTATATTATTATGTTTACCTTTACTAATCCACTTTAAAATATCTTCTGTCTTCGGCACGGGCGCGCCAGCAAAATGTTATGTCCAAAACAAAAATAATCCACAGAGAATGGGTACAATGTTATGCAAATTTCTCTAGTCACAGAACGTCTTGACGATATCGTTATGTCCAGCAAATATACTCGTAGACAGAATATCAGCCTGGTGACTTCTGATGTTCAGCAAAACAATGTCTAAAGGTCAGTCTATTAGTATTATTGACGAATCGTCGAAGAACTCACTTGAAATCCTGACATCTGCAGTGAATACCGGGTGGTATTCTTGTTTACATTCAGATCCTCTCTTCTGCGTGGAATACCGGATGGTACTCTTTGTTACACCTTTATAACGTATAGTGAACAACATGAAGAACGATATCATTCAGCTCCTCTCTTATGCGTGGAATACCGGATGGTACTCTTTGTTACACCTTTATAACGTATGGCGAACAAAATGAAGAATGATATCATTCAGCTCCTCTCTTATGCGTGGAATTCCAGATGGTACTCTTTGTTACACCTTTATAACGTATGGCGAACAAAAATGAAGAAAATATGTCACGGCACCTCGTGTGTCGAGAAAAATGTGCAGTCTGTCGAATTCGGCAGTGTTAGTTTTACCCAGTCATTCGATGAGTCCAAACACCACTTGCCACCAATTGTAAGAGCTTATCTGACTTGCAGTATGAAGAAGAATACTACGACACAACTTTGTTATGTTTCGCCGCCATTCCTATGATGACTTGGCCACTTTTATTAACGGAAAGATGCTCTCAAATAATAACACATTACATTCCAGTTGCCTGTAAGGTTTGAGTCCAAGTTTGATCCATCCAACACCATTTACCGCATGCTGGGGGACCTTGAGTGTGGCAGCGGTGGAACTAGAAACAAGCCTGAGGGGCTGCAGTATTGCCACATGACTATTTCCACACGTGGTGATTTTCCGCAGATTTGGGCTAGTTTTAAAACTGAAATCTGCTCTTTGGATAATATAATGTGATTTTTTTTCGAAATTTGAACATTTGTTTTTATAAAATATGATATAGCACTAGTTTTTTTTATGACAAATTGAAATTAAAAGTTGGAATTTGTTATCACAAGAACATTTTCAAAAGTAGTATATATGGCTTCTAGTTACACCAACACCAAAGAGCCTTGAGCTATGCTTAGGATAGCGGTGGAAATGGTAGCACGCATGCTGGCAAGACATAGTTGGTGTAAAATAAATCAGATAAATGGTGTAGGAGGGGATAATTTATTACCCTGGATATGTCATCAAAGACGTGGTCAAGAAAGTTGGATTTTATACAGGGCACGGAACCGTAATGAAATACGACGAGAAATAATACTGCACGTCTGCACACTACGAACACATACGACGAAAGAGATCGAATATCTATACTCAACCACGCTGGTTAATCGGCGCTCGAGCTGTGATTGGCTCGTGGCCATTCACATCTGAGCGCTGATTGGTTTAAATTAACATAAATGATACAATGTCAATAATTTGACCTTAGCCCCTTCATACTATACCATTATTTATGTAGGGGTGTTTCTGCATCCCACAAGCGTGCACACGACCTGTATTCATTCGCTACTGTAAGAAGGCTTCGCCAATTTGGAAATGATCAAACTATACAGTACAATGGGTTGGATCATGATCAGAAAAAGAAATTTGCTCAATATTTGAGAGCTGACGGAGCCTGACGAAATATCAAACGTTCGTGTCAATATCGGGTAATGGCGCTATCTAGAGTGAGAATCTATGGCGTGTCAATATCGGGCGATGTCGCTATCTAGAGTGAGGATCTATGGCGTGTCAATATCGGGCGATGGCGCTATCTAGTCTATGGCGTGTCAATACCGGGTGATGGCGCTATCCGCTATCTAGATTGAGAATCTATGGCGTGTCAATATCGGGCGATGTCGCTATCCAGAGTGAGAATCTATGGCGTGTCAATATCGGGCGATGGCGCTATCTAGTCTATGGCGTGTCAATACCGGGTGATGGCGCTATCTAGATTGAGAATCAATGGCGTGTCAATATCGGGCGATGTCGCTATCTAGAGTGAGAATCTATGGCGTGTCAATATCGGGCGATGTCGCTATCTAGAGTGAGGATCTATGGCGTGTCAATATCGGGCGATGGCGCTATCTAGAGTAAGGATCTATGGCGTGTCAATATCGGGCGATGGCGCTATCTAGAGTAAGGATCTATGGCGTGTCAATATCGGGCGATGTCGCTATCTAGAGTGAGGATCTATGGCGTGTCAATATCGGGAGATGGCGCTATCTAGTCTATGGCGTGTCAATACCGTGTGATGGCGCTATCTAGAGTGAGAATCTATGGCGTGTCAATATCGGGCGATGTCGCTATCTAGAGTGAGGTTCTATGGCGTGTCAATATCGAGCGATGGCGCTATCTAGATTGAGAATATATGGCGTGTCAATATCGGTTGATGGCGCTATCTAGAGGGGGAATATATGGCGTGTCAATATCGGGGGCGATGGCGCTATCTAGATTGAGAATATATGGCGTGTCAATATCGGTTGATGGCGCTATCTAGATTGAGAATATATGGCACACCACTAAAGACCCAAATGATAACTTCTTTAAAATTGGTTGTGTCATCTTCATTTTGATTTTAAAATGGTTAAAAACCGAAGTGAGGGTGAAAACAAGCTTTTTAGCTTCATAACTACCTTAATTTTGAGAGCGACCGAAGATTAACAGCCGTTTCATCAGCATCGCAGGCATCCAGTACGTTGGCAAGAATCGATGGACTCAATTCTATCCGTGTAATGTCATTTGCCCGGAGAAACTCGACTAGGCGGTCTGGGTTCAACAGGACCTCAAATGTAAACATGTACACGGGCAATCCTGTATCATGAATAATAGTTAAAATGACGAGACGTACATTAGAGAGAGACTTCACTTGGTCAAGGAATCTTGAGCTATATCCAAAGAAGATTTCCTGAGCAAACCCAGCAATGCTAGCATGCTTCACTTTCATCACATCACCACTAATTTCTGTCACCAGTGTCTACTGGTTCCCATTGACATTACATTGCAAAGACAGGCTCATAATTTTGTAAAGGGGGACTCAAGGAAGTTTTTGAAAAAGTATACATTTTTGGAAAGGAAATGGATCAGATAATCCGAATTTGACGTAAATGTTGACCAAAAACAAGATTTTTTGAGAAAATCACAACATTCACTTGTTTGACCCATTTTTTTTAAACAAAGCTAACAAAAATAACTTTGAGTAAAAAATGCCAAAGTGAAAAAAAATGGTAACTTTTTTGTTTTTGGCACTTTTTAGTCAAAATTTCCAAAAAACTAGATTAGGTTAAGAAAAAAAATCATCCCTAAGTTAGTGTCTTTACATCATCATCAAGCGATTTGGGCATTTTTTGTGTGATTTTCTCCAAAAAAATCAACATTTTTGATCAAAATTGTTGCAAAATTTGGATTCTCTGATCCATTTCTTTTCCAAAAATGTCTACTTCTATACATTTGAGACATAGTTCAATAATTACAGCACTCCTTAAGTCCCCCTTAAACGAGGGTTTAAGAAAATCCTGCTGCAAGTAGTGTAATTGACATGACTTCAATTCAATCCTCTTGGTTTTTCTTAAAGACCCTTGATTTTTTGAATAAATATTTTAGTTGGGATTCAACTTTTTTCATAAATTATCTAGGGCCAAATTTGCCTATATGTACCATTTATTAGAAGTAGAAGGTGGAAAGTCACTTAATAATATATTATTAATCAAGAAAGTATTATTTCTGTCATCAATGAATCCCTATGTTCTTCAATACACGGATTTTGAGTTACAACACCCTGACGCAAGACCTTCTGCAATATGAAAAGAAACGTCAGCTAAGACTTACTACCTTCCGGTCTTCCCGAGCTGTAAAGGGCTCAGCAGACTCCACAATGCTCCAACGCTGAGCGCAACCGTTGACCACCGTTGACTAATCAGGCTGCATCATTTTGTTTTGGTGGACCTACTACGCATGTGTGAGAGCGCAAAGAGTTCGAGCGATTGTAGAGTCTGCCGAGCCTTTAACCCAAAATCCGTGAATTTTAGCCCAATAGTACTCAGTACATAATATGAGTCAAGTAGCCGAGCGACGCTTTTAACTCATTAAAATACAATCAAATCTCAAATTAATTACCAGAGACAGCTACAATCAAGGAAAATAATAGTTGGCACACTTGATACAATTTAATACAACTATCCCTGTGCTCACAACAGAGAACCGACTTGGGACATAGCACTCTTTAATAGCACGCAGAGGTCTCCCCCTCTCTCTCATGCTTCCCCACCCCCATCAATCAATGTTGAGAGAGCTGCCAAAGCTTCTGATGACATGTGGCTCGGATCAACATTGCCTCGGGGGAGAGGGGCACTTTTTTCCTTAATTGGGACAAAGTGTGCCAACCTTTTTTTTCCTTGATTGTCTGAGCGAAATGCTAAATTCACCATCTGAAATCAGTCTTTTGGCTATATCTTTCAAACGAAATGTCGGATTGTGATCAGATTTCGCCCAATTATTCACAGGAATAGTGTTAATATTTCCTGAAATTGACACATATGCATCAAGTCATTACTAACGTAGCATATACGTAAAAACATGTTATTTCAGAGTTGACAAAAAATATAAAAAAGTTGAACATAATAAAGTGCCTAAATATAATATGTGTCTAATTCAGTCTTTTTGAACTTATAAAGGTATCACAAAAGTGTGATGCATGTTTTGTTTTGACAATAAACCAAAGTTGTCAAGCCATGCGTACACCGTAATAATACCCCTATATCTTTTTAAAGAGCGAGTAAATCAGCAATGACTGTTGAATAACATGATTAATATACTTTCCACGCGGCAGGCAGCTGGAGAGGACATTCCAAAATGTCACCAATTGTTTATTGAATTTCATCACCATATTTGGAATCACCTTGACAAATGCATTAACATAAGTACAAACATTCCTAGTATTGGTTCAGTAACCCTTGTGATAGACTTTGAAAGTTGGGGAAGGTTTCTGAAAAATCTGTTTTGTGTATGGTAAAAATAATAGCCGCGTGGAAAGTGTTAAATACAGCAAAACATTAACAAAATTAAGAACGTTATTATCATTCAACAAATATATAGATGACATAATGATAGTGGCGATCAAAAACAATAATGGAAATTATGATCGTTAGACATATTAAGAAAATGAAATAAATGAAGATCGTTTATCAAACAGAAGTTTGGACATGGAATCGAACCCAGGGCGGTCACGGCAGAGCCGTTACACCAAACGGTTTGTATGCATGATGTAACTGACTTTTACTTGATCAATGCACGTGTATTGTCATTGCGCAATGGTGATTCATTTTCAACGGTTCACCGTGAAAAATGATGAAATGTGTCATTATTACGACATGCCGAACTGTTTTTTCCATGGATAGTTGATTAGTGGACAAAAACCCGTCTTATAGACCATTTTAAAGAAAATAGGAATCACTGCATACCTGCTTTCGAACGGTTCACCACTGATGAAATAACATAAATCTATAGTGTCATATATTTATTATTTCAACACGGTGAACCGTTGAAACATACATATGATGCGACTCATTTCTTCCCATAAATAGCCTATAAGTTTAAAATAAGTTCAATAAACACTAATCCATTGAAAAAACAATTCTGCATTTCATAATAATGACAAAATCAGATGATTTGTGATGGTGATCCGTTGAGAATGAATCACCATTCCTATACATGACTTTTATAAGTAGTATATAATTGACACGCAATAACAGATCAAGCCCGTCTAGTGTAGCGGTTAGCTATTGGGCTTTGAGTTCTGGTGGCCCCGGGTTCGAATCTCGGGATGGTATTTTATTTGGTTTAATTTGCTTTTAATGGTTGATTGATTGATTTTTAAATTTATTTGATTGATAATTTAGACCCACATTTTACGATGTTTCTTAAATCATGGTCACGGTATCTTACATATAAGCCTACATTATTATGGTACCAAAAGGATGCACACGATGTTCACAGTTTTCCAAGAATTTATGTAAATTAATTAATTCTTTTTCATTTGTGACTAACAGGATATTTGTGGGTCATTTGTTAATTGTTATACTGATGTTTTATAAAATGCATTGAATTCAGGAGGTACTTATATCTTAATAATAATGTTAACCTAATAAAAAACTTTAAAAATAAAAACAGAAACAAATCTGCATGACTTTTCTAATCCTTATACACATGTAGTAAAATGCGTGTGAACAGTCATTTCAAAATGATTTTTCGTTCTTCTATCTTATATGGATAGAGCTTCGTCTTCATGTTGCATTCTTTTGTATGGGACTTTATTTATTTCCCATAGTGGTATTGTGTAATGCCATGAAAACATAACATGTCATTGTGTCAATAATTGCTATCTTCTGAAGATAGTAATATTTACACGACCCATACTAATTGCCTATTATTATAGACCTATAGCCCCACACAGTTATCATACATAGGGCTTAGTAATTAATGAGCAGTCCTTAATACACTGTTGTGTGCACTTGTATGCCGTTTGTCAAATGTTGATTACAAATAAATTATTGAATATACCTAATGTAATTGTGCTTCAACATTTTGTTTTAAATCCATAAGAATAAATTGCAAAAAAATAACATGTTTTTACGTATATGCAACCATAGTACTGAGTGACCAATCCTTAAATGACTTGACTCATACGCGTCAATTTCAGGAAATATTAACACTGTTCCTGTGAATATGTTGGCGAAATCTGATCACAATCCGACATTTCGTTTGGAAGTTATAGCCAAAAGACTGATTTCAGATGGTGAATTTAGAATTTCGCTCAGACAATCAAGGAAAATAATAGTTGGCACACTTGATACAATTTAATACAACTATCCCTGTGCTCACAACAGAGAACCGACTTGGGACATAGCACTCTTTAATAGCACGCAGAGGTCTCCCCCTCTCTCTAATGCTTCCCCACCCCCATCAATCAATGTTGAGAGAGCTGCCAAAGCTTCTGATGACATGTGGCTCGGATCAACATTGCCTCGGGGGAGAGGGGCACTTTTTTCCTTAATTGGGACAAAGTGTGCCAACCTTTTTTTTCCTTGATTGTCTGAGCGAAATGCTAAATTCACCATCTGAAATCAGTCTTTTGGCTATATCTTTCAAACGAAATGTCGGATTGTGATCAGATTTCGCCCAATTATTCACAGGAATAGTGTTAATATTTCCTGAAATTGACACATATGCATCAAGTCATTACTAACGTAGCATATACGTAAAAACATGTTATTTCAGAGTTGACAAAAAATATAAAAAAGTTGAACATAATAAAGTGCCTAAATATAATATGTGTCTAATTCAGTCTTTTTGAACTTATAAAGGTATCACAAAAGTGTGATGCATGTTTTGTTTTGACAATAAACCAAAGTTGTCAAGCCATGCGTACACCGTAATAATACCCCTATATCTTTTTAAAGAGCGAGTAAATCAGCAATGACTGTTGAATAACATGATTAATATACTTTCCACGCGGCAGGCAGCTGGAGAGGACATTCCAAAATGTCACCAATTGTTTATTGAATTTCATCACCATATTTGGAATCACCTTGACAAATGCATTAACATAAGTACAAACATTCCTAGTATTGGTTCAGTAACCCTTGTGATAGACTTTGAAAGTTGGGGAAGGTTTCTGAAAAATCTGTTTTGTGTATGGTAAAAATAATAGCCGCGTGGAAAGTGTTAAATACAGCAAAACATTAACAAAATTAAGAACGTTATTATCATTCAACAAATATATAGATGACATAATGATAGTGGCGATCAAAAACAATAATGGAAATTATGATCGTTAGACATATTAAGAAAATGAAATAAATGAAGATCGTTTATCAAACAGAAGTTTGGACATGGAATCGAACCCAGGGCGGTCACGGCAGAGCCGTTACACCAAACGGTTTGTATGCATGATGTAACTGACTTTTACTTGATCAATGCACGTGTATTGTCATTGCGCAATGGTGATTCATTTTCAACGGTTCACCGTGAAAAATGATGAAATGTGTCATTATTACGACATGCCGAACTGTTTTTTCCATGGATAGTTGATTAGTGGACAAAAACCCGTCTTATAGACCATTTTAAAGAAAATAGGAATCACTGCATACCTGCTTTCGAACGGTTCACCACTGATGAAATAACATAAATCTATAGTGTCATATATTTATTATTTCAACACGGTGAACCGTTGAAACATACATATGATGCGACTCATTTCTTCCCATAAATAGCCTATAAGTTTAAAATAAGTTCAATAAACACTAATCCATTGAAAAAACAATTCTGCATTTCATAATAATGACAAAATCAGATGATTTGTGATGGTGATCCGTTGAGAATGAATCACCATTCCTATACATGACTTTTATAAGTAGTATATAATTGACACGCAATAACAGATCAAGCCCGTCTAGTGTAGCGGTTAGCTATTGGGCTTTGAGTTCTGGTGGCCCCGGGTTCGAATCTCGGGATGGTATTTTATTTGGTTTAATTTGCTTTTAATGGTTGATTGATTGATTTTTAAATTTATTTGATTGATAATTTAGACCCACATTTTACGATGTTTCTTAAATCATGGTCACGGTATCTTACATATAAGCCTACATTATTATGGTACCAAAAGGATGCACACGATGTTCACAGTTTTCCAAGAATTTATGTAAATTAATTAATTCTTTTTCATTTGTGACTAACAGGATATTTGTGGGTCATTTGTTAATTGTTATACTGATGTTTTATAAAATGCATTGAATTCAGGAGGTACTTATATCTTAATAATAATGTTAACCTAATAAAAAACTTTAAAAATAAAAACAGAAACAAATCTGCATGACTTTTCTAATCCTTATACACATGTAGTAAAATGCGTGTGAACAGTCATTTCAAAATGATTTTTCGTTCTTCTATCTTATATGGATAGAGCTTCGTCTTCATGTTGCATTCTTTTGTATGGGACTTTATTTATTTCCCATAGTGGTATTGTGTAATGCCATGAAAACATAACATGTCATTGTGTCAATAATTGCTATCTTCTGAAGATAGTAATATTTACACGACCCATACTAATTGCCTATTATTATAGACCTATAGCCCCACACAGTTATCATACATAGGGCTTAGTAATTAATGAGCAGTCCTTAATACACTGTTGTGTGCACTTGTATGCCGTTTGTCAAATGTTGATTACAAATAAATTATTGAATATACCTAATGTAATTGTGCTTCAACATTTTGTTTTAAATCCATAAGAATAAATTGCAAAAAAATAACATGTTTTTACGTATATGCAACCATAGTACTGAGTGACCAATCCTTAAATGACTTGACTCATACGCGTCAATTTCAGGAAATATTAACACTGTTCCTGTGAATATGTTGGCGAAATCTGATCACAATCCGACATTTCGTTTGGAAGTTATAGCCAAAAGACTGATTTCAGATGGTGAATTTAGAATTTCGCTCAGACAATCAAGGAAAATAATAGTTGGCACACTTGATACAATTTAATACAACTATCCCTGTGCTCACAACAGAGAACCGACTTGGGACATAGCACTCTTTAATAGCACGCAGAGGTCTCCCCCTCTCTCTAATGCTTCCCCACCCCCATCAATCAATGTTGAGAGAGCTGCCAAAGCTTCTGATGACATGTGGCTCGGATCAACATTGCCTCGGGGGAGAGGGGCACTTTTTTCCTTAATTGGGACAAAGTGTGCCAACCTTTTTTTTCCTTGATTGTCTGAGCGAAATGCTAAATTCACCATCTGAAATCAGTCTTTTGGCTATATCTTTCAAACGAAATGTCGGATTGTGATCAGATTTCGCCCAATTATTCACAGGAATAGTGTTAATATTTCCTGAAATTGACACATATGCATCAAGTCATTACTAACGTAGCATATACGTAAAAACATGTTATTTCAGAGTTGACAAAAAATATAAAAAAGTTGAACATAATAAAGTGCCTAAATATAATATGTGTCTAATTCAGTCTTTTTGAACTTATAAAGGTATCACAAAAGTGTGATGCATGTTTTGTTTTGACAATAAACCAAAGTTGTCAAGCCATGCGTACACCGTAATAATACCCCTATATCTTTTTAAAGAGCGAGTAAATCAGCAATGACTGTTGAATAACATGATTAATATACTTTCCACGCGGCAGGCAGCTGGAGAGGACATTCCAAAATGTCACCAATTGTTTATTGAATTTCATCACCATATTTGGAATCACCTTGACAAATGCATTAACATAAGTACAAACATTCCTAGTATTGGTTCAGTAACCCTTGTGATAGACTTTGAAAGTTGGGGAAGGTTTCTGAAAAATCTGTTTTGTGTATGGTAAAAATAATAGCCGCGTGGAAAGTGTTAAATACAGCAAAACATTAACAAAATTAAGAACGTTATTATCATTCAACAAATATATAGATGACATAATGATAGTGGCGATCAAAAACAATAATGGAAATTATGATCGTTAGACATATTAAGAAAATGAAATAAATGAAGATCGTTTATCAAACAGAAGTTTGGACATGGAATCGAACCCAGGGCGGTCACGGCAGAGCCGTTACACCAAACGGTTTGTATGCATGATGTAACTGACTTTTACTTGATCAATGCACGTGTATTGTCATTGCGCAATGGTGATTCATTTTCAACGGTTCACCGTGAAAAATGATGAAATGTGTCATTATTACGACATGCCGAACTGTTTTTTCCATGGATAGTTGATTAGTGGACAAAAACCCGTCTTATAGACCATTTTAAAGAAAATAGGAATCACTGCATACCTGCTTTCGAACGGTTCACCACTGATGAAATAACATAAATCTATAGTGTCATATATTTATTATTTCAACACGGTGAACCGTTGAAACATACATATGATGCGACTCATTTCTTCCCATAAATAGCCTATAAGTTTAAAATAAGTTCAATAAACACTAATCCATTGAAAAAACAATTCTGCATTTCATAATAATGACAAAATCAGATGATTTGTGATGGTGATCCGTTGAGAATGAATCACCATTCCTATACATGACTTTTATAAGTAGTATATAATTGACACGCAATAACAGATCAAGCCCGTCTAGTGTAGCGGTTAGCTATTGGGCTTTGAGTTCTGGTGGCCCCGGGTTCGAATCTCGGGATGGTATTTTATTTGGTTTAATTTGCTTTTAATGGTTGATTGATTGATTTTTAAATTTATTTGATTGATAATTTAGACCCACATTTTACGATGTTTCTTAAATCATGGTCACGGTATCTTACATATAAGCCTACATTATTATGGTACCAAAAGGATGCACACGATGTTCACAGTTTTCCAAGAATTTATGTAAATTAATTAATTCTTTTTCATTTGTGACTAACAGGATATTTGTGGGTCATTTGTTAATTGTTATACTGATGTTTTATAAAATGCATTGAATTCAGGAGGTACTTATATCTTAATAATAATGTTAACCTAATAAAAAACTTTAAAAATAAAAACAGAAACAAATCTGCATGACTTTTCTAATCCTTATACACATGTAGTAAAATGCGTGTGAACAGTCATTTCAAAATGATTTTTCGTTCTTCTATCTTATATGGATAGAGCTTCGTCTTCATGTTGCATTCTTTTGTATGGGACTTTATTTATTTCCCATAGTGGTATTGTGTAATGCCATGAAAACATAACATGTCATTGTGTCAATAATTGCTATCTTCTGAAGATAGTAATATTTACACGACCCATACTAATTGCCTATTATTATAGACCTATAGCCCCACACAGTTATCATACATAGGGCTTAGTAATTAATGAGCAGTCCTTAATACACTGTTGTGTGCACTTGTATGCCGTTTGTCAAATGTTGATTACAAATAAATTATTGAATATACCTAATGTAATTGTGCTTCAACATTTTGTTTTAAATCCATAAGAATAAATTGCAAAAAAATAACATGTTTTTACGTATATGCAACCATAGTACTGAGTGACCAATCCTTAAATGACTTGACTCATACGCGTCAATTTCAGGAAATATTAACACTGTTCCTGTGAATATGTTGGCGAAATCTGATCACAATCCGACATTTCGTTTGGAAGTTATAGCCAAAAGACTGATTTCAGATGGTGAATTTAGAATTTCGCTCAGACAATCAAGGAAAATAATAGTTGGCACACTTGATACAATTTAATACAACTATCCCTGTGCTCACAACAGAGAACCGACTTGGGACATAGCACTCTTTAATAGCACGCAGAGGTCTCCCCCTCTCTCTAATGCTTCCCCACCCCCATCAATCAATGTTGAGAGAGCTGCCAAAGCTTCTGATGACATGTGGCTCGGATCAACATTGCCTCGGGGGAGAGGGGCACTTTTTTCCTTAATTGGGACAAAGTGTGCCAACCTTTTTTTTCCTTGATTGTCTGAGCGAAATGCTAAATTCACCATCTGAAATCAGTCTTTTGGCTATATCTTTCAAACGAAATGTCGGATTGTGATCAGATTTCGCCCAATTATTCACAGGAATAGTGTTAATATTTCCTGAAATTGACACATATGCATCAAGTCATTACTAACGTAGCATATACGTAAAAACATGTTATTTCAGAGTTGACAAAAAATATAAAAAAGTTGAACATAATAAAGTGCCTAAATATAATATGTGTCTAATTCAGTCTTTTTGAACTTATAAAGGTATCACAAAAGTGTGATGCATGTTTTGTTTTGACAATAAACCAAAGTTGTCAAGCCATGCGTACACCGTAATAATACCCCTATATCTTTTTAAAGAGCGAGTAAATCAGCAATGACTGTTGAATAACATGATTAATATACTTTCCACGCGGCAGGCAGCTGGAGAGGACATTCCAAAATGTCACCAATTGTTTATTGAATTTCATCACCATATTTGGAATCACCTTGACAAATGCATTAACATAAGTACAAACATTCCTAGTATTGGTTCAGTAACCCTTGTGATAGACTTTGAAAGTTGGGGAAGGTTTCTGAAAAATCTGTTTTGTGTATGGTAAAAATAATAGCCGCGTGGAAAGTGTTAAATACAGCAAAACATTAACAAAATTAAGAACGTTATTATCATTCAACAAATATATAGATGACATAATGATAGTGGCGATCAAAAACAATAATGGAAATTATGATCGTTAGACATATTAAGAAAATGAAATAAATGAAGATCGTTTATCAAACAGAAGTTTGGACATGGAATCGAACCCAGGGCGGTCACGGCAGAGCCGTTACACCAAACGGTTTGTATGCATGATGTAACTGACTTTTACTTGATCAATGCACGTGTATTGTCATTGCGCAATGGTGATTCATTTTCAACGGTTCACCGTGAAAAATGATGAAATGTGTCATTATTACGACATGCCGAACTGTTTTTTCCATGGATAGTTGATTAGTGGACAAAAACCCGTCTTATAGACCATTTTAAAGAAAATAGGAATCACTGCATACCTGCTTTCGAACGGTTCACCACTGATGAAATAACATAAATCTATAGTGTCATATATTTATTATTTCAACACGGTGAACCGTTGAAACATACATATGATGCGACTCATTTCTTCCCATAAATAGCCTATAAGTTTAAAATAAGTTCAATAAACACTAATCCATTGAAAAAACAATTCTGCATTTCATAATAATGACAAAATCAGATGATTTGTGATGGTGATCCGTTGAGAATGAATCACCATTCCTATACATGACTTTTATAAGTAGTATATAATTGACACGCAATAACAGATCAAGCCCGTCTAGTGTAGCGGTTAGCTATTGGGCTTTGAGTTCTGGTGGCCCCGGGTTCGAATCTCGGGATGGTATTTTATTTGGTTTAATTTGCTTTTAATGGTTGATTGATTGATTTTTAAATTTATTTGATTGATAATTTAGACCCACATTTTACGATGTTTCTTAAATCATGGTCACGGTATCTTACATATAAGCCTACATTATTATGGTACCAAAAGGATGCACACGATGTTCACAGTTTTCCAAGAATTTATGTAAATTAATTAATTCTTTTTCATTTGTGACTAACAGGATATTTGTGGGTCATTTGTTAATTGTTATACTGATGTTTTATAAAATGCATTGAATTCAGGAGGTACTTATATCTTAATAATAATGTTAACCTAATAAAAAACTTTAAAAATAAAAACAGAAACAAATCTGCATGACTTTTCTAATCCTTATACACATGTAGTAAAATGCGTGTGAACAGTCATTTCAAAATGATTTTTCGTTCTTCTATCTTATATGGATAGAGCTTCGTCTTCATGTTGCATTCTTTTGTATGGGACTTTATTTATTTCCCATAGTGGTATTGTGTAATGCCATGAAAACATAACATGTCATTGTGTCAATAATTGCTATCTTCTGAAGATAGTAATATTTACACGACCCATACTAATTGCCTATTATTATAGACCTATAGCCCCACACAGTTATCATACATAGGGCTTAGTAATTAATGAGCAGTCCTTAATACACTGTTGTGTGCACTTGTATGCCGTTTGTCAAATGTTGATTACAAATAAATTATTGAATATACCTAATGTAATTGTGCTTCAACATTTTGTTTTAAATCCATAAGAATAAATTGCAAAAAAATAACATGTTTTTACGTATATGCAACCATAGTACTGAGTGACCAATCCTTAAATGACTTGACTCATACGCGTCAATTTCAGGAAATATTAACACTGTTCCTGTGAATATGTTGGCGAAATCTGATCACAATCCGACATTTCGTTTGGAAGTTATAGCCAAAAGACTGATTTCAGATGGTGAATTTAGAATTTCGCTCAGACAATCAAGGAAAATAATAGTTGGCACACTTGATACAATTTAATACAACTATCCCTGTGCTCACAACAGAGAACCGACTTGGGACATAGCACTCTTTAATAGCACGCAGAGGTCTCCCCCTCTCTCTAATGCTTCCCCACCCCCATCAATCAATGTTGAGAGAGCTGCCAAAGCTTCTGATGACATGTGGCTCGGATCAACATTGCCTCGGGGGAGAGGGGCACTTTTTTCCTTAATTGGGACAAAGTGTGCCAACCTTTTTTTTCCTTGATTGTCTGAGCGAAATGCTAAATTCACCATCTGAAATCAGTCTTTTGGCTATATCTTTCAAACGAAATGTCGGATTGTGATCAGATTTCGCCCAATTATTCACAGGAATAGTGTTAATATTTCCTGAAATTGACACATATGCATCAAGTCATTACTAACGTAGCATATACGTAAAAACATGTTATTTCAGAGTTGACAAAAAATATAAAAAAGTTGAACATAATAAAGTGCCTAAATATAATATGTGTCTAATTCAGTCTTTTTGAACTTATAAAGGTATCACAAAAGTGTGATGCATGTTTTGTTTTGACAATAAACCAAAGTTGTCAAGCCATGCGTACACCGTAATAATACCCCTATATCTTTTTAAAGAGCGAGTAAATCAGCAATGACTGTTGAATAACATGATTAATATACTTTCCACGCGGCAGGCAGCTGGAGAGGACATTCCAAAATGTCACCAATTGTTTATTGAATTTCATCACCATATTTGGAATCACCTTGACAAATGCATTAACATAAGTACAAACATTCCTAGTATTGGTTCAGTAACCCTTGTGATAGACTTTGAAAGTTGGGGAAGGTTTCTGAAAAATCTGTTTTGTGTATGGTAAAAATAATAGCCGCGTGGAAAGTGTTAAATACAGCAAAACATTAACAAAATTAAGAACGTTATTATCATTCAACAAATATATAGATGACATAATGATAGTGGCGATCAAAAACAATAATGGAAATTATGATCGTTAGACATATTAAGAAAATGAAATAAATGAAGATCGTTTATCAAACAGAAGTTTGGACATGGAATCGAACCCAGGGCGGTCACGGCAGAGCCGTTACACCAAACGGTTTGTATGCATGATGTAACTGACTTTTACTTGATCAATGCACGTGTATTGTCATTGCGCAATGGTGATTCATTTTCAACGGTTCACCGTGAAAAATGATGAAATGTGTCATTATTACGACATGCCGAACTGTTTTTTCCATGGATAGTTGATTAGTGGACAAAAACCCGTCTTATAGACCATTTTAAAGAAAATAGGAATCACTGCATACCTGCTTTCGAACGGTTCACCACTGATGAAATAACATAAATCTATAGTGTCATATATTTATTATTTCAACACGGTGAACCGTTGAAACATACATATGATGCGACTCATTTCTTCCCATAAATAGCCTATAAGTTTAAAATAAGTTCAATAAACACTAATCCATTGAAAAAACAATTCTGCATTTCATAATAATGACAAAATCAGATGATTTGTGATGGTGATCCGTTGAGAATGAATCACCATTCCTATACATGACTTTTATAAGTAGTATATAATTGACACGCAATAACAGATCAAGCCCGTCTAGTGTAGCGGTTAGCTATTGGGCTTTGAGTTCTGGTGGCCCCGGGTTCGAATCTCGGGATGGTATTTTATTTGGTTTAATTTGCTTTTAATGGTTGATTGATTGATTTTTAAATTTATTTGATTGATAATTTAGACCCACATTTTACGATGTTTCTTAAATCATGGTCACGGTATCTTACATATAAGCCTACATTATTATGGTACCAAAAGGATGCACACGATGTTCACAGTTTTCCAAGAATTTATGTAAATTAATTAATTCTTTTTCATTTGTGACTAACAGGATATTTGTGGGTCATTTGTTAATTGTTATACTGATGTTTTATAAAATGCATTGAATTCAGGAGGTACTTATATCTTAATAATAATGTTAACCTAATAAAAAACTTTAAAAATAAAAACAGAAACAAATCTGCATGACTTTTCTAATCCTTATACACATGTAGTAAAATGCGTGTGAACAGTCATTTCAAAATGATTTTTCGTTCTTCTATCTTATATGGATAGAGCTTCGTCTTCATGTTGCATTCTTTTGTATGGGACTTTATTTATTTCCCATAGTGGTATTGTGTAATGCCATGAAAACATAACATGTCATTGTGTCAATAATTGCTATCTTCTGAAGATAGTAATATTTACACGACCCATACTAATTGCCTATTATTATAGACCTATAGCCCCACACAGTTATCATACATAGGGCTTAGTAATTAATGAGCAGTCCTTAATACACTGTTGTGTGCACTTGTATGCCGTTTGTCAAATGTTGATTACAAATAAATTATTGAATATACCTAATGTAATTGTGCTTCAACATTTTGTTTTAAATCCATAAGAATAAATTGCAAAAAAATAACATGTTTTTACGTATATGCAACCATAGTACTGAGTGACCAATCCTTAAATGACTTGACTCATACGCGTCAATTTCAGGAAATATTAACACTGTTCCTGTGAATATGTTGGCGAAATCTGATCACAATCCGACATTTCGTTTGGAAGTTATAGCCAAAAGACTGATTTCAGATGGTGAATTTAGAATTTCGCTCAGACAATCAAGGAAAATAATAGTTGGCACACTTGATACAATTTAATACAACTATCCCTGTGCTCACAACAGAGAACCGACTTGGGACATAGCACTCTTTAATAGCACGCAGAGGTCTCCCCCTCTCTCTAATGCTTCCCCACCCCCATCAATCAATGTTGAGAGAGCTGCCAAAGCTTCTGATGACATGTGGCTCGGATCAACATTGCCTCGGGGGAGAGGGGCACTTTTTTCCTTAATTGGGACAAAGTGTGCCAACCTTTTTTTTCCTTGATTGTCTGAGCGAAATGCTAAATTCACCATCTGAAATCAGTCTTTTGGCTATATCTTTCAAACGAAATGTCGGATTGTGATCAGATTTCGCCCAATTATTCACAGGAATAGTGTTAATATTTCCTGAAATTGACACATATGCATCAAGTCATTACTAACGTAGCATATACGTAAAAACATGTTATTTCAGAGTTGACAAAAAATATAAAAAAGTTGAACATAATAAAGTGCCTAAATATAATATGTGTCTAATTCAGTCTTTTTGAACTTATAAAGGTATCACAAAAGTGTGATGCATGTTTTGTTTTGACAATAAACCAAAGTTGTCAAGCCATGCGTACACCGTAATAATACCCCTATATCTTTTTAAAGAGCGAGTAAATCAGCAATGACTGTTGAATAACATGATTAATATACTTTCCACGCGGCAGGCAGCTGGAGAGGACATTCCAAAATGTCACCAATTGTTTATTGAATTTCATCACCATATTTGGAATCACCTTGACAAATGCATTAACATAAGTACAAACATTCCTAGTATTGGTTCAGTAACCCTTGTGATAGACTTTGAAAGTTGGGGAAGGTTTCTGAAAAATCTGTTTTGTGTATGGTAAAAATAATAGCCGCGTGGAAAGTGTTAAATACAGCAAAACATTAACAAAATTAAGAACGTTATTATCATTCAACAAATATATAGATGACATAATGATAGTGGCGATCAAAAACAATAATGGAAATTATGATCGTTAGACATATTAAGAAAATGAAATAAATGAAGATCGTTTATCAAACAGAAGTTTGGATATGGAATCGAACCCAGGGCGGTCACGGCAGAGCCGTTACACCAAACGGTTTGTATGCATGATGTAACTGACTTTTACTTGATCAATGCACGTGTATTGTCATTGCGCAATGGTGATTCATTTTCAACGGTTCACCGTGAAAAATGATGAAATGTGTCATTATTACGACATGCCGAACTGTTTTTTCCATGGATAGTTGATTAGTGGACAAAAACCCGTCTTATAGACCATTTTAAAGAAAATAGGAATCACTGCATACCTGCTTTCGAACGGTTCACCACTGATGAAATAACATAAATCTATAGTGTCATATATTTATTATTTCAACACGGTGAACCGTTGAAACATACATATGATGCGACTCATTTCTTCCCATAAATAGCCTATAAGTTTAAAATAAGTTCAATAAACACTAATCCATTGAAAAAACAATTCTGCATTTCATAATAATGACAAAATCAGATGATTTGTGATGGTGATCCGTTGAGAATGAATCACCATTCCTATACATGACTTTTATAAGTAGTATATAATTGACACGCAATAACAGATCAAGCCCGTCTAGTGTAGCGGTTAGCTATTGGGCTTTGAGTTCTGGTGGCCCCGGGTTCGAATCTCGGGATGGTATTTTATTTGGTTTAATTTGCTTTTAATGGTTGATTGATTGATTTTTAAATTTATTTGATTGATAATTTAGACCCACATTTTACGATGTTTCTTAAATCATGGTCACGGTATCTTACATATAAGCCTACATTATTATGGTACCAAAAGGATGCACACGATGTTCACAGTTTTCCAAGAATTTATGTAAATTAATTAATTCTTTTTCATTTGTGACTAACAGGATATTTGTGGGTCATTTGTTAATTGTTATACTGATGTTTTATAAAATGCATTGAATTCAGGAGGTACTTATATCTTAATAATAATGTTAACCTAATAAAAAACTTTAAAAATAAAAACAGAAACAAATCTGCATGACTTTTCTAATCCTTATACACATGTAGTAAAATGCGTGTGAACAGTCATTTCAAAATGATTTTTCGTTCTTCTATCTTATATGGATAGAGCTTCGTCTTCATGTTGCATTCTTTTGTATGGGACTTTATTTATTTCCCATAGTGGTATTGTGTAATGCCATGAAAACATAACATGTCATTGTGTCAATAATTGCTATCTTCTGAAGATAGTAATATTTACACGACCCATACTAATTGCCTATTATTATAGACCTATAGCCCCACACAGTTATCATACATAGGGCTTAGTAATTAATGAGCAGTCCTTAATACACTGTTGTGTGCACTTGTATGCCGTTTGTCAAATGTTGATTACAAATAAATTATTGAATATACCTAATGTAATTGTGCTTCAACATTTTGTTTTAAATCCATAAGAATAAATTGCAAAAAAATAACATGTTTTTACGTATATGCAACCATAGTACTGAGTGACCAATCCTTAAATGACTTGACTCATACGCGTCAATTTCAGGAAATATTAACACTGTTCCTGTGAATATGTTGGCGAAATCTGATCACAATCCGACATTTCGTTTGGAAGTTATAGCCAAAAGACTGATTTCAGATGGTGAATTTAGAATTTCGCTCAGACAATCAAGGAAAATAATAGTTGGCACACTTGATACAATTTAATACAACTATCCCTGTGCTCACAACAGAGAACCGACTTGGGACATAGCACTCTTTAATAGCACGCAGAGGTCTCCCCCTCTCTCTAATGCTTCCCCACCCCCATCAATCAATGTTGAGAGAGCTGCCAAAGCTTCTGATGACATGTGGCTCGGATCAACATTGCCTCGGGGGAGAGGGGCACTTTTTTCCTTAATTGGGACAAAGTGTGCCAACCTTTTTTTTCCTTGATTGTCTGAGCGAAATGCTAAATTCACCATCTGAAATCAGTCTTTTGGCTATATCTTTCAAACGAAATGTCGGATTGTGATCAGATTTCGCCCAATTATTCACAGGAATAGTGTTAATATTTCCTGAAATTGACACATATGCATCAAGTCATTACTAACGTAGCATATACGTAAAAACATGTTATTTCAGAGTTGACAAAAAATATAAAAAAGTTGAACATAATAAAGTGCCTAAATATAATATGTGTCTAATTCAGTCTTTTTGAACTTATAAAGGTATCACAAAAGTGTGATGCATGTTTTGTTTTGACAATAAACCAAAGTTGTCAAGCCATGCGTACACCGTAATAATACCCCTATATCTTTTTAAAGAGCGAGTAAATCAGCAATGACTGTTGAATAACATGATTAATATACTTTCCACGCGGCAGGCAGCTGGAGAGGACATTCCAAAATGTCACCAATTGTTTATTGAATTTCATCACCATATTTGGAATCACCTTGACAAATGCATTAACATAAGTACAAACATTCCTAGTATTGGTTCAGTAACCCTTGTGATAGACTTTGAAAGTTGGGGAAGGTTTCTGAAAAATCTGTTTTGTGTATGGTAAAAATAATAGCCGCGTGGAAAGTGTTAAATACAGCAAAACATTAACAAAATTAAGAACGTTATTATCATTCAACAAATATATAGATGACATAATGATAGTGGCGATCAAAAACAATAATGGAAATTATGATCGTTAGACATATTAAGAAAATGAAATAAATGAAGATCGTTTATCAAACAGAAGTTTGGACATGGAATCGAACCCAGGGCGGTCACGGCAGAGCCGTTACACCAAACGGTTTGTATGCATGATGTAACTGACTTTTACTTGATCAATGCACGTGTATTGTCATTGCGCAATGGTGATTCATTTTCAACGGTTCACCGTGAAAAATGATGAAATGTGTCATTATTACGACATGCCGAACTGTTTTTTCCATGGATAGTTGATTAGTGGACAAAAACCCGTCTTATAGACCATTTTAAAGAAAATAGGAATCACTGCATACCTGCTTTCGAACGGTTCACCACTGATGAAATAACATAAATCTATAGTGTCATATATTTATTATTTCAACACGGTGAACCGTTGAAACATACATATGATGCGACTCATTTCTTCCCATAAATAGCCTATAAGTTTAAAATAAGTTCAATAAACACTAATCCATTGAAAAAACAATTCTGCATTTCATAATAATGACAAAATCAGATGATTTGTGATGGTGATCCGTTGAGAATGAATCACCATTCCTATACATGACTTTTATAAGTAGTATATAATTGACACGCAATAACAGATCAAGCCCGTCTAGTGTAGCGGTTAGCTATTGGGCTTTGAGTTCTGGTGGCCCCGGGTTCGAATCTCGGGATGGTATTTTATTTGGTTTAATTTGCTTTTAATGGTTGATTGATTGATTTTTAAATTTATTTGATTGATAATTTAGACCCACATTTTACGATGTTTCTTAAATCATGGTCACGGTATCTTACATATAAGCCTACATTATTATGGTACCAAAAGGATGCACACGATGTTCACAGTTTTCCAAGAATTTATGTAAATTAATTAATTCTTTTTCATTTGTGACTAACAGGATATTTGTGGGTCATTTGTTAATTGTTATACTGATGTTTTATAAAATGCATTGAATTCAGGAGGTACTTATATCTTAATAATAATGTTAACCTAATAAAAAACTTTAAAAATAAAAACAGAAACAAATCTGCATGACTTTTCTAATCCTTATACACATGTAGTAAAATGCGTGTGAACAGTCATTTCAAAATGATTTTTCGTTCTTCTATCTTATATGGATAGAGCTTCGTCTTCATGTTGCATTCTTTTGTATGGGACTTTATTTATTTCCCATAGTGGTATTGTGTAATGCCATGAAAACATAACATGTCATTGTGTCAATAATTGCTATCTTCTGAAGATAGTAATATTTACACGACCCATACTAATTGCCTATTATTATAGACCTATAGCCCCACACAGTTATCATACATAGGGCTTAGTAATTAATGAGCAGTCCTTAATACACTGTTGTGTGCACTTGTATGCCGTTTGTCAAATGTTGATTACAAATAAATTATTGAATATACCTAATGTAATTGTGCTTCAACATTTTGTTTTAAATCCATAAGAATAAATTGCAAAAAAATAACATGTTTTTACGTATATGCAACCATAGTACTGAGTGACCAATCCTTAAATGACTTGACTCATACGCGTCAATTTCAGGAAATATTAACACTGTTCCTGTGAATATGTTGGCGAAATCTGATCACAATCCGACATTTCGTTTGGAAGTTATAGCCAAAAGACTGATTTCAGATGGTGAATTTAGAATTTCGCTCAGACAATCAAGGAAAATAATAGTTGGCACACTTGATACAATTTAATACAACTATCCCTGTGCTCACAACAGAGAACCGACTTGGGACATAGCACTCTTTAATAGCACGCAGAGGTCTCCCCCTCTCTCTAATGCTTCCCCACCCCCATCAATCAATGTTGAGAGAGCTGCCAAAGCTTCTGATGACATGTGGCTCGGATCAACATTGCCTCGGGGGAGAGGGGCACTTTTTTCCTTAATTGGGACAAAGTGTGCCAACCTTTTTTTTCCTTGATTGTCTGAGCGAAATGCTAAATTCACCATCTGAAATCAGTCTTTTGGCTATATCTTTCAAACGAAATGTCGGATTGTGATCAGATTTCGCCCAATTATTCACAGGAATAGTGTTAATATTTCCTGAAATTGACACATATGCATCAAGTCATTACTAACGTAGCATATACGTAAAAACATGTTATTTCAGAGTTGACAAAAAATATAAAAAAGTTGAACATAATAAAGTGCCTAAATATAATATGTGTCTAATTCAGTCTTTTTGAACTTATAAAGGTATCACAAAAGTGTGATGCATGTTTTGTTTTGACAATAAACCAAAGTTGTCAAGCCATGCGTACACCGTAATAATACCCCTATATCTTTTTAAAGAGCGAGTAAATCAGCAATGACTGTTGAATAACATGATTAATATACTTTCCACGCGGCAGGCAGCTGGAGAGGACATTCCAAAATGTCACCAATTGTTTATTGAATTTCATCACCATATTTGGAATCACCTTGACAAATGCATTAACATAAGTACAAACATTCCTAGTATTGGTTCAGTAACCCTTGTGATAGACTTTGAAAGTTGGGGAAGGTTTCTGAAAAATCTGTTTTGTGTATGGTAAAAATAATAGCCGCGTGGAAAGTGTTAAATACAGCAAAACATTAACAAAATTAAGAACGTTATTATCATTCAACAAATATATAGATGACATAATGATAGTGGCGATCAAAAACAATAATGGAAATTATGATCGTTAGACATATTAAGAAAATGAAATAAATGAAGATCGTTTATCAAACAGAAGTTTGGACATGGAATCGAACCCAGGGCGGTCACGGCAGAGCCGTTACACCAAACGGTTTGTATGCATGATGTAACTGACTTTTACTTGATCAATGCACGTGTATTGTCATTGCGCAATGGTGATTCATTTTCAACGGTTCACCGTGAAAAATGATGAAATGTGTCATTATTACGACATGCCGAACTGTTTTTTCCATGGATAGTTGATTAGTGGACAAAAACCCGTCTTATAGACCATTTTAAAGAAAATAGGAATCACTGCATACCTGCTTTCGAACGGTTCACCACTGATGAAATAACATAAATCTATAGTGTCATATATTTATTATTTCAACACGGTGAACCGTTGAAACATACATATGATGCGACTCATTTCTTCCCATAAATAGCCTATAAGTTTAAAATAAGTTCAATAAACACTAATCCATTGAAAAAACAATTCTGCATTTCATAATAATGACAAAATCAGATGATTTGTGATGGTGATCCGTTGAGAATGAATCACCATTCCTATACATGACTTTTATAAGTAGTATATAATTGACACGCAATAACAGATCAAGCCCGTCTAGTGTAGCGGTTAGCTATTGGGCTTTGAGTTCTGGTGGCCCCGGGTTCGAATCTCGGGATGGTATTTTATTTGGTTTAATTTGCTTTTAATGGTTGATTGATTGATTTTTAAATTTATTTGATTGATAATTTAGACCCACATTTTACGATGTTTCTTAAATCATGGTCACGGTATCTTACATATAAGCCTACATTATTATGGTACCAAAAGGATGCACACGATGTTCACAGTTTTCCAAGAATTTATGTAAATTAATTAATTCTTTTTCATTTGTGACTAACAGGATATTTGTGGGTCATTTGTTAATTGTTATACTGATGTTTTATAAAATGCATTGAATTCAGGAGGTACTTATATCTTAATAATAATGTTAACCTAATAAAAAACTTTAAAAATAAAAACAGAAACAAATCTGCATGACTTTTCTAATCCTTATACACATGTAGTAAAATGCGTGTGAACAGTCATTTCAAAATGATTTTTCGTTCTTCTATCTTATATGGATAGAGCTTCGTCTTCATGTTGCATTCTTTTGTATGGGACTTTATTTATTTCCCATAGTGGTATTGTGTAATGCCATGAAAACATAACATGTCATTGTGTCAATAATTGCTATCTTCTGAAGATAGTAATATTTACACGACCCATACTAATTGCCTATTATTATAGACCTATAGCCCCACACAGTTATCATACATAGGGCTTAGTAATTAATGAGCAGTCCTTAATACACTGTTGTGTGCACTTGTATGCCGTTTGTCAAATGTTGATTACAAATAAATTATTGAATATACCTAATGTAATTGTGCTTCAACATTTTGTTTTAAATCCATAAGAATAAATTGCAAAAAAATAACATGTTTTTACGTATATGCAACCATAGTACTGAGTGACCAATCCTTAAATGACTTGACTCATACGCGTCAATTTCAGGAAATATTAACACTGTTCCTGTGAATATGTTGGCGAAATCTGATCACAATCCGACATTTCGTTTGGAAGTTATAGCCAAAAGACTGATTTCAGATGGTGAATTTAGAATTTCGCTCAGACAATCAAGGAAAATAATAGTTGGCACACTTGATACAATTTAATACAACTATCCCTGTGCTCACAACAGAGAACCGACTTGGGACATAGCACTCTTTAATAGCACGCAGAGGTCTCCCCCTCTCTCTAATGCTTCCCCACCCCCATCAATCAATGTTGAGAGAGCTGCCAAAGCTTCTGATGACATGTGGCTCGGATCAACATTGCCTCGGGGGAGAGGGGCACTTTTTTCCTTAATTGGGACAAAGTGTGCCAACCTTTTTTTCCCTTGATTGTCTGAGCGAAATGCTAAATTCACCATCTGAAATCAGTCTTTTGGCTATATCTTTCAAACGAAATGTCGGATTGTGATCAGATTTCGCCCAATTATTCACAGGAATAGTGTTAATATTTCCTGAAATTGACACATATGCATCAAGTCATTACTAACGTAGCATATACGTAAAAACATGTTATTTCAGAGTTGACAAAAAATATAAAAAAGTTGAACATAATAAAGTGCCTAAATATAATATGTGTCTAATTCAGTCTTTTTGAACTTATAAAGGTATCACAAAAGTGTGATGCATGTTTTGTTTTGACAATAAACCAAAGTTGCCAAGCCATGCGTACACCGTAATAATACCCCTATATCTTTTTAAAGAGCGAGTAAATCAGCAATGACTGTTGAATAACATGATTAATATACTTTCCACGCGGCAGGCAGCTGGAGAGGACATTCCAAAATGTCACCAATTGTTTATTGAATTTCATCACCATATTTGGAATCACCTTGACAAATGCATTAACATAAGTACAAACATTCCTAGTATTGGTTCAGTAACCCTTGTGATAGACTTTGAAAGTTGGGGAAGGTTTCTGAAAAATCTGTTTTGTGTATGGTAAAAATAATAGCCGCGTGGAAAGTGTTAAATACAGCAAAACATTAACAAAATTAAGAACGTTATTATCATTCAACAAATATATAGATGACATAATGATAGTGGCGATCAAAAACAATAATGGAAATTATGATCGTTAGACATATTAAGAAAATGAAATAAATGAAGATCGTTTATCAAACAGAAGTTTGGACATGGAATCGAACCCAGGGCGGTCACGGCAGAGCCGTTACACCAAACGGTTTGTATGCATGATGTAACTGACTTTTACTTGATCAATGCACGTGTATTGTCATTGCGCAATGGTGATTCATTTTCAACGGTTCACCGTGAAAAATGATGAAATGTGTCATTATTACGACATGCCGAACTGTTTTTTCCATGGATAGTTGATTGGTGGACAAAAACCCGTCTTATAGACCATTTTAAAGAAAATAGGAATCACTGCATACCTACTTCCGAACGGTTCACCACTGATGAAATAACATAAATCTATAGTGTCATATATTTATTATTTCAACACGGTGAACCGTTGAAACATACATATGATGCGACTCATTTCTTCCCATAAATAGCCTATAAGTTTAAAATAAGTTCAATAAACACTAATCCATTGAAAAAACAATTCTGCATTTCATAATAATGACAAAATCAGATGATTTGTGATGGTGATCCGTTGAGAATGAATCACCATTCCTATACATGACTTTTATAAGTAGTATATAATTGACACGCAATAACAGATCAAGCCCGTCTAGTGTAGCGGTTAGCTATTGGGCTTTGAGTTCTGGTGGCCCCGGGTTCGAATCTCGGGATGGTATTTTATTTGGTTTAATTTGCTTTTAATGGTTGATTGATTGATTTTTAAATTTATTTGATTGATAATTTAGACCCACATTTTACGATGTTTCTTAAATCATGGTCACGGTATCTTACATATAAGCCTACATTATTATGGTACCAAAAGGATGCACACGATGTTCACAGTTTTCCAAGAATTTATGTAAATTAATGAATTCTTTTTCATTTGTGACTAACAGGATATTTGTGGGTCATTTGTTAATTGTTATACTGATGTTTTATAAAATGCATTGAATTCAGGAGGTACTTATATCTTAATAATAATGTTAACCTAATAAAAAACTTTAAAAATAAAAACAGAAACAAATCTGCATGACTTTTCTAATCCTTATACACATGTAGTAAAATGCGTGTGAACAGTCATTTCAAAATGATTTTTCGTTCTTCTATCTTATATGGATAGAGCTTCGTCTTCATGTTGCATTCTTTTGTATGGGACTTTATTTATTTCCCATAGTGGTATTGTGTAATGCCATGAAAACATAACATGTCATTGTGTCAATAATTGCTATCTTCTGAAGATAGTAATATTTACACGACCCATACTAATTGCCTATTATTATAGACCTATAGCCCCACACAGTTATCATACATAGGGCTTAGTAATTAATGAGCAGTCCTTAATACACTGTTGTGTGCACTTGTATGCCGTTTGTCAAATGTTGATTACAAATAAATTATTGAATATACCTAATGTAATTGTGCTTCAACATTTTGTTTTAAATCCATAAGAATAAATTGCAAAAAAATAACATGTTTTTACGTATATGCAACCATAGTACTGAGTGACCAATCCTTAAATGACTTGACTCATACGCGTCAATTTCAGGAAATATTAACACTGTTCCTGTGAATATGTTGGCGAAATCTGATCACAATCCGACATTTCGTTTGGAAGTTATAGCCAAAAGACTGATTTCAGATGGTGAATTTAGAATTTCGCTCAGACAATCAAGGAAAATAATAGTTGGCACACTTGATACAATTTAATACAACTATCCCTGTGCTCACAACAGAGAACCGACTTGGGACATAGCACTCTTTAATAGCACGCAGAGGTCTCCCCCTCTCTCTAATGCTTCCCCACCCCCATCAATCAATGTTGAGAGAGCTGCCAAAGCTTCTGATGACATGTGGCTCGGATCAACATTGCCTCGGGGGAGAGGGGCACTTCTTTCCTTAATTGGGACAAAGTGTGCCAACCTTTTTTTCCTTGATTGTAGCTCCGCCTGATTATATAAACTACTTTATTTTTGAACAAACAACGTTGAGTCTTGATTTTGATTAACGCGCGACGAGCTCTCGTGGAGTTTAACATTAACTGATTTAAAATCTTGCATTCATAAATCGCATTTTGCCATGAAAGGGCTGTTACACATACGGCGCCTCCGACCTTACGCTTGCATTGCGCTGAAAAAGTATCAACAAGTATCAAAGCGCCAAGCCAAACGCGTTAATAAGGTCTCTATAAGAACCGATTGGTGACGCAGTGGACACTGGACAGGACGGGAGAGGTCCCCATGGTCGTCTTTGAGCGCCAGACAGAGTGGCGCTCTTGTATACACTCTGCTGCGATCAAGCCAGCGCGGCGCTCGATCTAAATATAAATAAATATGCAGGAAGAGCGCGGAAAACCGTACAAGCGTAATGCAATCGCTTATGGAAGCATAAGTGTGTCATTTCCGCCTTAACCCCTAGATGAAGGCTGCCTTATCTGGGGTTAACGATCCTTATCCCCAGATAAGGAGCGTAAACTAGGGATAAGGCGCCTTATCTGGGGTTAACGATCCTTATCCCTAGATAAGGATCGTTAACCCCAGATAAGGTGCCTTATCCCTAGTTAACGCTCCTTATCTGGGGATAAGCATCGTAAACCCCAGATAAGGCGGCCTTATCTGGGGTTAACGATCCTTATCCCCAGATAAGGAGCGTAAACTAGGGATAAGGCGCCTTATCTGGGGTTAACGATCCTTATCCCCAGATAAGGAGCGTTAACTAGGGATAAGGCGCCTTATCTGGGGTTAACGAACCTTAGATAAGGATCGTTAACCCCAGATAAGGCGCCTTATCCCTAGTTTACGCTCCTTATCTGGGGATAAGGATCGTTAATCCCAGATAAGGCCGCCTTATCTGGGGTTTACGATCCTTATAAAGGATCGTTAACCCCAGATAAGGCGCCTTATCCCTAGTTAACGTTTCTTATCTGGGGATAAGGATCGTTAACCCCAGATAAGGCCCGCCTTATCTGGGGTTTAGGTCCTTTATCTGGGGTTAAGGCGGAAATGACACACTAATGCTTCCATAATCGCTGGCCTAATCGCCGTATGTGTGACAAGGCCATTATTCACGTCCCCATCGTAGCAACTATAGCCTATAGCTGCGACATAAACCGTAACCCGATTGGTTCATATTACGCTATTCATAATAACATTTAGTCATGCCGAAATATAATCAAAACAAGACCATCGATCGTTGATCAATTAACATACATTGAAGTGTATATCCCTCCCATTCAATATTTTTTTCCATTTAAGTAATTTATAAAGTCTAGTTCACCCTGAAATGTGTGAAAACATGCAGCTACATCAGAGTAAAAATTGACATGAATGGGATAAAACGGTGTCAAAATCTGGTGAAAAATATCCGTAAATACCTTATTTTTTGAACGCCGTAAAAATTCAGTTCACAGGATGATAGATTATAATAAGATGTTTCATATTCCCCCTTTGAGATTTTTTTGAGTGTTTAAGACAAATGTTGCCGCATCATCTTGAGCTCTAATCCAACATCAAAATTCGAAACTTTTGACAGTACACTTCTGCAATCACTAATGGACTTGTCGCTCGATCGAATGGTCCGCCTGGGTGTGATTGTGCTAAGTTATTCCTTTCACCCACTCAATACTAGTTTCAAAAGACACATGAAACATAATGAGGCAAATCAGGTGTAAATGCAGCGAAACATTGTCATGAAAAACCATCTTCAGGACTTCACATCATGGACCGTAATACGTCGCGTCTGAATATTTATGAATACAAGTAACTGATCCCAGTGGCGTAGGGGGGGGGGGGGGGGGGGGGGGGGGGGGGGGGGGGGGGGGGGTGGCAAGATTTCTAAAATGTTCGTAAAAGGTTGCCCCACATTTTTTCTCAGTCAGTCACCTCGTGAATTTAGCCATATCCATTTATCTATATATAACGAATGGATTTGTGTGCCATTTTTGCCAAATGTGTGTGTTTCTCTCGCACAAAATGTGTTTGTAATGTGATTATACTCCTTATTTTTGAAAGAACAGAAAAAACCCCTTTTTCGTGGGTATAAACATATTACACCAAACTGTAGGACTTCATGGTAAACAAGTTGCGAAAACACGTGCACCCTTTTTTAGGGACACCCTGTAGACGTGATACCTTACCTTTGGTCAGAGGTCTTAAAAATTCATACGCAAAAAAGACGTGGCAAGCGACTCGGTCATCTGATTGGAATGGGTAGTTCTCATGCCGCCAATGGTACGAAAATACGAATCCCCGGTGTTGGTATAGGACTCCTTGAGAACAATTGCAATAAACATGGAGGAATTAGGATTATTTCGTTAATTAAGAGTCAGTCTGTGTAATTTTTTAGAATTGATTCTATCCTTCAAATAATAGATTTTTCTCATAGCTTGTGTATTGGTAGGCCCTTGGGCACTAACAACTAGGGTGACTTTCAAAAAATAAAAAATCGACTCGTTGCCATGGTAACCCACCAAAAACCAATTTGGGCCATTTTGGACCATATTTGCCCTGAAATTTACTCAAAATTGTCTTATGTCAAGAACTCACTGTACCAAAACGGAATAATACTGGAACCTTCCAATACAATCATCTCAAAGGACAACTCTTCCCCTACTGCCTGCATCATTTAAAGGTAAAAATCTTACTCCTAAAGGTAAATGCCAAGTATTTAAAGGTTGCTTGTTTTCAGTTTTGAAATAAAGGCGATTTTTGACCAAATGTATTACCTTAAAATTAATTCTGCCAGGGGTGCCAGAAATTTGTCTTTGCTGGTGTGAGTAGTTAAATGTATTGCCCTTCCAAATCTGTAAAAAGTATCTTGGGCAAATGATATTCCTAAGTACAGTGTTGCCAGGAACAACAGCCTTTTTGAAATCTGAGCATTTTGACTAAATAAGCCTTTTAACCCTATTTGTTATAAAAGCATGTGTTTTTTCAATGATATTCAATTAAAACATATTCTAATAACTCAGTTACATTCTTGTGGTTGATTGCAAAGGGTAATCTGTAATAACAATTCGACCTGTTGCCATGGTAACAACCAAAAACCAATTTTGGCCATTTTGGACCAAATTTGCCCTGAAATATACTTAAAATTATCGTATGTCAAGAACTGACCATACCAAAACAGAATAATACTGGAACCTTATAATACAATCATATCAAAGGACTCCTCTTCCCCTACTGACTGCATCATTTAAGGGTGAATATCTTATTCTTAAAGGTAAATGCTAAGTATTTAAAGGTTGCCTATTTTCAGTTTTGAAAATCAAGGTGATTTTTGACCAAAAGTATTGCCTTAAAAATCTTCTTTTCAGGGGTGCCAGAAATATGTCCTTGCTGGTGTAAGTAGTTCGATGTATTGCCCATTCAGATCGGTAAAAGGTAGCTTGGGCAAATGATATTCCTAAGTACAGTGTTGCCAGAAACAACAGCCATTTTTAAATCTAAGCATTTTTTACTAAATAAGGCTTTTTAACACTATTTGTTATAAAAGCATGTGTTTTTCCAATGATCTTCAATCAAAACATATTCTAATGACTCAGTAAACTTTTTTTTTGGTTGATTGCAAAGGGTTATCTGTAATAACAATTCGACCTGTTGCATGGTAACAACCAAAAAACCATTTTTGCCATTTTGGACCAAATTTGCCATGAAATGTACTCAAAACTATCTAATGTCAAGAACTGAAACCAAAACAGAATAATACTGAAACCTTAGAATACAATCACCTCAAAGGACAACTCTTCCCCTACTGACTGCATCATTTAAGGGTGAATATCTTATTCTAAAGGTAAATGCTAAGTATTGAAAGATTGCCTATTTTCAGTTTTGAAAATCAAGGTGATTTTTGACCAAAAGTATTGCTTAAAAATCTCCTTTTCAGGGGTGCCAGAAATATGTCCTTGCTGGTGTAAATAGTCGATGTATTGCCCATTCAGATCTGTAAAAAGTAGCTTGGGTAAATGATATTCCTAAGTACAGTGTTACCAGAAACAACAGCCATTTTGAAATCAAAGCATTTTTGCTAAATAAGGCTCTTTAACCGTATTTGTTATAAAAGCATGTGTTTTCAATGATATTCAATCAAAACATATTCTAATAACTCAGTAAACTTTTTTGGGGGTTGATGGCAAAGGGTTATCTGTAATAACAATTCGACCTGTTGCCATGGTAACAACCAAAAAACCATTTTTGACCAAATTTGCCATGAAATGTACTCAAAATTATCTTATGTCAAGAACTGAAACCAAAACAGAATAATACTGAAACCTTAGAATACAATCACCTCAAAGGACAACTCTTCCCCTACTGACTGCATCATTTAAGGGTGAATATCTTATTCTAAAGGTAAATGCTAAGTATTGAAAGATTGCCTATTTTCAGTTTTGAAAATCAAGGTGATTTTTGACCAAAAGTATTGCTTAAAAATCTCCTTTTCAGGGGTGCCAGAAATATGTCCTTGCTGGTGTAAATAATCGATGTATTGCCCATTCAGATCTGTAAAAAGTAGCTTGGGTAAATGATATTCTTAAGTACAGTGTTACCAGAAACAACAGCCATTTTGAAATCAAAGCATTTTTGCTAAATAAGGCTCTTTAACCGTATTTGTTATAAAAGCATGTGTTTTCAATGATATTCAATCAAAACATATTCTAATAACTCAGTAAACTTTTTTGGTTGATTGCAAAGGGTAATCTGTAATTACAATTCGACCTGTTGCCATGGTAACAACCCAAAAACAATTTTGGACCAAATTTGCCATGAAATGTACTCAAAATTATCTTATGTCAAGAACTGACCATACCAAAACAGAATAATACTGGAACCTTAGAATACAATCATCTCAAAGGACACCTCTTCCCCTACTGACTGCATCATTTAAGGGTGAATCTTATTCTTAAAGGTAAATGCTAAGTATTTAAAGGTTGCCTATTTTCAGTTTTGAAAATCAAGGTGATTTTTGACCAAAAGTATTGCCTTAAAAATCTCCTTTTCAGAGGTGCCAGAAATATGTCCTTGCTGTTGTAAGTAGTTCGATGTATTGCCCATGCAGATCTATAAAAAGTAGCTTGTGCAAATGATATTCCTAAGTACAGTGTTGCCAGGAACAACAGCCATTTTTAAATCTAAGCATTTTTACTAAATATGGCTTTTGAACCCTATCTGTTATAACTTATAAAGCATGTGTTTTTCAATGATATTCAATCAAAACATACTCTAATAACTCTGTTACATTATTGGGGTTGTTTGCAAAGGGTTATCTGTAATGAAAATGTGACCTGTTGCCACGGTAACAACCAAAAACATCTTACTCTTAAAGGTAAATGCTAAATATGGTAAAAGTATTTGAAGGTTGCCTATTTTCAGTTTTGAAAAAAAAGAAGCGATTTTTGACCAAAAGTATTGCCTTAAAAATCCCTCTTCCAGCTAGTAGCAGTTACATAATAATAATAATAATATTACCGTTCTTATATAGCGCTTTCCACAATGCAAGCACAGTCCCAAAGCGCTTTTTAAATCAATTATTATCGCTGCCAGTTTTGATATCAGAATCCTTTGGTCGCTACACTTAGGCGGCTACCAGTCGACAAGTGCACAAGCCTATCAGCACTACTTAGATTTTGATATCCTCAAATATCGCTTGGGTCGACGAAGCAATTGAGACTAAGTACCTTGCCCAAGGATACAAACATGTTGGACCTAATGGGGCTCGAACTCACAACCTTTGCATCGTGAGACCGGCGTCTTATCCACTAGACCACACACGCTCGACATGTATTGCCCTTTCAAATCTGTAAACAGTAGCTTGGGCAAATGATAAGTACGGTGTCGCCAGGCGCAACAGCCTTGTTAAAATCTGAGCATTTTGACTAAATATGCCTTTTCAAACAATATTTGTTATGAAAGCATGTGTTTTTTCAATGCTATTCAATCAAAACATATTCTATTAACTCGGTTACATTCTTGTGGTTGTTTTCAAAGAGTAATATGAAAAAGAGTGTTGCCTGGGTTACTGGATAACACTCAATTTCATAAACATAGACTGTACATAAATCCAGCAACATCCAGCTAAACCTATGAAAATCAGTGTTGACAAAATAATATGTTTGCTAGTGTGAGTAGCTGAAATTACAACCTTTCTTGTGAACAGTATATAGCATGCAGACAAGCGATACAACGAAGTAGTATCTAGTGTTGCCAGAAAAAAATGTTTTTGGAATATACAGACAGGTATAGGCATAATACTGAATATACATAACAGGTATATGTATGGTAAACATGTTCACAACACATTGATAATGAAAGGTTCAAAAGCCTTATTTAGTAAAAATGCTTAGATTTAAAAATGGCTGTTGTTCCTGGCAACACTGTACTTAGGAATATCATTTGCCCAAGCTTTTCTTTACAGATCTGAATGGGCAATACATCGAACATATTACTGGCACCCCTGAAAAGGAGATTTTTAAGGCAATACTTTTGGTCAAAAATCACCTTGATTATCAAAACTGAAAATAGGCAACATTTCAATACTTAGTATTTACCTTTAAGAATAAGATATTCACCCTTAAATGATGCAGTCAGTAGGGGAAGAGGTGTCCTTTGAGGTGATTGTATTCTAAGGTTTCAGTATTATTCTGTTTTGGTTTCGGTTCTTGACATAAGATAATTTTGAGTACATTTCATGGCAAATTTGGTCCAAAATGGCAAAAATGGTTTTTTGGTTGTTACCATGGCAACAGGTCGAATTGTTATTACAGATAACCCTTTGCAGTCAACCCCAAAAAAGTTTACTGAGTCATTAGAATATGTTTTGATTGAAGATCATTGGAAAAACACATGCTTTTATAACAAATAGTGTTAAAAAGCCTTATTTAGTAAAAATTGCTTAGATTTAAAAATGGCTGTTGTTTCTGGCAACACTGTACTTAGGAATATCATTTGCCCAAGCTACCTTTTACCGATCTGAATGGGCAATACATCGAACTACTTTCACCAGCAAGGACATATTTCTGGCACCCCTGAAAAGAAGATTTTTAAGGCAATACTTTTGGTCAAAAATCACCTTGATTTTCAAAACTGAAAATAGGCAACCTTTAAATACTTAGCATTTACCTTTAAGAATAAGATATTCACCCTTAAATGATGCAGTCAGTAGGGGAAGAGGAGTCCTTTGATATGATTGTATTCTAAGGTTCCAGTATTATTCTGTTTTGGTATGGTCAGTTCTTGACATATGATAATTTTAAGTATATTTCAGGGCAAATTTGGTCCAAAATGGCCAAAATTGGTTTTTGGTTGTTACCATGGCAACAGGTCCAATTGTTATTACAGATTACCCTTTGCAATCAACCACAAGAATGTAACTGAGTTATTAGAATATGTTTTAATTGAATATCATTGAAAAAACACATGCTTTTATAACAAATAGGGTTAAAAGGCTTATTTAGTCAAAATGCTCAGATTTCAAAAAGGCTGTTGTTCCTGGCAACACTGTACTTAGGAATATCATTTGCCCAAGCTACTTTTTACAGATTTGGAAGGGCAATACATTTAACTACTCACACCAGCAAAGACAAATTTCTGGCACCCCTGGCAGAATTAATTTTAAGGTAATACATTTGGTCAAAAATCGCCTTTATTTCAAAACTGAAAACAAGCAACCTTTAAATACTTGGCATTTACCTTTAGGAGTAAGATATTTACCTTTAAATGATGCAGTCAGTAGGGGAAGAGTTGTCCTTTGAGATGATTGTATTGGAAGGTTCCAGTATTATTTCGTTTTGGTACAGTGAGTTCTTGACATAAGACAATTTTGAGTAAATTTCAGGGTAAATATGGTCCAAAATGGCCCAAATTGGTTTTTGGTGGGTTACCATGGCAACGAGTCGATTTTTTATTTTTTGAAAGTCACCCTAGTTGTTAGTGCCCAAGGGCCTACCAATACACAAGCTATGAGAAAAATCTATTATTTGAAGGATAGAATCAATTCTAAAAAATTACACAGACTGACTCTTAAGGGGGCTCTCAACTCTCACAACATGAAATTTATCAAGCGCTGTAACTTTTGAACTATTAATATGATGTATATAAAAGTATACATTTCTGGAAAGGAAATGAGTCGGACAATCCATTTTTGGTATCAAATTTCACCAAAAATGCTGATTTTTAAATTGTTGACCAAATAGTCACTTTTTTGGCTCAAAATTGCTGCATTCGTAGCAAATTCAGTTTTTAGCCAAAAATGCTGAAATTGCACCAAATTAATTCTCTAGGAGTTTTTTAAGCATTTTTTGGTTAATAATGCAAAAAATAAATCATTGCACAAAAAGTGCCAATTGTTTTTTTGAGGTAAAAAAAAATCACATTTTTAGCACTTTTTGGTTAATAATGCAAAACAATAAATCAGATATTCCAAAAAACAAAAAAACCACCCTCCTAGAGAATGTTATTAAAGAACACAAGTGCTACCGCAAGCATATAACGGACATCAAATGCAGCGCCCACTAGCGACCAGCTGAACAATAGGAATCGAACCACAGCTAAACATCAATGGTCGCTTGCTCTGATGTCAATTGTTTAAAGCTAACTATTGGGAGTCAATATATTAGAAAATTGACATATCAAAGTTGTTGTTTAATGGTATGGATGTAATGAATATTAGTCAAACTCCTATTATGGATGAGATGAGAGCCAAATGCCATTCCCCTGCAACATAACAGATCGATACAGATGAGTGAAAATTAATGTGTCGCAAAAAATAAAAAAAATCAACAAAAATTAAAAATGTTTGCAACTTTCATTTCAAGATTTCTCTGTAATTTGTGCATTACAGAGAATGATTTCCGTTCATAATAATGATTTATATATCAAGGAATATTTTGATAGCTTACTTATTGAAATTGATTCTATAAATCGTCTAATATCAATGCTCCCGTAAGTCCCAAAATATAAATAATTTAGTTGTCCACGGTCAGTCCTTATATTTGGTCATATCTAAAACAGTTTTAGTGAGTTCACACGCTCACCATAGGCCGGTGAACAATGATGTCAATAACGAAACACACTAATACAACAACAATGAATTTCAACACATTTCCCAATCGACACTCTGCTTTATCAACGGCTAATAATTGGCGTTTGAACTCACGTCAACTTAGCATAATCACACACTACACATGAATGCTTTCATTGTACACTGCTCAATCGGTATGTCCAATCCGGCGCCCTGCACAATACAGGTATATCGTCTCAGGGTATGTTCATCGGTTAAGCATGAGCGGGTAATTTGACTATGAATAAGGTATACGAGGTTTTAGAACTGACGGAAAATAAGATAGGAATGTCGAGGACAATCAATCAATATTTATGAGATGACTACAAGTCTCGAATACTGTGTTTGGTAGCATGATTCTGATCATCTCCATTTGTAGCCATTTTTAAGGGGGTTTTGTCCGTATGTGTTGTGTTATCACGGACCAGTTACTGCCTTTTATCGTGGCTTTTTATCGTATTTTTTGTGGCGCAAGAATCTTGAAAAGTAAGGACGTTGGTTGAAGGAAATTTTGATAAGTTGTGTATTATATTGATACTTACTGCATGAGCATATTTTTGAGGTCCAGAATTAGGCGTTACTAAGATGTTTTTGGGCCGTAACCAAGGCACGTTCTCTGTTTCACATTTAGGTATATGTGTTAGGATGTACAGTGATGCGCCCCTACGATAGTTTCTACGCATAAAGAAGTAGACCCCGAATTACATGGAATTAAAATGTGGTTTGTGTTTGTATTTATTGTATTTCATCAATCATTTTCCTCTCATTCTTCTCACTGGCATAATATGTTGGTGTTTATACGCTATTTATAAGGTTATTTGCCTACGTTAATGAATGCGGATAGTTATAGTCAATTATAATTCAAGCAAATCGGCTGGCGTGAGTTCACTGATACCATGAGCTCACGTAGTCCTTTTCAGTACTTCTTCAGGCAAATGAATAAGGGGGAACCATACCAAAAAGACAAGGCTATCATGTGACTAATTTTAACATAATAATTAATGTCTAAATTCGGTTTTTCACGGACATATCGGACAGGTTTAACTTAAAAAATGAGTGCTCACCTGTTTCTTGACCCATATGCATCTATTATTCGGATGAAATTCAATCCGGTAGCCTTACATGCTTACACAGAAAAACAAAATTACCAATGTGATTATTGTTTTTTAAGATGGCCGACGAAGATTTTGTCTGAGACTAGTACGTATATACCACTCTCAGGATTTTGTATTAATACCACAGTTGTTTACTTGCTAGTCATAAATAAAAAGATCCAATGCGACTTTTCTGAACCACTTTTGCTAGCTCTTAGTTTTATAGCAATGTCATGAATTCCAAAGAGAACATAAAAGGACAAGTTTGAGTCTCCAAAAATGTGAGTGAGTCCATGGACGGTGGGACCAAGTAGGCCATAAAAATGATTCCCTTTCAACATTGTACTTTTACCCGATACCCAAATTATAGATTTGGTACCAATCTATCGAAACTAGAGCTTACATCAGTTACGAAAATGAAAATACCCGGCGAAGAATCACATTTTAGCGAAAGAGTAAAAATAATGCACAGATTAAATACAAAATAAATCAATTTCAAATGAATCTCCACATTAAATGTGCATTAAATAATCGTGACTTAGCCGACAATTTTTTTTTAAATAAGCTTATTATTATTTTTTATTATTTTTATTTTGATGAATGAAATGATGGATAATTCCAGAATCAAATGTGTAGAGACATTTTGGGAATCTCGGGTCCCAAAATGGGCCCCGGGATATCGACTTAGTCTAAAAAATGATGGATACCATGATAAAATGTGTCCCGATGTGATTTTTTTGATGATTTCACATTTTGAGCTACTTATAAAGTCTGTGTACTGTATTCGGGACTGTATTCCCTTTACGAAAATGCAATCACCAAAATGTGATTGCAGCAAGGTGGTACCAGGTTGCACAAGGTTGTCGCACGGTTGCGTAAGGTTGCACAAGTTTGTCACAGGTTGTCGCACGGTTGCGTAAGGTTGCACAAGTTTGTCGCAAGGTTGCACAAAGGTTGTGGATGATTGCTTCAAGGTTGCGCAACCTTCTCAGAACAACCAAACTGGTTGCGCAAGGTTGTATTTTTCCAAATTTAACATTGCGCAAGGTTGCAGAATTGATTGCGATTTTCATAAGGGACGGGTCAAACTGCAACACATTTGACGCAGAAAAAAAATGTCCAGCAATTTAGCCTAAAGAAATGAATGGACACCATAAAATGTGATGCGATCTGTGAAAACCCGTCGGATGTCGCAAAATGTGAACTAGGGATTATGGGTAAAATAGAAATAATAAAAAAATAAAAAATAAAAACACTTTTTTCTTTTTTTTAGATTTTTGTAAAGAAAATTAGTTTCCAATACTTTCTGTCATCATCATTCATGAAAGTTCACCTTCAAAAACTTACTTAAGTCACTTTCATTATTAACCTTATAATGTTATTATATTGAATTATGTATCTTTTTTGGCCTGTTTTCATGATTTCTTGTTTTATAGCTTTTGATGACATCACAACCATCATTCACTCATAACCTTTTTTATAGTGATCGTAGAAAAATGATCGAAACAGTTCTGTAATCAGCACAGTTTTAGCTTTCTTATGATATAAATATCTCCAATATGAAAAATGCCACCATGTGGCGGGTTTTTACAGATCGCATCACAAATGTGTACCGATTTGAATTTTTGGGATTTTTTTCACATTTTGAGCTACGTATGAAGTCTGTGTAGCTAACCGGTCAAACCGCAACATATTTGACGGAGTAGAAAAAAATCTGACAATTTAGCCTAAAAAATGACGGACACCATAATAATGTGTCCCGATTTGATTTTTTGGATTTGATTTCACATTTTGAGTTACGTATAAAGTCCGTGTAGCTAACGGGTCAAACTGCAACACATTTGACGGAGAAAAAATAATTCCGGCAATTTAGCCTAAAAAAATGACAGACCCCATAAAATGTGTCCCGATTTGATTGTTTGGATATGATTTCATTTTTTGAGCTGCGTCAAACCGCAACACATTTGACGGAGAAAAAACATTCCGGCAATTTAGCCTAAAAAATGGTGGACACCATGAAATGTGTCCCGATTTCATATTTTGGATATGATTTCACATTTTGAGCTACATAAAGTCTGTGTAGCTAGCCGGTCATACTGCAACACATTTGACGGAGAAAACAAATCCGACAATTTAGCCTAAAAAATGACAGACACCATAAAATGTGTCCTGATTTGACTTTTTGGACATGATTTCACATTTTGAGCTACGTATAAAGTCTGTGTAGCTAACCGGTCAAACCGCAACATATTTGACGGAGAAAACAAATCCGGCAATTTAGCCTAAAAAATGAGTGACACCATAAAATGTCTCCCGATTTGATTTTTTAGATATGATTTCACTTTATGAGCTACGTATAAAGTCTGTGTAGCTAACTGGTCAAACCGCAACAAATTTGATGGAGAAAAAAATTCCGGCAATTTAGCCTAAAAAATGACGGACACCATAAAATGTGTCCCGATTTGATTTTTTTGATATGATTTCACTTTTTGAGCTACGTGTAAAGTATGTGTATAATGAACTGATCAAACCGCAACACATTTGACGTATCAAATGATGTTCGCATTTCAAATTTTATCTCCAATATAAGTTTACATTAAATAATCGTGATTTAGCCGAAAAGGTGTTTTTAAGTAAGCTTATTTTTATTATTTTTGTTTATTATTTTGATGAATGAAATGATGGATAATTTTCAAATCAAATGTTTAGAGACATTTCGAGAATCAAACTATCCATTATAACAACACATCGCTAACAATGTGAGTGTGACAGTCATCGAATCTGGTTCCGCTGGGATCCTAAAGTACCAACCACATTAAACATGTCTACCGAAACCGCTCAACCAAAAACCATGCAACCCGATAACCGCAAAACCCGCGAACCGCGAAGCCCGAGAACCGCTCTAGTTTATTATTGGCCTAACTGCTAGTTGGAAAATTCAGTCATGGATGATTAGAAAGCTGTCACTTGGAGGCGCTGTATTTCATGTCCATAGTCTACCACTTGTGAGAAACATACTCGCGGTCGAATGAAATTAAATTATGTGTAAGGGTTATCAATTCACATATTATCATTCATGTTTCACTTTCATTATCATTCGGGAAATGAAATAAGAAGCAATTTAAGGGCTCATTTGAAACTTTAGCAGAAGACGATTCGCAAGTGCTCTTGGGAGTTACATACGGGATATTGTTAAAATGATGACGTAGCTTAGCTAGACGGTATTTCAGTTTTTTAGCTAGCCCCATTGACAACAATGAAAGTTAGCGTTTGTTATTAAGAAAGTACTTTAAATTATTTTATTATATTTCCGTCAAACACACGATTTTACATTGAAAATAAACTATTTGGTTTCACAATCCTCCCATTCACCTATTTTAATAGTTTTAAGAACAAGATTGCAGAAGAAAAAATGCAAGAAACGAAAATAAACTGTGGATTTACGCGAATGATATAGATTATAGAAACATCACGAAGAAGTCGTCGTCCGTCGTACTGGCTGTCGCAGACTCGCCGTAACTATTTTAACCTATAATACGCGACAGTTTAGATGGATTTATGAACCTTTTTGATGGCAATTACGACAGATTTCAATGACAAAAAAAGAAATAGATGACATCTTGAAACGATAGCTTTTGATCGTAGAAGATCAAGATGGGATGTTATTGCGAAAAAGTATGAGGCAGTTACACAGGCATCGATATGGGAATTCGACAGCTCTGCATGTTTAGGCTATCGTGTGTTCTTGCCTGAAATAATGTCCAAGTCCGTGTGTAATTTTACAATAATACGGCTAAGTTGGTTATTAATTAATGTTGATCACGCACTTACATCAAGTGGAGAATCAGGGCTCGCTTTCAATTTCATCATTTCGTGGAATCATAATCCCGATTATTCAAAGTAAGAAATTGTATTTCATGATGATGTTTATTGCTAGCTACGTATACGTCACGAATTTTATAGAAAATCCCTCTTCTACAATGAAGCACCAATTGAAGATAAGTTGAGCTGATCAGTGTTTTCTTTATTTTTTTAATATGACGCTTCAAAAAACCATAAAACTAATTAAAATATCTAATTAAGAGCAACTGTAACCACCTTGAGTAATGTCCTTTAAGATCATAATAAAACTAGAACGACAACATTTGACAAAATATAGTTATCTTGACAAAACCTAAAATGGGTCAAAAACCGTGTTTTTTTAATAGTTTTCTCCAAAATTGTCAAAATTGTCCAAAATTGTTCCTGGTTGGATTCATTGAACCCTTTTCTTTAAGAAAATGTATACTTTAATCTGCCGAGTGCACCAAACTGGCGTAACTTAATAGGGAGGTAAGCTACCTCCTTTATGCCCTAACTGTAGCGTAACTTACTAACGATGTAATTCTGAGAGCATAACTGGCGAGTAACACCAGAATAGTAACTAGCGAGTTAAATATCCACATTAATCAGCATCGTCCCCTTACAAAATTAATTGTCGCATTGCCAAGTGTTCACCTATACTTTACTGTAAAATTCTGACGTGAATGGTCCTTCGTAATATTAAAAATATGTCGTCACTCGCTAGGTCATAGGTGAGTGTAAATAAGGAATCCCGTTGAATCGGCTATCGGTCCGGACAGAATGATGCCATTTTTGTGGCCAAAAGTTGTTTACCGCTTTTTCAAAAATAAGGACTATAGTGTCATTACAAAGATATTTTGGGCGAGTGTCACATACAAATGTTGCACTAAAAGGTACAATTTTCATGATAAAAATCCGTTTTTGTAAATGAATAGTTCAATGGTGTATTAATAACATGATGCCACTTCTAGCGTCCAATCTCTGTGGCGTGCTACAGTGATCCTGTCTTTTATAAACGGAGATACGGGTTCGATTCCCGAAATGTTCATGTTTTATTTTTTTAAACATGATGGTGACTTAATGAAATTATTCAATATAATAGCCCAGGTATTGACATACCGTACCTAAGTATTTATTTATTATTAATCAATTGATTTATTAAATGTGCATGTATTATTATTTTTTATACATTTTTTTATTTACTTTTAATGTATTTATTAATTTATTTACAATTTTTAATTATTCATTCATCCATTTATAACTAGGCATATGTGTTTATTCATTTATTTAATTATGTATTCGTTTATTTCAATAGTATTTGATTTCATGTTAAATAATTAATTAATTAATTAATTTGATTGATTGATTGATTGATTGGTTGACTGATTGTTTGAAATAATTTCTAAAATGTTACATGCATCATTGTGGATAGATTTAAAATATTTTATAATAAATTGGTCATAAATGTATCATTGAGTAAATAATGCATAGGCCTACATTGATAATGAATTGTATGATAGAAATCTCCCATTTATTATCATTATATCTATGTAATCGTCCATCGGGCAAATCAGAAATTATCATATAGTTACAGCATAAACAGTTATGCTTCAACTTACTCTTGGGTCCGGTCAGGTATAAGATTTAGCGTAAATTACTCGCAAGTTACTTGCGTAGTAGCTTACCCCCGGTTTGGTGCTCTCAAAATGTTGGGAACTTGTGAACGTAACTAATAATGCCGAAATATGAGAAGGACTCGATGGATTTATCTTGATACCGACTGATTTTAAGATTTAATATTGGGCGCAGTTTGAATGCAAATGTCAACGTAAGCGATACTGCCTACTACTCAGTTTTTTACTCCGGCAGAGCGAGTGGTCGTGCAAGTTACACGGCGTAGCGATGACGTACCGATGGAGTATAGCGTTAGTGTGGACATACTGCAAGAGTAACGAAAATATTCGTGGAATTTGTATTACTCTCAGCGTAACTTACGTCGGGGAGTAACCACTGTGTGAACGTACACAGCTATTAACATGATTATTCGCTTCATGTGTGATATGGTTTGTTTGGAGGTGTTGGAGGTGGTGGGTTTAGCTCATTTTTACGCATTAATGGTACACACTAAAATATATCATCTGGGGTACTTGAGTCGACACAATAGTTATACCGTCTTATTTGTTGATACCAACCCAAAGAAGGGGCACTAAGAGATGTGTTGGAGACTGCGCCCTCAATTATAATAAAAACTGGGATTAGTATATTTTTATAATTGTATTACATGTATGAACTTACACCTATAAGGATTAAGAAAAATCAGCCCTCTTTGTACAAGAAAACGTCGATTCAAAAATGCTCGTACAGCCGGGACGAGCATTTTACGTCCGACAGTATTCCGCTGCAGTACGCGTGATACATAACGCGAACCATATTTGCATAGAGGGCGTTTTTCAATAAATAGCGATGATATTGTTTTAATCAAGTTTTGCTGTGTTTTTGTTAGTAGAAACAACAATAATGGCCATTTTTAATGTTCATCTTGAATTCTGAAGTAAATTTAAACATTTAAAATTTTCAACACCACTTAATGTCCCTTTAAGTTTTAGAAATAAGAAAAAGGAACACTGATATATAACTAATTTTTTCATTGATTTAAACTAGCTAGCATGGGTGAAGTTTGGTAAGCTCAGCTTTATCTTTCGTGATGAAGAGCTACCTTTGTCACTAAAGCGACCAATTTTCAACCAGTGTATCATCCCAGTGCTATCGTATGGCTCAGAAACATGGACAACAACTAAGAGATTGGAGAAGAAGCTAAAAGTCACTGAGAGGGCAATGGAAAGGATATTGATTGGCGTTACAAGAAGGGACAGGGTGACCAACACAGATTTAAGGAAGAAAACAAAAGTGAGGGACATCATACTGGAAATAAAATCAAAAAAATGGAGATGGGCTGGCCATCTAGCCAGGAGGAAAGACAACAGATGGACTCATAAATTAACAGACTGGATCCCCAGAGCATTCACCAGAGGAAGAGGCAGGCCAAACAGACGGTGGATAGACGACATCATAGAGTATGGCAACGTTACTTGGAAGAGGACAGCTCAGGACAGAGTGAAATGGAAAATTGATGAAGAGGCCTTCCTTCTGCAGTGGAGTGAAATAGGCTAGATAGATAGATAGATAGATAGATAGACCTAGAACCTAAGAACTATGAACGCGCTATGAAGCCATGATTGTGTGCATGTATGTCTATGGGAACCAAGACAAATTGGAGACCAGAATTAGGGCATTTTTTACAAACGCAATGCATTGTGGTGGTGTCTTTAAAATCTTCTTTGATACCAACCTTTTGGTTTTCCTGTAGTGCCCGATGTGTAAGAGGCGAACGCCAAATTGTCCAAGTGCACCGTTGGGGCCGTTTCCAGGATGTCCGGATGTTTTGAGTTTTCTTCTTTAAGTCTGGCTTCCCAAAAATCTTCTAATACAATCAAGGTGGGAACACCTGTTACGCAAGTAAAAATATGCTTGAATAGGCTTTTCTGTATTGTATGGAAACAACTAATGATATCTGAATGTATTACAGTAGTATCATGTATAAATGAAATACGATTGTGAGCAATAGTTACTCGTTGAGGCGCTTGTAATTCTCCATATAGTCCTGTATATTGAAGATCTCCGACTTCTTATGAAAATCAAATACGACTTTTACAGGGTTCTCTAGGGGAGGGTTAACTTAATGTTTGTCCTGGTCAGGTTCTGGCTAATGGGGCATATTTCCCCCTAAGAAATCAGTCACCTTTATTGTTTATAGTGTGTTAAAGTGGTATCTGACATTTAGAACTGTTATGATTGACCGATAGTTTCCGTCACACTAAATGAAAGTTTTGTTTTCACCCTGCATCTCCAGAAAAGTACAACCATTACTCAGATCAATTTACAATGAATTTGTAGCTGAGATTTCAAGCTACATGGTGTATAATATTTCATAAGACTGGATTATATAATAACAAAGTTACGAGGTAAAACTTTTTGAATGACCCACGTATAGTAAAGTTTGAACAGAGAATATTAATAACGTATACATGGTATAAGCCTGGTGTTTCGATGGTATAATATGCATTCGATTCCTGTTAGACAGGCCTCACCAAAGTGTTAATGTGGCAACTTATAATATCTATTCTCGTTACCTTCAAAACTAAAAGCATAATGTTGGCAATTTAACTTATTAATTTCTTCTGTGTTACTCTTTCTTTTCTTCCATTTTATAGCATAAATGGCTATACCGCCTAGTCCGGGCATTTGGTATATGAGTCTGTTCCCATTCCAAACAGAAGCATGCAAGCGTGTGTTCAAACGAACCGTGTAAAAACACAAACAAACCCTTTATACCCCATCGAGATTTCAATACAGTCACCAGCAACTTTTACCAGGTAATAAATGTGTTCATAACTCCAAACCGATAGCTCCTACGCAGAACTATCTAATTTGAGATATGGTACGTGACAAATGACTGTGTATTCGGCCTAATTTGTAAGAAAAATACACGTACATGTATAATCACATGAGACCCTTTTTATGACACGCCCTGTATGTCGATTCAATATTGATTGAAAAAAAAGATGTGTACCTTTGATCTCCTTTAGATCATCCTCCAATTCTGGCAGCGTGATTAGGGTAGCGCACTGACATTCGCTTATTATGTCTTCCAATGCGGTCTTCTCGTACGATATATTTGCAAGTTGTAAGTACGCGCCTCCTATTTAGAAGAAACAAACAAGCATAATGAAATCAAAACAATGACATTTAGGAAGAAAGAAAATCAATTGGTTCACTTTGCACCCCCACCCCGTTCTCGACTTAGTGGCAGCACACCCCACGCTTTCCCGGCCAACTCCATACCCCCTCCCACTCATTCTTAATTTTGAATAATTGACGAAAACATGGCAAACATGTGCCTTCTCATGTATCAAAAGAATACCCGGCCTTTAATAAGATGGCTGTCATGTGTCAGGAATAGCCTCCGTAAAACTGCCGTTACTTCGTCATTATTCATATAATCCATATAAAAGTATACATTTTCTTGAACGAACGGCTTCAATAAATATATATTACCATAAAACATGAAATTGCTCTAAAAGTGACCATATTGGGGAAAATCATAAAAAACCCTCTTTTTTGACCGATTAAGGTTTTGTCAAGATATCAAAAAACATATGTTATCAAAATGTGTCGTTCTACGTTTATTGTAATCTTAATAAGATTTCCTAGGAAGCATTTTCTTTTTATATATCGGACATACTTTTTGAATTATTGACCAAATAAGGCAAAACAAATAACTTTCTGAATTCCAAAAACGTTAAAAAAATATTTTTGGCACTTACATCCTATGGAAGTGTCTTTGGATGATTTTGGTGCAATTTCAGAATTTGAAGCAAATTTTGAGCCAAAAATGTACTGTTATATACATCACATTAATAGTTCAAAAGTTAAAGCGATAAATGTTATATATTTATGGTTGACAGCCCCCTTAAGCCGAAATAAAGGAAGTAAAAGTTATCTGATGGAGAAAAATATGCATATTGCATATAAATTAGTATAATTTGGGGAGCGTGTTGGCGCAGTGGATTGTTCCCTCGCCTTGCACCAATGAAACCCGGGTCAATTCCGTGCACGACCGCGGGCTTTATGTGCATTTGGTTTATCACGATCCATGCACGCTTTCGCAGGTTTTCTCCGGGTACTCCGGTTTCCTCCTGCTTTCAAAATCAGTGATCAGTTGTTTCGGTTATAAAAAACTTCCTTGACCCAATGGTATTTGGGGAGCTGCATTGAAAAATGGTGGATGTTACAATCTAAGTGCGGATAGGTTTGCGCCTGAATTGGCTGCACCCTAGTTGATGCGATCTGATTCTGATGATTCACCAGCAGCGAAATTACAGCGCTTTGAACCCTTTGGAAAAGGCGCTATATAAATCCAGTTATTATTATTATTATTATTATTTCCACCATCAGGCCTACATACCGGCTTTAAGAACAGATATGGCCGATATAGGAAAGCGGACATCTACTTTTCCGACAAAAAGTCCGACAATTGAGTCCGGTTTGACTCCTTTGATACGCAGATTTGTCGCCAAGATATCTGTCAGGTCGTCCAACTCGCGGAAAGTTACATTGCGTCCCTGCGCCGTAACTATTGCCACGTGGTCCGGTGTAGCTTTTGCCTGTCTGGTGAACATTTCATGAAGGCATCCAAGCTTTTCGTATTCCATTTTTAAAATGTTGAGGTCCGGCTAAAATTAAATCAAAATAATATTATTGTGACACCTGTTGAAATGTGTTGGCTTGGAGTGGGTGTAAATATTGGTGATTTCATGGGCGTCCGTCTCATGGCTGACACGATCAAAAGTATAGCTGTTATAATATGACAATCTTGAAAAGATATTTTTAATACGCTATATGGGTAAACTTTATAATATGTAATGCGAAAATTGGTAAGAATGTATTTAAGAAGAAAATAAGTATTTATGGATTAGGGGAGGATGGGGCAACTGGTCCAGTGAAGCATATTTATCGAATTGCTATGAAAATATCACCCATGTTACTGTTTACATATAACATATAATCAATGTTAAAACATATTTAAAGAAAAAGTCAATTAGGGGAGAGCGGGGAGTGTACGCCCTACGGGCAGGTTCACCCACCACGTGATTCTCATCTTCGCTGCGAACACACAATATATAAAGTAGTATGTTGCGAGCTTCCCACATTAACGTGGCAGATCACCGTAACATATTTGTCAACTTATCATCCAAAAACCAGTTTTGCCTTACAAAGTGAATTTTCTTCCATTTTTCATATTGATTTTTTTCCAAAGATATTCGTAGAGAAGGTGTTAATGTAAAATATTATGAAGTAGGTATGGGATTGATTATGGATTTGATGCAGTGAACAACCCATCAATGTATGTGGGACATCCGTGGTATAGGTCAATGCACTTATTGCGCTATATGGGGCACATACAGGGTGAGTCAAAAAAAAGTTTACTCAACTTCAGCGATTCTTTTAGAAAAAAGTATTCGTTTGTTTTCAAAACCAAAACAATTTACTACGGTATAAAGACAAATTAATTAGCTTTAATATGAATTTTATCTGGTTTAGATTGGTTGAGGGAAACCTATTTTACGCTGTTTTGAATGAAAGTGACCAATTTAACGTCCGAACACGCTTCCAGATCTTGACCATTATATTTCATAAGATACGACCAATAAAAAAATTACAATACCGACAGCGAAAGGATCAATTCCTTTGTTATGAAATGATTAAAGTGTGGTAATTGTGTCATAAATAGGCCTTAAAGCTGTCTATTGTCCCTCAGTGCAACCATCTTAAGCACACTCTCAAAGATCAGGAGAAAGACCAAACAAGATGCTGGATTATCAAGTCGGTTTCTATTCATTAACAGAAATTTTACATGTAGAGAGAGAAAGAGAGGGATAGACTAATACTTACTAGCCTTACTGTGGACATTGACAATTTTTGATTGGTTCAAGGATAATGTTTACTTAATCGGACATATTTACGAAAAATAAGTGCAATATTATGTTTATTGATTTTATCAAAATACTATAACGTTTATTATTCACATTATCAGATAGTCACTGGTTTCAATTTTTATTCAATATCCTCATCTAGATTTATCATGTTTATGAATATCCCTGGCGGACTATTTAATCCTTGCAATTATTATTAATTAACTGACAGTGGTGATACGATTTAATCCATATTTCATGTTTTAATCTATTAGGAGACAATTTTGAACAAGTCTATTGTCTACTTAATTCTTTTTAATAAACAAGATGTGTAATGCTTTACATCATAATCCTAGTAAACATTATAACCGTGTTTTTGGTGAAAAAACAGCTCCTGTACAGAAATAGTCATATTTACTTAACGGTATCATCAAAGAGCGTGATTTTTTTCTCCAGATGATGCAAAGAAATGGCGCAATCATTTAAAGTTTTGTTTGCCTTGATTTTGTGGTCAGAAATTTTTGTTGTTGATTTTTTTCAATTAGGGTAAACTATTTTTTGACTCACCCTGTATGCCCTATGATGATGGGGCAGGTTCGCCAATAGGGATTTATATAGTTATGATTTTGCATAATTTCAAAATTGCAATTTTCCTCTTACAGGATAATTGTAATTATAAAATAGTTATCAGGAACGGAGTAACACTAATATTAGAGGAGAATATTTCAAAATGTGGTATTTCTTATTATTTTTAAAATCTGAATGGGTATGTTCCGCAAAAGTGCCCCCACCCCTATATTTTGGACTCCTAAATTTCATTTTGGAATAAAATAACGAAGAATAACGAATCTATTTGTATTGGATATTATGGTACTTTGTGTAGCCTAATTTTGAGCATAGGGCGAACTTGCCCCGGCCTATGGGCGAACCTACCCCGGCGTTGGACAAGTTCGTCTTTTTGAGATACCTGTCTTTATCACTTACTCCTGCTTTTACAGTAAGGCCTAGAGTACTGAGATCATGGTCGTATATGTAGCCAAGATATCAATATTTCGCATTATATCAATAGGCCCATTCAATCTTTGAAATTGGTGTCTCTAGAACTCTTCAAATGAAAATAGGGCGAACACTCCCCGCTCTCCTACCACAAACTGAAAATGTTACTTGGCGTGGACCAGTTACCCCATCATTAGGGCAACTGGTCCAATATGTTCTTTGAATACACAGATATAAGTGAATGACAAAACACGCACACCAGGCAGTATTTTCTTAACAAACACATTTACATATTATTTAACGTGTAAAAACGATACAATGTCTCATGAAACCCATGTTTTATACAGGTTTCGTGGTCAACGTGTAAATGGCAGTAATACTAATGGTGTATTAAGGGGCGATATCCAAACTCTACAGTGATTTTAAAGCATATTTCTAGCGATTTTACAACGATATTCCAACGGTATTTCGTTCTATTGTTAAAAGCATCGGAGAAAGATCGGTGATTAACTAGAAACCTCTCTACTTATCTGGCGTTAACAATAGAACTATTGTAGTACTCTCGATGGCTGCATTAGGGAAGCAGACAGATCAAAGGCGCAAGGAAGGTTGTGTTATATTCTTTAAGAAATACTATAATATAGTATTTCTTATACAATTCCCATACATTTGTCTATATATATCTCTATCTTTAATGATTTTAATTACTTCATATAATCGTCATTTAGTACTATGATAATTAGCAGGGAAAGTACGTCAATATGACAATGATGACCCAATGGTTAATATACAAGAAAAGCAGTGAATAAAAGGAATAAATCATGGCATTTCAATAAAGATATAATTCATAATACCGAGGTTTTAACTTCCATTCTAAAGCAATTTCATGTCATATTGTAATCATCCAATAGCAGAAATTGTGCTATTAGGCTCAAAATGCCCCTAAATGGACTGTCGATACACGCTTGAGGGAACAGCAGGGCTGGAACTTCATCATGGTTTAAAGAGTGAAAATAAACTTTATTGTTTACTCTAAATTCACTCTAAAACCATGATTTTGAAGTAATTAGGAATCGTATCGCCCTGTAACTCAGAATATATTTATAATTTATGATCAGAAATGTAAATCTGCAAGAAAAAATGACATCAATAGTGTATGTTCATATGTTGAAATAGGGGGTTATGTAACTTTTTATTCTTAGACAGGGGGGGGGGGGGGGGGGGGGGGGGGGGGGGGTTGTGTAACCTTTTTAAAACTATAAAGATGGTGGTGATTGGGGTGATTTTAGAGGCTATTGTGGAGTGTAAACGCACTTTTTCTGCGCTTCACGCATATTTTCTTAAAACCTATCGACTTCAAAACATTTACTATGGGACGACTTCTGGACAGCAAATCTTTTCTGTGCCTCGGACGATCTTTTGGAAAAACATTTATATAATCATCAATGGTCGAGAAATTAGAGCCACAGGGTGTAGCGTATGTTACAAAATCCAATTTTATGATTAATAAAAATGTAAATTATTGCATGCTTTTCAACTCGTCTCAGCTTTGCACCAATGCTCACGAAAGTAGAACGTTTCACTGGAGTATACGTTGCTGCCCAGAATGTTCTAACTTGTTCAGGATATCAGGTTATAAAGACTCACAAAACCACCCAAAATGTATAAATATAACAAAATGTCTGGCTCGCTTCTCTCGCCATTAGTAATATCACACAATAAAAGGAAGGGGCATCATAAAATTATTGGCCGTTCAGATAGGGCACAAACAGAATTTGCCAACGAATCCATGAACAAAATTCCAAAGGTAAAGACAGCCCCTTAAGGGCAGTGTCAACCCGGCACTTGTTTAAAAAATTGAATTTCATATTTCTCTATTATTTAATACTTTTATATGTATTATATCATTACCATCATAAGTAACTAATCGGAAGCGATTATTTCCCGTTCTTTTGGGTGATTATAAATTGTTGTTTTGGTAAGTTTGAGTCAGGAAAAGGCCCATGGTTATTTGGCGGGAATTTAAGCGGAGTTCCGCGCTTTTCAAATGCTGCGACAGCTGCTCGATCATTGCGTCGCGCGCTGAAACTTCCCGCGCGTAATACTAGACGCGCCGCTTAATGTCCGCGACGTAGACGCGAAAAACAAAAGAGCGCAAAACAATGTCTAAAAATGTAAACAAAGGCCAATCTTACGATCATTTAAATTTCAGTTTTCTTCCAATTTTTTCACATTGTGACAATATAAATTGAATCTGATAGTTTATTATTGTTCATAATACTCGCTTTTTAGGTCACACACCCGTGTATTCCGTGAACATTTAGCTTTAAATGGTGGAAAATGTCAATATTTTTACTAAATCTATGTTTTCTTGAAGTTCAAATTTGAAGGAATTTTACGAATTTTCAGACAACATAACTAAAAATATATCAAACTATCAGGTAAGCTTTTACTACCATTGTGTAGAGGACTTTCAGCGCTAGGAGGCAATGTTTTATTTTTTTCGATTATGGATTTTAAACTCGAGATATGCATCCATTTCTAGCGAAATGTATGCAAAAAAACACGACTTTTACACTTTGCCGATGTTTTTAGCAATATTTCCAAAACCAAGCTTTATTTTGGAAAAAGAAAAAATTGCCTCCTAGACAAAATTGTTTTCTTTACAAAAACGTATATTAGAACAAATTACCATTTTTTATTTTATAGTTATGCTGTCTGCAAAATTTGGGGTAAAAAAATTGCTTTTTGGTTCATTTCTCAAAATTTAGTTTATTTGGTATCACATTGATATCACCATCGGATTCCTTATCAAATTTCCTTTCTAAAAATGTATACTTTTATGTACTTTTATTCAATATTCTCAAACTTAGAAGCAAAAGTTGATCATCAAAATAATAGGGTTGACACTTCCCTTAAAGGAATATATTATTAAAGGCGTGAATTGCAGCTCAGAATGTGCAGTGAATGTTGTATACTAGGAATAAAAAGGTTTCGCGGCACGTGATAAAAGTTGAACAAATAGATGTTTTGATATTGAACAAGTAGAGGTTTTGATATTAAAATATGTGAATGCCCTGCGTTTTTAGAATAATTGACACAGCTCATATGATTTCATGATCACATTGTATAATTGTATGGTATTGAGACTTCTTACTTTAATTAGTTGGTTCTCTCAATGTCCGAGTGCTTTTAATTTTTTCTTTTCTTCAAATGGTATAATACACATTGAAAAAGTTGATTCCATTATTACTTGTGATTTGTAAATGTTTACATGATTTGATTTTTCCACTAACAAGTCAGCTCGTGTGGAACTCGCTTAGCGGGCGAGGGGGATATGTCACGAATAGAATAAATGACATAGCGCCCTCCCTCGGTGAGATCAGTCCAGCACCGGCTAGGCGCTACTGTAATTAGAATTGGAGTTTCCGGCCGATAAGGTCGCAGTTTGTATGATGGAGTAAATAAAGGATTGTGTTTGTAAAACTAGATGAATGAAGCGAGTTGCAGCTACCTCTGATGATGACTTGTTGGGCTAAATGTCAGTTGAGCTAAATGTCAGTTGGTCTAACATCCAATTGGTCTAATAACCATTTAGTCTAATAACCATTTTGTCTAAAACCCAGTTGGTCTAATGTAATTGGTATAATATGGTTTAATTTCTACTTGGTCTAATATCCACTTGGTCTAATATCCAATTGGTCTAATACCCATTTGGTCTAATACCCATATTGTCTAATAACCGTTTCGTCTAAAACCCATACCAATTGGTCTAAACCCCTTTCCAATGACAGTGCCCTGTATAAACCTGATGATATACTTTACTTCCTAAGATCAAAACATATTTCTTATCTTTACAATTTATACATTTATTCGTGATAAGCCAGTGAGTGTCAAGTGAAATTTGAATGGGTACGTTACTTTATCAAAAATATGAGAATCATATATAACCGTTTTTAATGCCATAAAGTGCTCGCAAAATACTAATATGCTCACTTTTAATAGGAATACACTTATTGTCAATCGCATTTGCCTTATTTGTGGTTACAGTCACAATATTAATAATGTTCACAAAATAGTAGTAAATGCGTATTCAACTCGACAAAGAGTTGCAGTTTTCCTATTATTTCGGAATTCAGAAAAATTAGTTTGTAAAATAATTCTGGTACGATTTGTTAGTAAAATAATTCTGGTATATCAATATAATATACAGTACATAATTTCAACTTGCGCCAATGTCCCATGTGGTAAAGGAAACCACTGGCAAGCTTGGCAAGCTTAGGCCTACTTGTCAAATTACTGTAAAACAACTTAATTTCGCTAGCAATTTAATTTCGCTACGAGATCCATTTCCCCAAATTAAATTGCCGACAATTATATAATTTATAATGGTTATATATAGGAAAATGATACAAATTGCAGCAAAATGATGACTAATTGCTAATTCGCTAAATTAATTCGCTGTGAAATTAAGTTGTTTTACAGTACCCCCTTGATTGTTAAACCATGTGGTTGACCACTGGGAGTACTAGTATTGTTACATCTCCAACTGTCACTAATGAAATGTATATAGCCAACTTCTTTGATTGACCACCCGTACCCACATAAATTTATCTAACTGAACGAGTGAAAACGATTCATAAGATAGCAAAAATGAAAACAAAATAAAATCATGGGTTACATTTTGTAGTTTAACATAATACCGTAACATATCAGCATATGGCACGTTATTATCTCTGATATACAGGGCGCCATCTCGCGATCAAAACGTCTTTTAAAAGTTTATTCTTAAAGGCACTTCCGAATCTCAAATGTTTGCCCCGGGCAAAAGTCACATGACTCGCTACATACCCGAGATCCGCGTACAGGTATCATAAAACCCATGATGCAATACTGAAGAGTGGCTACAAACATCAAATGTGAACGAAATCCATGTCTAGAAATGTTTCTAACAGTCATTCTATTTATTTCAATTAAACCAGAGTTACAATCTGAAGCAGCATCAAATCAATTTTTAAGCGAGAACCCTTTGTTAAAAACATACAAAACTATAAATTTTAAAAGCATTATAAACTTCCAATTTATGGGATAGTAATCGTGTTCACAAACGATATTTGAATCTATTTATGTTGTAACAACAGTACAGTGCGCCGTTGGCTAAATCCGTAGAGCATTGGGTTAATGATCGAAAGGCCGGTGGTTCGCTTCCCACCCAGAATGCTTTTTTGTCTTCGTTAGTATCATACTAAATTTAGTAATTTTATGTTGGGTTTGTTTATCGTTCCCCATAATATTTGTGAATCCACGGACAAGATACTTTTAATTTGAATGATTGTCTAAATTCAATAATTTGAATGCAGTTCAACTTTTACCTGTTCATGGTCAGCGTTGCGTAAATTGAATTATTGATACCCTTGCTATAGCCCATTGTTACACAAATAATCTGGAAAAGGCCAATTGTGCCATTATGAAAAGAGTCAATCGGTTCGTCATTGAATCGATATTCTGATTTCCCATGTTTAGACCTACATGATTGTACGGTCATGTGCATGTAATGTATATACATCTACCAACATATTATCTGTTTGTCATGTTTGTAGCTTCGTTGAAATAGGGGACCGTTCATTATTTATGGTGGAGGGGGGGGGGGGGGGACAAATTCGAGACTTGTATATTAAAATTACCTAACCCCCCTACAGCTGAAACTGAAAATTACATGACCCCCCCCTGCTAACCAGTAGCTTTTTACACAACCCCCCCTCCCCCTCCCTGAAAAAAAATCAACTTGTCACATACTTAAGGGGCTGTCTTTACCTTTGGAATTTTGTTCATGGATACGTTGGCAAATTTTGTTTGTGCCCTATCTGAACGGCCAATAATTTGGGTAAGCTTTTTTTTGGTGAAATTAGTAATGGCGAGCGCAGCGAGTTTGATTTTTTTTCATATTTATACATTTGGGGTGGTTTTGTGAGTCTTTATAAAAACCCGAACAAGTTAGAACATTCTTAGCAGAAACGTATAGTCCAGTGAAACGTATTTGTGAGCATTGGTGCAAAGAAGAGATGAGGTGAAAAGCATGCAATAAATCACAATTTCAAATCATGAAATTGGATTTTGTAACATCATACACCATGTGGCTCTAATGTCTCGACCGTTGATGATTATATAGATGTTTTCCCACCATATCGTCGATTTGCTGTCCAGATGTCGTCTCATAGTAAAAGTTTTTGAAGTCGATAGGTTTTAAGAAAATATGCACGAAGCGCAGAAAAAATGGCATTTACACTCCAACATAGCCTCTAAAATCACTCCACTCCAATCACCACCATCTTTATAGTTTAAACAAATTTACACAACCCCCCTCCCTGTTCAAGAATAAAAAGTTACATAACCCCCCCCCCCCCCCTATTTCAACACATGAAAGTTACATGACCCCCTATAGTTTACCCAACCCCAGGGTTGCACAAAGTTGTTTCTTCCCCATGAGCAAGGTTTTGAGCTTAACATTTCCCCACCTACACTTATAGGTACGTTTGATAAAAATCAGATTTCAATGTTACCTATAGTGTTTAGATTTATACCAGAACCATAATAATAATTTGACATTTGAATTTTTTAGGGGGGCATGAAGAAAAAAATGATGTGCGCGAAGCGCGGATAATTTGTTTTTGGCATTTTACGCTAAAATTGTCAAATGTTGTCTAATTTAGTTTTAAAAAAGTGCGCAAAGCGCGAAAAAATTGCCTTTTATGCTAACATTGTCGATTTTTCTCTTATTTTAACTTAAATTGATTTTTTTGGGGTGGGGAGCAAAGTGGGGGATGGGGCACAAAACTATTTTTGGGGAAATGCCCCCTTTCCCCCCTGTAGCGCCGCCACTGGGGAAAAGCAATAAAACAATAAACACATTAGTATACCTGTGCAACCACAGCTCGTAACCCAAAGTTGCAACTTTTTCTCTTCATCTTTTTCACACTTTTCCCCAATAATTTTTCTTGTTCCACTTGGCATTATTTCCTCAATTCTGCTCATTATTTCCCGGGAGCGGTGCTCCCTGCTCCCGCACTTTGTGCAACCCTGCCCAACCCCCCTCCACCATAAATAATGAACGGTTCCTAGACCCAGTCAGATGCCAACGTTGAGTGAGTCTATTGTATACGACGCAATTTTGTTTTCCCTTGAAAAGAGGATGTCGATCTTGTGCAATTCAATATGCCAAAATGTCAGCCTTATACAATACCAACATCAAGGCATTTAAATGTGGTTCAACGCCATGTGACTAGGGGGATTTTACTAAGGGGAGCAATAAAATATTAATCCATTATTTTGATATGTTTAAGTCATGTTTGCAGGGACGCTTCTTCTTGAAAATACCATTTTCTGGAGAAGATGATTTTGTCATTACTAAAAAAAAAGAAGGTATATTTCCCGTGGCCCTAACCCTTGTCTCATTAAAAGCTTGAAATTAATAACCTTTTATAATCATCGATGTATTGCTCTTTACATTGAATCCAAACCTAGCTTGCAGCGACACTGTTTTCACATTTAAAATAAAATTTAGAAACTGGGTTCAATTTGGCTAAAATGTCGTCGAATACTCAATAGTTTACCACTAGTTCATTATGTAGAGAACACGTCAATGAGTAGTTATGGCCGAGCGGTTACGACTATGGACTAGTAATCTAATGGATTCTCCCCTCCTCGGTTCGAATCCTGATGAATACCTTTTGTTAGAAAAACGGTTTAGTCTCTGTTTGTTGGAAAATGGCGTATATTTTTACTGTAGATTAATAAAGGTCGTGGCCCTGACCCCTGCCCAAAAATGTATTACAAATAAACATATTTTTGATTAAGTGTAATACGTACGTTAGGAACATTTCTTGTGCACAAAGTTTTTGCTACGACGTCTAAAAATCATCAAAATTATGTTGTTTACGATCGCATTGAAAATGCATCTTTATCGACTCCAAAAAAGTAACATTGTTAAATCGGTAAATAAATAGGACTTCCCCTTCAAAATGAGCCTAAGATGATCACAATTGATGGAGGCAATCCGTCACAATCGCGAGTTGTAAATGACCCAATTTCTATTTGTTTTCTTGAAATCTCGCTTTACTGGCGGGCCGGGGCGAACCAAATAGACGGTATTTTCATGCCTTGACTTCTGACTGTTCAAACATATCAGATGGGAAATAAGAATCGATTCAACGACGACTGACTTCTTTCAATAACAATTGGCCTGATAGATTATTGCGTGAATAATCATGGTGTAACAATGGGCGGGGCATTGCAATAATTCAATAAACACAACGCTAAGCATGTAAAGTGCTCAACAAAAGAAAGTCGTACACTTTGTTTAGGTCATTTAAAGTAACTTTCGATTATTTTTTTACCAAACAGGCTAGATAGACATTTGGATGAATCTTTTAGGCACATTGTAATACCAAACATAACACCTAACAACAAAGATAAACCATGATTAGCACCATTTATAGAAAATTAGTCACTTTTCAAAAGTCACATTTTCAATACACTACGCGGAAGAAAGCACATAATGCCCTTTATGTTCGGAATCAAATATCCCGCTCACTAAGTGTACACCTAGTGCAAGGTAGTGTACATACTGTGTGATCGATTGCCCGCCGGTCAGGCTGGTTAATAACAGTGTCACACACGGGGTGAACCTCGCACACACACATTTTCCTCCCGTGTAGTAATTGAAAATGTGACTTTTGAAAAGTGGCTAATTTTCTTTAAATGGCGCTAATCATGGTTTATCTTTGTTGCCAGGTGTTATATTTGGTATCAAAATGTGCCTAAAAGATTCATCCAAATGTCTATCTAGCCTGTTTGGTAAAAACACAATCAAAAGTTACTTTAATTGACCTAAACAAAGTGTACGACTTTCTTTTGTTGAGCACTTTATTAAACCTATACATGTACATGTACATGCACCCCCATGAAGTGATAGTACATTAGTACATTCAAATTAAAACCTCATTGAATCTGTAAGAAAATCATTCTATTAAATAAAATGAAAAGTATCTGGGATCAAAATAATATTATGATTGAACGATATTAAAATAATCTCTACATTTACTAAATGTAATAGTAACGGTAAAAACAAAACATTCTCTGTGGGATTCGAACCCACGGTCTTCAGATTAAAAAAACTGATGCTCTACCGATTGCGCTAACGGAGCACTGAATGACGATAATAGGACAGACATAGATTCAAATGACAGTTGAACACTATCCTATAAATAGGAAGTTAAAATGCTTTATATTTCTATTTTTGTATGTATTTAAGATAGGGTTCTCGCCCAATAAATGATTTAATGTTGTTTCAGATTATAACTGTGGTTTTATTCAAATGAATAGAATGACTTTTCGAAACATTTCTAGACAAGAATTATTAATTCCGAAAATAATACTGCTTCCGTGTCATTAACCGCGAAATCAGTGAACCGCGCCATTTATTAAATTTTAAAATTACAAACGATTCCATTTCAATTTTTTAAAAGTTTAGAACATAGCCGTATCAAGAATGTCTATTGAAAAACATTAGCCGATTGATTTCTTTACCAACAATTGGATTTGCTATCAATCGATTACAACACTTACAACATGTACAAACTGCAGTACGTGCGTGCGATTGTCTGATAGTAATATTGACTGGTACCACGAAGGTGGTAGGCTAGTATACGGGCAGGCAAACTCATGTGAAATCATTAATAATTTTACATTCCAAATTAAAGTAAGAAAATATGGACAAATAATAAGTATCAGGATCGGTTTCATGATAGATAATATACGATCTCAACAAACAACTACTAAAAAAAATTAAATAATAATGGTTGCCCGTGGTAGGAGTCGAACCCGTGACCGCTAATTCAGAGTCATACGCTCTTCCACTGAGCTAGCCGAGGCGACGGTAAATAATCTGAAACAAATCTATATATTGTTGACCATACCCACTACCCGCTACATTCGAGGAATAAAATGCCTTAAATTTCGGTTATTATACATTTTTATCAGATGTTCTCGCCCAAAAGTTGATTTTATTTCGTAAAAGAATTTAATTATGATTGAAATGTAATGAATAATCCTACTTTTGGAAATAATTCTAGACCATTTATTTTGTTCGTACGTGATCTCAACGCAAGGTTTGTCAAACATGTCACAGATTTATCGGTAGGGTATGGTGTATAAGTCCCAAGTATGCAAATGAGGATAATGAGATTTATTCCGTTGTTGAGTACTGGGTAGATGTGTGGTAGAGCATGACATTGTATTCAGTGAGCTCATTTGCATACTTGGGACTTCTACACCATACCGCTACCGATTTATCATACATAGCACCATGGAATTTTAGATGGACAGTGTCGACTCGGGTTCGTATCGTGTCATGTGACTTTTGCCCAGGGCAAACACTTGAGATCCGGAAAGGCCTTTAAGCCACTCAAGTGCCCATAAATCCGCCAAACAATATCGTAGCGTAACAAAAGAGGTGTCAAAATGCGCAGAAGATAACTGTAAATTGATTTAATTAATTATTTTTTTGCACACTATTTCAGGTTCCGATAAATCTGACAATTTGTAAGTGTTTAGATACTTTATTGGCGCAGTTTAGTACAGCGTGTCCCAAAAAACTGGGTCCAAAACTTTTAGAGCTTATAACTTAAAATATGGGAACCATAGGTGCTTCATGTTTAGGATTATAAAAGTAAATATATCTGACATTGTTTGGTGAAATTATAAGACCAATCGAATGAAAGGTTTTAGAAATACAAAGCTTTGCATACAGCGTGGTCAGAACCCGTTTTTCCTGATTTTGCCCATGAACCGTCCATGCGTTGCATTTGCGCATCGTACTGACGTCATCAAAGTTTTGCCTTTGACTTGATAACAATGACTTACTCAGGGGAATCTTCGTCATAAGGGGGATAAAAAGTGTAAATACTTATGATTTTTGTTAGAAAAATCAATAAATAACCTTCTGAGACACTGCCATCTTTGAAGCAGTTCAAGAACCATTTCTTCGAAATTAGAAACCAGCCGTTAAGTAAGTCATCTCACCGAAGGAATTAAAGGAAAGGCTGGAACTTCAGATTTTTTTCAACCAGCCAGTCGGGATCGGGCACAAAAATACCTGCCCGACAGAAATTCCACCAGCCAGTGTCACTCTCACACTTGCACCGTGAGTTTGAAATTGTTTACCCGCCAGTCGGTTGCCGGGGTACTTTTTCCCGACACAATATTTACCCGCTATGGGCAGGTGGGCTGGTGCTATTTCCAGGCATGGTATCAGGGTAACAGTTGCTCTGTTTTTGTATATATTCAACGACAAGGTCACTGCAATGGGTATTTATAATGCTGAATATTGATCCAAAATACCTATAATTTAACCCTTTTCTACCAAAACATAAGATATTTCTGAGAATAAACACCATGCACATGATGTAGGGAAAACTTTCACACAACGCAAATGCAAGGCTAAGGTGGTTTATTGCTAAATGTGTGGTGGTATGGGAAAACCCGTCGGAAGTCTCTTGTGTTAATATTGAGATATCTGGGTCATACCAAAATATTCCTAACAAATGAGTTCCAAGTCAATTTTCCAACTTTGGTCCCAAGATAGAGATTATACCTTGAACTTTAGTCTCCAGGAGTTTTTTATGCAAAATTCCAGATGTTAAGTTTATTTTAGTACTTTTCTGAACCGTGTTTATCAAATGTTATGTGTAAAATGCCATGTTTACGTAAAATGACACTGTTACCATGGTAACCACTTGTGAATCCTGACAATGCATTGTAAAGATTTTGAAAGTGAAGAACTTACAATTGTTAATAATATCGCAAAAAACTAGGTTCATATCAAAAGTCCTTTTCATATGACAAGCTAATCTGTGTGTTACACCAATGTAGTTTTATTATTATTAGAGCATTTAAAAGATTTTGTGTACACCTCTGAATTGCCAGTTTCAATTTTTAGTGTTGCGTTTAAACTTGCTGACTTTAAAATACTATAACTGTACTTCTAGATGGAATTTCTGAAAAAGTTAAACAGTCCTATACTCAGTAGAGTATGAAGCTCTCTCCCATAGAAAAACACCAAGTTGCTAGAAAATGACCATGTGAAGGGTTTTCCCATGCCACCACACAAATTGGAAAAAACAGGTTCTAACCACGCTCTGTTGAAAGCTTTGTATTTCAGAAAGTTGCTATTTGATTAGTCTCACATTTTAACCAATTAAGGTCAGGTATATGTACCTTAATATCATTCTTCAACACAAAACTGCAAGAGGAGACATGGGAGACCACCATCAACTCACCTGATCCCGACACTGCTTACAACAACTTCATCAATATTTACACAAGGCACTACAACTCTTCATTTCCACTCAAACGTTCATCAATGAAAAAGAGCGCATACACACGTAAACAGCCATGGATCACGAGTGGAATTGTAAGATCAATCAAACACAAGCAAACACTGTACTTGAGTTACCTCAAAAAGAAAACACTGCAAGCTGAGGAGAGTAGTATACACATGTACCATTACGATACCGGTTTTGGGGCACATTGCTCACCACTTGGGGGGCATTTTGCTCCACAAGGGTCAGAGGTCATAGAGATTAAGGTCGAGTCAACATTCAAGGTCCAATCGACGTTTAAATCGATGATAACGATCAAAGTAGATATCAACGAGTCATTTAATGAAATGTCCTTTTGTTTTTCGGAATGAAATCGAGTCGTCAAATCTAACTAAACGTATTAATGTTTGCCGATCAATGGGTTTTGCCCCAACAAGTTATTTTTAGCCGTCAGTATTGTAATTGGATTTTCCCCGAAATTATTTTTAGCAACATTAACACGTGATCCGTATCGTCCAATCAAATTGATTGGCTTTTAGCGTAACAATAAGCCGACTATTAATACATTATGACATAATCAATAAACCCTATAAAAGCGAGAGTCGACTGTCAAGGTTTTCTTTCGTCGTGTGTTCTTCGAATCAATGACAAGAAACTTACGTTCTCTCTGTCTGTTACTCGTGATCAATACAAGATATTACAGATTGATCATAATCAATCGATATTACAATAATTAATCAATATCATAGCGTTGACTGGCAGCAGTCTAAATATTGATTTTAAAAAAAAATGCTCAAAACCCACTGAAACTCAAGGACGAGTACCCTAGAGGAGATTTTTAAAGTCAATATTGCTGTCTATGAACTTGTTGAAGCATGTGTCGATGATGATGTAGATGTGGCAGATGATATTGAGAAAGTTGAATGTGTGGATGAAGTAAGGGATGATGTCACGGATAGCTGTAATGATAATGACTCTTTTCACGATAACTCAAACCACAATCCCTTTGATGTAGTAGCCAGATTGGTACACCGTAGCGTCAACAAGTATGATAATACCATGTACCTCAACAAGTATGAAAACCACTTTAGTTATATCACAAACCTTTCGAAATACAGCAACTCATTCAAATGTAAGAAATGCCATAACCTATGGCAGTCAGGAAAGCAACTGGATCGACACGAGGCGACCTGTAAAGCAATGGGAACAACACATACCTATCCCGGAGGATATTACATTACTCCACCTTCAATCTTTGACTTGCTCGAAGATGAAGGGATTACTATTCCCGAGGACATGAGATCCTTTCCGTTCAGAGCCGTTTATGATTTTGAGTGTTTGTTGAACAAATCTGTCTCATCACAACCCTCAGAGAAACTAACATGGGATGCCCAACATATTCCCGTCAGTGTATCTTTATGTAGTAACGTACCAAACTTTGAGACACCCAAGTGTTTCGTATCCGATGGTAACTCTCAAATTTTAGTTGATCAGATGATGAATTATACCTGATACAAATAAGTCAACATAGTAAAGCACTGATGTATGAGTTATATCAACCCAGTTTTAAAGAACTATCGACACCCGGATTGAAGCACTGACTCCCGACAACCAAGATACATCGGACACTTTGGTAAAAAACAACACAAATATTTCGCACACTTTGAAGAACCGCCTGCAAAAATACATTTCAGAACTCCCAGTACTAGGTTCAACAGCGGCAAGTATGACATCAACGTCATCAAACCATATATCTATAATTTTCTGCAAACCAGTGATAAGATCCAGTTCATTGTCAAGCGAAACCACAACCATATGTGCATCAAGACCAACTGCTTCAAGTTTCTGGATGTTTCCAACTATCTTGCTCCAGGGTGTAGCTACGATATGTTCTTGAAGGCGTACGACTGTCAACGGAAGGGATTCTTCCCGTACGAATGGTTGGATTCAATAGAAAAGTTAAACACACCACAACTTCCACCGAAAGAGGCATTTTTCAGTCAACTGAAAGGTGAAAATATATCGGATGCTGACTACCGATACAAGTTTGGAGAGAGAGAAGTATGAAGACCATGCGTGAATTTCTGGTTTGGTATAACAATCTTGACGTAGAGCCCTTCGTTGAAGCCCTTGGGAAAATGGATTCCTTTTACAGACACCGAGGTATTGACACCTTCAAGGATGGGATTTCCGTTCCGGGACTCTCGTTAAAATACTTGTTTAAGAAAAGTCCCGAGGCTATATTCACCTTGTTTAATGAGAATGACAAAGACATCCATCAGCTCTGTAAGGACAATCTTGTGGGTGGACCTTCCATCATCTTTCATCGGTATCATGAGGTGGGAAAGACTCGGATTCGAGGTGGCAAATTGTGTCAGAAAGTCGTTGGGTATGATGCCAATGCATTATATCTCTGGGCTATCATGCAAGAAATGCCTACAGGGATGTATACCAGAAGACGACGAGAAACTGGGTTGAAGCTAGAATACCAGACAAAGATTTCAATGGTAGCTCAGGAATGGCTGAAATGGAAGGAAAACAGTCGAGAGGTCAAAATCAGACACAATGGTAATAATACTGAAAAGCGAATCGGACCACGGATGCTACCGGTGGATGGATTTTGTGCAGAGACCAATCAAGTCTTTGAGTTTAATGGTTGTCACTTCCACGGACACAAGTGCGAATTAAATCCTCATCATGAAACCCCAGAGATGAAAGAAAGGTGCAGGAAGACATTTGAGAAGCGGCGATACACAGAGAATGAGGGGTATGAATTCGTGGAAATGTGGGAGTGCCAATTTACGAGACTGAAAAGATCCAACATAGACCTGCAAACATTCCTTCGCTCTGTTCGTCCACCCCTTTACCGAAAAACTACTATGACGCAAGATGACATCATACAAGCGGTTATGCAAGACAAGATATTTGGATGTATCGAATGCGATATTCGCGTGCCGGACCATCTAAAGAAAAAGTTTGAAGAAATGCCCCCTATCTTCAAGAATGTTGATATTAAGAGAGAAGACATTGGTCCTTTCATGCAGCAATTCGCAGAGGAACACAACTTCATGTCAAAGCCAAGGAGAAGTCTCATTGGTAGCATGTTCGGGGAAAAGAAGCTGATCATCACCCCTCTTTTGAAATGGTACATTCAAGAGGGTTTAGAGGTTACACAAATACACCAGGTGATAGAATATCAGCCAAAAGCCTGTTTCCAAGAGTTTGGTAATGCTGTGTCAGATGCATGAAGAGCCGGAGACAGCGATCCCTCAAAGGCCATCATTGCTGACACCATGAAGCTCATCGGCAACTCTTCGTATGGAAAGACGATAACCAATAAAGAGAGACATAGAAATATCAAAATTGAAAACACTAAAGGACCCAAGAAACGAGTGAATGAACATCTCTTTCGCGATATCAATGAAATTGCCAATGATTGTCACGAGGTCATAATGGCAAAGAAATCCATCAAGGAAGACCTGCCAATTCAAATATAGGTTTCTTTGTGTATCAATATGCAAAGCTTCAGATGCTACGATTCTATTTTGACTTCTTTGACAAATACATTGATCGGTCAGACTTCCAGTATGTGGAAATGAATACCGATTCTGCGTATATAGCCCTACCCGCGGAACACCTCGATGATCTGGTTAAAGCTGAACTTAAAGACCAGTACGAACTCGACAAGAAGAATTGGTTCCCAAGAACCGATACAGAAATCAACAAGCGATACGACAAACGGACTCCGGGTCTTTTTAAAGTCGAGTGGGAAGGAGATGGCATGATTGCCTTGTGTAGCAAAACCTACTATTGTTTCGGCCCAACAGATACATTCAGCTGTAAAGGAGTTAACAAAAGGAACAACGACATAAACAAGGAGCTTTTCTTTCGAGTCTTAACACAGATGAAGTCACAAAGTGGAGTGAATCGAGGTTTCCGAGTCAAAGACAACAGCATTTTTACCTATGCCCAAACGCGAGATGCTTTCACATTCTTTTACCCAAAACGGAAAGTTCTAGAAGATCGAGTGTCCACAACATACCTTGCCATTTAAAGTGAAAGCATGTATTAATCATCAATTGCTTTAACACTTTCCCAATTCAGTTTTCCGGATGCAGTGCTCTAGGTCAAAATTCACAATGCAAACGTCGTACTCTGGTAATGGAATGTGTTAACGACCCAATGGACGGCATCAACGCCTTACGTTACGCAGTTCACGACGCAAACGACGCAATGGATTGCGTTACGCAATTCACGACGCAAACGACGCAATGGATTGCGTTACGCAATTCACGACGCAAACGACGCATTGGATTGCGTCACGCAATTCACGACGCAATTACGCAATTCACGACGCAATCGACGCAATGGACATAATTCCCGTATTGATTGTGTGAACACTAAGCATCGTATATAAAACCCATCATTTCGCGCATTCGCTCGTCATTACTATTTAAACCTTTGAAGAGACAACATGAATACTTTTACTGCTCATAAACCCTATGTTTGCCTGTGGTGTGGTCGAAGTTTTGGGCGGAAATATGATCTAAAGAGACACGAGACTGTGATACATGCTGATGACGAGGATGCGGAACAATCGGACGAAAGTGAAATAGACGAAACTGATAACCCGGACTCAGAATCGTGTTACGAAGACGAAACTCCTGATGAATCTGTGGCTTCTTATTCCGACAGTGAAGAAGAGTATGATACGACCGATGAAGAGATATCCACCGATGATGAATTCGAAGACAATGCTGCGTATCAAGAGTGGTATTCACAATCCATTGAAGAGACTCGCGAGATGCGGACTGAGAAATATGAAAAGTACATCAACCAGGGTATGAATGAAGAAGAAGCAACTGAAAAAGCGTACATGAAAACCCTGTGGGCTCTTCAACGCGTCTTCTTTGACAAATACACGATGTTTATGTGGAGCAATGTACATCTGAAAGACGATGAAACTCACCAGGATATTATGAGTGATCTCGAAGAGAAAATAAACAGAGGGGTGGATATTCACAAAGCACTGAAAAGAGTAATAGCGAAACATCGAAGCAAATTTGATGGTCTTTTCCTCTATGATGATGAAGAAGGAATGGAAGATGATGATGATGATGATGATGAAGACAGTGTTTGAAAAAGAAGAAAAAACCCAAACAAACACCTCATTATAAGTGTTACATAATAATACTGTAGGAACCACCCACCTTGTAGTACTGTAGTTTTACAATTAATTCATGTAATAAAAAATGTAAAATCATCAGTTAATTTGTATTTTTGTTGTAGTTTTAAAATATGCTTATAACATATGTTTATATGCAATACTTATCGAATGTAATGTTACATACATGTACAGAATCACCACGAAGAAGAGTATGTAAATTATATAATAAAAGAAGATTGTAAAACATTAAACACTTGTATTATCGTTATTCTTATGTGATGTCGTGTCTTATTACACAATGCAGTATACACCCAATTACAATACTGACGGCTAAAAATAACTTGTTGGGGGAAAACCCATTGATCGGCAAACATTAAATACGTTTAGTTAGATTTGACGACTCGATTTCATTCCGAAAAACAAAAGGACATTTCATTAAATGACTCGTTGATATCTACTTTGATCGTTATCATCGATTTAAACATCAATTGGACCTTGAATGTTGAATCGACCTTAATCTCTATGACCTCTGACCCTTTTTTTTTTTAAATACTTTTAAATAAATAGTTGAATAATTTTGTTAATAAATAATAATATAAATCGAAAATTAAATTTTTAATCGAAAATAAATGAATCAATAAACTAATGAATCAATACATAAATACACGCATATTAAAAATTAAAATATTAAAAATTACTTATAAAATAAAGAAATTAAAACAAATAAACATGAGAAAGCATTAATAAATAAAAAATGATTAAATAAATAAATGAATAATTATGTAGATAATTAATAATATAAAAAGTAAATAAGTAAATATAGAAATATAGAAATTAATAAATTTTACATTCAATTTAAGTTTTAAATATGTCATATATATTCAATTAATTTGATTAGAATTATATTCAATTTAATATGACCAATATTCGTTAGTAAAACTTTGGTTGAAGTAGAATTTATTTGTTTATTATAGAAAAAATTCCATTGAAATGGAATGGGGGCGATCCAAGAGAAAGAATCATGTTTTGTAACCATTTTCTGAAGCATCTATTCATTCTGTTGCATACCAAAATACCAGGGATATGGTGTATGTATCTTTCAAACAACAAAAAAACACCCCAAATCAAAACACAACAGTCTAAAAATAGTACAGGAAACCAATAAAGTTGATGTTTGTGCATGGAGGGGGGGGGGGTACCATCTGAAGAACAATCTAGGTATAATGACATCCGCAACTTATTAAACAACCCCAGGACAGACAGTTGGGAGATTTCTCTTAAGTCAAACAAAATAAGCTATTATGTCTCTCTGTTGGGAGTCTAATAACATCTCTCTGATTGAATCACCAAGGCTAAACAAATATAGCTTTGACTCCGTCACAGACTGCAGGACTGTTAAAATAAACTGCATAGGTACATGTAATTTACAAAGACTACAAAATAATTTAGACAATTTTCCATATACTAAAAACAAAATGGCAGCCTCCATGTATATATAGAAAGACCTAAATATCAAAGAATATGCAATCTGTGTTTGTAAAAACATTTAATTTAAAATATTGCTATTTTCATAACTCATTTGACAATTACCCTGACTAACGACTAATCAAACAGCCAGCAGGGAGGGACCTGTACTTGTCAACCAATCACCAACGAGTGAATGCACAATCAGTGATGGGCAAGCCAATGAATGCCTGCTCTGGGACCTGTACTTGTCAACCAATCACCAACGTGTGAATGCACAATCAGTGATGGGCAAGCCAATGAATGCCTGCTCTGGGACCAGTACTTGTCAACCAATCACCAACGAGTGAATGCACAATCAGTGACGGGCAAGCCAATGAATGCCTGCTCTGGGACCTGTACTTGTCAACCAATCACCAACGAGTGAATGCACAATCAGTGATGGGCAAGCCAATGAATGCCTGCTCTGGGACCTGTACTTGTCAACCAATCACCAACGAGTGAATGCACAATCAGTGATGGGCAAGCCAATGAATGCCTGCTCTGGGACCTGTACTTGTCAACCAATCACCAACGAGTGAATGCACAATCAGTGATGGGCAAGCCAATGAATGCCTGCTCTGGGACCTGTACTTGTCAACCAACCAATCACCAACGAGTGAATGCACAATCAGTGATGGGCAAACCAATGAATGCCTGCTCTGGGACCTGTACTTGTCAACCAATCACCAACGAGTGGATGCACAATCAGTGATGGGCAAGCCAATGAATGCCTGCTCTGGGACCTGTACTTGTCAACCAATCACCAACGAGTGAATGCACAATCAGTGATGGGCAAGCCAATGAATGCCTGCTCTGGGACCTGTACTTGTCAACCAATCACCAACGAGTGAATGCACAATCAGTGATGGGCAAGCCAATGAATGCCTGCTCTGGGACCTGTACTTGTCAACCAATCACCAACGAGTGAATGCACAATCAGTGATGGGGCAAGCCAATGAATGCCTGCTCTGGGACCTGTAGTTTACTTGTCAACCAATCACCAACGAGTGAATGCACAATCAGTGATGGGCAAGCCAATGAATGCCTGCTCTGGGACCTGTACTTGTCAACCAATCACCAACGAGTGAATGCACAATCAGTGATGGGCAAGCCAATAAATGCCTGCTCTGGGACCTGTACTTGTCAACCAATCACCAACGAGTGAATGCACAATCAGTGACAGGCAAGCCAATGAATGCCTGCTCTGGGACCTGTACTTGTCAACCAATCACCAACGAGTGAATGCACAATCAGTGATGGGCAAGCCAATGAATGCCTGCTCTGGGACCTGTACTTGTCAACCAATCACCAACGAGTGAATGCACAATCAGTGATGGGCAATGTTATGTGAATGTTATGTATGTGGAATAAAATAACACAAAACCTTTAAAAGCATGCCCATTGGCAACATAGTTTTAGTGATATTGACATTTATGTTGCCAGTCCTGAAAGTCATGGTAAATATGTATGGGAACACTACATCTCCAAATGGCCAGGTCATCAGAAGATTGCCATCGTAGCACATAGCGCTGGCGGTTATGTCACGGTAGAAATGGTAAGTATGGTACATCTCCAAATCCCAGGGGGTGTCACTCAGCATAATGATGGTTACACATCCGTATTCATTAAAAGCGTCGAAAAGGGTCATGATTTCACTTCATTATTACATCTATTTGAAAAGGGGGTGCTTTTTAAAAATTCCATCAACATTTAGATGTGCGACTCTAATTTGTAATGGGCATGTCTTTGTCTGTATATTTGTTCTGATTGATTTTCTCTTTGTTTTAATTTATTCCCCATATAATCATGTCCCATTAAAAGGCATGCATAATTGAGTGGGCAATGTCTTGCTAGACGTCCCGTAACTCAAGTGCGCATGCTCAAACCAATTAAAATATGTAACAGCTATACACGGTTTATTCCGTACGGGACGTGAGGCAAGATATAGCCATTGAGTGTACTAGTGTGGTGATATTATTTTCATGGATATAAAAAGTATACATGTATGTTGAAAACAAGCACCACACAGGGCGGCGGCAATCATCACACACTGTGGTTGGCAGTCAATAGTTAGGTCACCCAAGCCCTATTATGAAAGCTATGAAGATTGTTAAACGGGGTCAGTCGTCACAAACATGCACAAACACAATAGTCAAACGACCTTGCTATTGTCATGCTATTGTCAACACTCCCTACACAGAGGTCTGCTGTGCAAATCTGTACGATGATATTCGCATGTAATGTCTATGGCAGATTTCATTCCGTGGTATAAAGCTATGAGGTTTCCGTGGTCTTCGCTATCTCCAAGCAAATAAAGCAATACGTACACGGACTTTTTTTGTAGACGAGGGTTCATTTCATGATTTGGTGAGGTTTAGAATGAGTTAGGATTCCTGTAATTTTGAAGACCACGGATTTTCAAAACGTGAATTGTCCAACATTTTACGACATAAATTTGGTCACCAAACGTATTTAAAACTATACATTTTACCATTCTGCAGATGTTATTGACCCTCCTCTATAATTCTACATGATTTTTAACACGTTTCTCAGTTTTTGAGAAGCCCAAATAGACCATTTTCCGAAGCTATTTCTAGCAAATATTGCAGTCACTGATACTCCATTGTTTTCAAGGGTATAACAAAATATGACATGCAGCGTGACCTCCCTACTGGCTGTTGGTGGGCATGAAACTGCCAGTTACTGTAATCAAAACAAATAATTGTCGATAATTTCAAATCATTCCCTAACATACGTGCGATATCTGCATGACCCCAAGTGTGCCTGCAGCCTCGGAATGCAGTGCGTCGCAAGACCGCGTTAAACCTTGGGATGAACGCGAGTGTTCGTATCACGACGCTCTGATCGACAATTATTTGTTTTGATTATATCAATTTTTACACGGCTTGTTTTCAACATATTATGTTCTTCTTAGGAATCGAGCACTTTTGATACGGGCATTGCATTATTTTGGTAATTTGTTATAAAAAATTATTGAAAAATCGCCCAACCTTTACCCATGGATCAATCAACCAGAGTTACATTCCAATTTTCCCCATAAAGATTCCACCACCAAAATGTTACTGTTGATTTTATATAATCATCTGTTTTTTAGAGGCCAAAAGTTGCAAAAGGTGTTAGCTGTTGGCTTTACCGATTCAGTACACAGTCTGCACTTCCAAATATGTTAGCAATTGGTTTATACAGGTAAATATTTAGGGATTAAATTATGTTTCAGAGCATGTTCATCATCAATCTAAAACGGTGTTTGCGTCGTATGTGTGGTTAATGTTACGAGGGCAAAGCCCAAGGGAAAGAAACCACACATAAATGCAGAATGCAAGTTGTAGATAGGTGATGCACATAAGGGAGTGTTCATAAATACTTTGGTGGGGGTGGGTGGGCAAATTGGCATCCCGGGCATTAAAAAAAAAATGATCCCCCCTTCGAGAAAGTCTTATTTTTATTGATCCCCCCTTTCAGGGTCTGAAATTTATTTTGATCCCCCCCCCCCCCCCCCCCCCCCCCCTCATATGCCAAACCACACTTCTGTTACATTTGTAGGTTTGGTGGGGTAATAACGGATTATGACTGAGTTGTTTTGAATATCTTAACTTCCATCAGCCTTTTTAAACATAGGCGTAGCCAGAAGGCTTGTTGCCCGGGGGGCACTGACCAAATCGGTGTAGGGTCCAGGGGCCTGCTTAAGGGCCCTGTTGGCATCCAGGGGCCAAGGCCCGGCGGGGTTAAGGGAGCAGCGGCCCCTTAGAGCTGTAGGTTTTCTGACCTGATATCTTAACTGACGCGCGTAGCGCAAGAAAAATTTGCTACTTTTAGACTAGTACAACAAATCATACTTAGTGATATTTGTCATCAGTTGGTATTATTCATCATAGGTATTTTGCATGTTTCACTATCTGTCCCCATCCTAAGTATGACTCCTTCTAAATGTGATTTTCGTGTTAATTTCTGTATCGCTTACCAGAGCTCAAAAACACACTTCTTTGTGCTTGTTCTTATCTACTCTTTCTCATCTATCTTGCCATTCGTTTAAAGGCATATTATGTGATCTTTTCCAGATATCGCCCTCTATTCATTATTTTTTTTAGAAAGTAGATTTTCTTGCAGATTTACATTTCTGATCATAAATCATACATACATTCCAAGTTACAGAGCGATACGATTCCTAATTACCTCAAAATCATGGTTTTAGAGTGAATTTAGAGTAAAAATATAAACTGTCGGAGTTATCCGACAGTTTATTTTCACTCTAAAATCATGATTTTGAAGTAATTAAGAATCGTATCGCCCTGTAACTTGGAATGTATGTACGATTTATGATCAGAAATGTAAATCTGCAAGAAAATCTTCTTTCATTTTTTTTTTCGATGTTGAGGGCGTTCCCTGGAAAGATCACATAATATACCTTTAATATTTTGTACAAATGCAATATTCCCTTGAAATTTGAGGTGAAATTCTAAGCCAATTCACTTTAACGGCACTCGCGATGTTTATCGAAATCGGCGCCATGTTTTATTATAATAGACTCGTTTCAATACATTCGTAAGTTCGTAAAAAAGTGATGTGCGTATAAATGTTGGCGATGGGAATGAGACTAAATTCACCCCGCAAATCATTTTGAGATGCACTCCATTCACTTCATACAGCAAATGAAATTGACAGTTTCTCGCAATACAATTTCCCCATACGTTGGTAGGGAAAAAAACACAAAAAAACACACCAACGTATGGGTTTCCTGTACTACTTTTAGACTTACTTTGTTATGATTGAGGCTTGCCTTCATACATTTTTTATAAAGCTAAAGTAAATGTATGGAGGCCCATGCAAAATGTGCTATTTTATACTTATTTTTTCATAGAGCTTTACATGTAACTATATTTGTATAAATTTAATGGTGCAAAATTGTTTCTTTACACTAATTCTGTCATGATTGGGATACATTTTGGCTTTAAAGTAATTCCCGAAAGCTAATTGCAGTTTGTGGAAAACGCGCGCGGAGCGCGCAAATTTTTTGCGGCTTTTTTACATTAGAAATTTGTTTGATCCCCCCCTTATCGGCAACTTATTTTGTTTGATCCCCCCTTTTTGAGGCCTATAATTTTTTGATCCCCCCCCTGAATTGCCCAACCCCCCCTACCAGAGTATTTATGAACGCTCCCTAAAGCTGAAGCATTATTTAATCTCTAATAATTATGACAAAGTATTTGAATACCATTTCATAAATAAACACATGAGGCATCTTTTGAATGTGATTTATAAAAAAGAATAATTTTTAAATCTGTCTGGTCGACCCTACCCTTTGGATGGGATCTATGGACAAACAAACACATTTTGTTTGGGGCCTAAATGAGCTCCATGTTTAATATCAAATAGACAAACCCCTGTAAATAATGTGGTATTTGATCACAATAGCTCTAGTTATGCAAAGCCATTCTATTTTGTGATAAAAGTATTGCAAATACGGTGTTGGGCAAAAGTCACCAGAACATACTCTGTTTTGCTTAATTTCTAACAAATGTTTGTAATTGATTCATACAAAAATCCCACCTTGTTCTTCTAGCCGACAGACCTCTCAGTCGCAAGCAAAAGAAATTGTCTAATTTTTGTAAATTTATCAACATGTTCAAACATTTCCAACATTTTAAAAATATGTCCAAAATGTTTATAACATTTTCTTAATAAGCAGCATGTAGACTGATAGTTGGTTCGAACATGTTTTAGCGATTAATTTAGATAACTTTTTTTTGAACCATGGTTTTTAAGCTCGTAGCTTTCGGGATCGTCATCTTCATATTATTTCCTCCACCTTTTGGGCGATCACATGACAGCAGGTCATCGTAGATGGCGGGTAGGTCAAGCCGTTGTCTCTGTTGAGGGTCGGTTTCAGTGTCCTTATTTTCTTAATTAATTTTCACTAATTAATATAAAAAAGTATGGCCAATTAATTGCCTTTCCCGATGGTGAACTCATTTACACTTTTTAGTTGATGAGTTTATGAGGTGATGGTAGTACATGTAATTATACAATTTTATGAAAAATAAGTTTCAGACAAGCAAATAAGACATTTGTCAAATTTCACATATATGTTTTATTATCAATTCTGCAAAGTTCAATTTTCATGAAACATTTAAATGCAATAGTTCATAAAATACAAGAACAAATGATTTTAGGATGAGTACAAAGTTCACAACACTTGAAAACTACTCAGCATGTGGCTAAAAATCTCTCATAAAAGTGTGCAATTATTTTCAATCGACAACTTTACCATTATTTTGTGATATATTCTCCATGTGCTACATATCAATGTGAAGCTGATGTGTTCTTCATTTCAATTATATCACATTTCGTCAGCCTGCTTCTAGTTTTTAGAAAACAACAAAAATATGAAAAGTGAGTTAGGCAATTATCGAAGCAGGCTGACGATATGTTGAATAGCATCATGACTAGTGCAGGTGAATTTTAACAGGAGCAGTAACTGTTGGATAGAATTAGGTTGGGGATATACCTTAAGTGGCTCAAGTTATTATAGGCCTAATACCAGTTAATATGACCCATTTTAAACATTTTACATAATTATTACAATCTGCCTACTCACAATGCTGACTTAGGCAGAATTGAAATTGTGCACTTATCAACACTTTTGATTGGTCAATGACTAAGTTATTATTACAGCATGTGCATAATGTAATGAAGTCAAGATTTATTCAAAAAGCTCAATTTCGCTGAAAAGAGAGTTAGGTAATTATCGAAGCAGGCTGATGATTTGTAGCAATTTCTAGTGTCAGTGCTAAGCCACTTGTCTTAGAATGTGGGGAGATCTCAATCAAAATGTCCCAAATTCACCACTATGTTGTGCTCAAAGAACAACTCTGTCGTCTATTCAATGTAGTGTTATATTGACAACTACAGTATAGAGTGATGCTCTATTACTTTAGACCACAGTGGTGATTTTAGCACATTCAGATAGAGACCTCCCCATATTCGCAAGCAAGTTGTTGAACACTGAAATTATGTGATTGATACCATATTGGAAAGGAGAACACATCAGCTTCCCCCCCCCCCAACAAAAAAATGTCCACACTTTTTTGAGGATTTATGTGCAGCTGTACAGATGGTGAAAGTACTTAGGAAGTATATCGGTGTGATTCAAATCATAAGAAATACCGTATTATCCCTATTAAGTGCCCACGGCTGTTAGCAAAGTCATTTTGGGTGGGCGCTTAATATGTTACCTTTTTTAAACTCATTTATTGTACTAAATAAAATGTACAAGTGATAATTTGAGAAGGCTGACCCCTTGACGCACTAACAAAAATATACAATTAGTCATTTGAGGAGGCTGACCATTTCATGTACTAAATGTAATATATGTACAAGTGGTCATTTGAGGATGCTGACCATTTGAAAAGGTGGGCGCTTATAAGGGATTGTTTGTTGGTAGTCATTGAGAAAAACAGGGGTGGGCGCTTATAAGGTCCTGGGCGCTTAATAGGGATAATACGGTATTAGATTTATATGAGAAAATCATAGCAATCTTCACTATGTCTGAGAATTATTATCAATTTGAGATCATTTACAAATGCCTACATAATTGTAATACCAACAGAATATCACTCTTTATTTTCAGCATTCTAAAAACTGGGTTTCTTCCCGTCAGCCACTGAACACAGAACTGGATTCCTACGGTAGGGATTGTGACAGAGTATCTGCGGGTGAGTATATATATATATAGGAATAAGGAACAGCAAACTATTTTCCTGAGGTACTGGCCACAAGCTTTTTCGCACTTGAACCCGAAGAGTGAGGGGTTCAGTTCAGCGTCCATCAAATGATGAACTTTTATTAAACTATCGACCCCTTTCATTCCAGGGCATGATAGATGCTTATGTTGAAAATATACTAAGGTCACTTTGCAATCCGGGTCGCTCTTGATGACGTCATTTACGTCATTTGATCTTCAAACATGTCCATTTTAGTCAGCTGCGACCACATGTTACTTTTCAAAAGGTCGTGCACGACTAGCCTCGGTTCGAGGCTTCTGGGCCCTGGGATACTTTTTTTTTCTTTCTTTTTTTCTCTCTCTCTCTCTGTTTTCAATTTTTCTGTGAGCTTGGTTGATTTGTATTCAGTGTGTCCTGTCCCCCTTTATGGATGCATATAGTATATTGACAATATACAGCGAATAGCCTACAGGGAATGACTCCCTAATGTGAAAAATCTTCTTTTTTTCATTCAATTTCTGGGGGAAATATCCAGAAGAGTTACATCTCTGAATGTGTAACTACTGGAACTGGACACACCCAAGTAGAGTCCTACGTAGTGTGCAGGGTATTGTACCTATTGATGAGTTGGACAATTAATCACTATTACTATGCCACAAATCAAAAGTAGATGTTACTATATGTGATTAAACAGCCACCATCGCCACCACCAGCAGAGTCATCCACAAATTGTGTGTGTCCAGTTCCAGTAGTTACACATTCAGAGATGTAACTCTTCTGGATATTTCCCCCAGAAATTGAAAGAAAAAAAGAAGATTTTTCACATTAGGGAGTCATTCCCTGTAGGCTATTCGCTGTACAAGCCCCTGTAAATGTTTGATACTGTGCGCAAGTGCTCGGCCGTGGTCGCTGCGTAACATTCGCATGTGGTCAATTGATTTTCAAGAAATTTTACTTTACCTATGTTACATCTATCCACATTAACTTCAATCTCTTCTATAGTCTATTTGATCATCATGAGACAGTGACGTAACTGTGTATTCTACTAATTGCAGCACATAACGTGCGCGCCTACTCGAGGCACTGGCGTATACACACAAGCGTTGAAAGATGGAAGATACATACGTGTGCGTAAAAGCCGCGCCTGTTAAGTTATGTCACTGTCCAGAGGAAGCCAAAAAGAATACAGGAGGTGTGGGATGCACACTATATAGAATACTAACTTACCTTTACCACCAGACAATCCTAGTTCTCCTCTATCTCCTCTTTCCCCACGAGCACCTTGTGCTCCACTAGCTCCAGGTAAACCAGGTATACCAGCAGATCCACCTACACCTGGAGACAACAAACATATTTCATCAATATTTAGACCTTAATTTCATGTGACAGTCTTATAAAATGGAATAATAAAATCAAACGTTAAATGACAAGCTTAGCTGAGAATAAGAATTATTTGTTCATGAAAGGTCTACTTTGCCTTGGAATTGAGTATTTACTCTTAAAGGTATATTATGTGATCTTTCCAGGGAACGCCCTCAACATCGAAAAAAAAATTGAAAGCAGATTTTCTTGCAGATTTACATTTCTGATCATAAATCATGCATATATTCCAAGTTACAGGGCGATACGATTCTTAATTACTTCAAAATCATGGTTTTAGAGTGAAAATAAACTGTCGGAATCCCGACACTTTTTTTCACTCTAAATTCACTCTAAAACCATGATTTTGAGGTAATTAGGAATCGTATCGCTCTGTAACTTGGAATGTATGTATGATTTATGATCGGAAATGTAAATCTGCAAGAAAATCTACTTTCTAAAAAAAATCATGAATAGAGGGCGCTCTCTGGAAAAGATCACATAATATGCCTTTAATGCTGTTTTACTCTCTCTCTTTTGTTATATCAGAATAATTTGGCCTTTAAAAAGGCCAATACAAACCCTTTTTTATTAACCACAATGTATTTGGAATGTAATCTGTGTGATCATTATTTAGTTTGACTTCAGACTTTGTACGAGGGTCATTCAATAAGTTCCACCTCCTCACTCATAACATCGTTAATATGAATGTAAGCTGTCATGACTATAGCTCTGAATCATAGCTACACATTTATAGTAAATCATTATTATAGATCTCTGTTTCACTTTAGTTATGATGCGGTCAAAGCCAGAGAGAGATTTTGGTCAACGAACATGGAAAATTACCTAAAAATAAATACATGTATTCAGATATTTTTTTTGTATTGTGTGGTTAGATATAAGAGCACGATTTAAATACTGAAAATGGAAATCAATGAATGATATCTGAATATATTATGGCATATAAGATTGTAAGCAATATTAACCTTTTATAGACTAATCAACTTGAATGTATTGCTTTGCCTTTGGTATAATGGAATACTGCTAATCAGTCAATTTTTTGTTGTTACAAGTCAAGCCGCCCGCAGTGATGCCTTGTATGTTAAATATTTAACAAAGTAGTCACTCTATGAGTTTTCATCAGAGTCAATGATAGAAAATTATCTCTTCAAGAGACTTGTAATCCTTCCATAAAAAAAAATAAAAAACCTCCTAGAGAATTTTATTTAAGATTATAATCAAACTAGAACGACAAAATTTGACAAAATATATTTTTAGTTATCTTGACAAAACCTAAAATGGTTAAAAAATGTGTTTTTATACTTTTCTCCAAAAATGATCAATTTCATATTCATGGTTGGATTAATTGAACCCTTTTCTTCAAGAAAATGTATACTTTTATTTAGATTAAATGAATAATGAAGGAGTTACAGCAGTTTTATGGAGGCTATGTCTGAGAGTATACACCACCCCCCTTAAAATAGGCCAAATAAATAGCATCCGTTTCCGTCACACTAAGTGGTAGTTAGGTTTTCACTGCATCTCCAAAAAAGTACAACCATTACTGAGATTAATTTACAATGAATATGTAGCTAATGTTCCAATTGTGTATTATTTCATAAGACTGGCTTAATCCAAGGTACATCATCATCATCATCAGACTTCCTACTCGTTCATGAGTTGGCGGATCTAACCCCATATCGTTCTTGACGGTATCAGGGTACTGTAGGGGTGATTATTGATGTTATACAGGGGATATCGCCATACCACGCTATTTGGGATGTGATCCCTCCAACTGATGTTAAATATTCTATGTAATAGTTACAATTGTGTATTATTAAGAATGGCTTATATAATAACAAAGTTATGAGGTAGGAGGTAGAGCGTATTGAATGACCCTTATATTACAAGAAACACTTTTTGAGGGAAATGTTTTCAAACTTGCGAACTAAGTATCTGTGATTTCCTTTTTTATTTAGAGAATATGATTTTGTATGCAGTCATACGTCTCTACAAACAGGATTGGTATATAAATAATTCAATGATAAGCTTTAATTTTTATTTCATAGAGCTACTATAGTTATTATTCTTGAAAGCTCAGTGGTAGAGCATTCAATTTTTGATACAGTTTTACCCTGTTCATGTCAGTTTCTCTCCCATGTAGTTGCATGTTTTCACAAATTCAGAGCATACATGACTTTATATATTGATTCATTGCAAGGGATGTATACTTCAATATATAGGTTAATAGATGACGATTAACGGTCTTGTGTCGATTATATTTCGGAATGAATACACGCTTCTTATTTTGAGTTATGCAATTTAAATAGAAACAAAAGTAGCATCAGGAAAACAGGAAAATTAATACTAATATTAGTAGAATTTAATTTTAATTTTAATTTTGTTAAGCGCTGTGGTACCATTGTATAATGTGTAAGAGCGCTATATAAATGCTCATTGTTATGTTATGTTATGTTATGTTAGAATGTATATGGATAAAGGTTGGTCTTGGTCATAAGCCTTGTTTCATAGAAAATAATAGAATTGCTTTTCATATTCATCTCAAAGAACACACGTATTTGACAAAGTAAACTTGTGTTAACTTCTTACCTGGTGCGCCAACTGGTCCAGCAGGACCAGGAGGCCAATATTGCATCGGAGCTCCATGTCCATGACTGCAGGGTCTGTTGTCTGAGATTCCTTGTAAAACATTGAATTGATCTGTTGCTTGAAGCGGACCGTTGACAGGTCGGTCATGTTGTACTGGCTGTTGAAAAACGGGGGCATCGGTTGGTAGTGCTGGTTCTCCTTGTGCTGCGTCTATAGCATGAGCCATGCCCATGGTAGTTGCTCCATGAGTAAAGACAAGACTGGGTGTCAGGAGGAGCACAAGAAATTGGGTGGTAGCCAGACATACCATCTTATTCTGTCTGAAATAACAACATAGAAGTATGTAGATAATCAACAGTGTGCCAAATCATCACTATTTTGTTGTATGTTCAATGAGATGCTCTATTGTAGAGTTGTTCCATTGATATTCAACACAATTTGAACTTAGGGCGAGTCAGAAAGAACGGGCACCTTTTTCACAGAAGCGTCACAAAAAAATGTAGGCATGCATATTCAAAACCAATGGTAGCACTATAGAGACCTACAATTTGGCTTTCATTCTAAAGAAGAATTTTAAAAATCTATTTATTTCCAGTCATTTTAAGATTTTGTATCCAACATTCATGTGCCTTTTCAGGTTTTTCACTATTCATTGATCAGCAATTAGGCAGCCAACAATACATTGTGTATTGCATTTCCGTGGATGGCTTTAGAATACCGGGTTCTACTAAAAATGTTGCAACTTTATGACACAATGTTCTAATTCAAAAAAATATTTTTTTGGAGTGAAAGCCAAATATGTGGTATTTGTAACACTATTATTAGTTTTGAATATGTAGGCCTTACATTTCTGTGGCATTTTCGAAAGGGATTAGCCAAAGTAAACACATTAGAATATTGGTGTGGCTCTCTTTTCCAATTTTTTTCTTTCTTCTAAGATATAGAGCGAGAAATATTCACAAACATTTTTGTTCAAATACATGAATCCCGCTAACATTTTCCACAAGTAACACACGAATTAGTTTATTTGATCTAATTTGAAGAATTACTAATCTGTCTGTTGCGACTGTTTTAATAATTAATCAGGAAATTGACCAATCCATTTGAATTTTGCGACAAGCATGACATTGGCTACAGGACAAGTAAAAAAGTGTACTCAAAGTAAAATAAATATTTACAATATTTCTTACCAACATATGAAGGCGGCTCAAACTAGCTAGTCATAAAGGATAATTATTCATCTGCCCTAACCCTTACTCTAACCCTTACCCTAACCATAACCCATAACCGATAATCTTAACCCTCCCTTATGACTTGCGGGTAGACCCCATGAAGGCAACCGATGCTCGAATCAATAGCTGCATTTATTTACTGTTATTAGCAAAAAGAATTACAACAGTTCATGGTAGTCATTCAGTTATGATTATTTGGTTAAATATTGAGTATTGTACTCAAACGCATGATATTTATGATCAAGTGGCTACATGCATGAGACAAAACAAACTTGTTCAGATATTATTTTTATACATTAAATACAAAATAATGACTAAACAATGTCATTATTTCATGAATTCAGCAGAGCAAAGATAAAAGCAGGCTTTTGTGATGATCGGATTAGAGTGTGCGCTATTATTCAATAGTGAAATTCAAAAGAGCTTGTTAGAGAAACATCACATATCTTGTTCGGTTGTTAAAATGTACACTTTTATCTAAATGGGCTCAACCAATTTTAAACAATTAAAATTCTTTTGAAAGTTATTGAATTGAGAAAATTCTGCACAGGTTTTTAGAAATAAAAATCCCAAAGTTGAGTACACTTTTTTTTTAACTCACCCTGTATAATAATGTTTTATATCATATATATAATATAATATAAAGCAGTTTACCAGCCCACAGTGTTTACAATAGACAATATAACAACAAATATTAACAACCACCGGCGAATGTCCAACGAAAAATAAGCAAGGACATTCACCGGCGGGGAATTGAACCCCGGTCTCCCGATTACTAGTCAGGCGCCTTAACCACTAGGCCACCGATATCACCCTGTATACAAATATAATATTAAAGTCATTGTCAACTTTTCCTATACATCATGCACACACAACGTTCCATTGATTTGATGCGTGGCCTGCATACAAATCTGAATCACGATTATGTAATTGTATTGCCGAAACGACCATAGATCAAGCGTTGCTGCTCACTTCATTGTCCCTATATTACATGTATATAATAGTCTTTGATTATAAAAAGATAAACTTACTATGTCAAAAATGTGATGTCTTCAGTGGTAGATGTCACCCGTGTTTAAAGGTGCTTCCTCTCTGTCAATACAAGTGATGCGCAGTCCCCAGAAAACTTGTTACTAATATGTCAAGATGCTTCCAGTTGTCTATAATAAGCTTAAAAGTGACGCGGAGACTTTAACAGACTTGTTATTTATGTCAAGTTGATCCTTGTTCTCTATCAAGCTTGCACACATTAAACAGCCTTTACAGGTCTATTTCGTTTTGTAAGGAGATGCTCCCACTTCTACCAAACTCACAAATGAAACACACCCTTAGCAATCATGGTATTTATGTTAGTTGCAATTGCAAACTTGGCAAGGGAATGGAATAATTCATTTTAGAAAAAGGGATGTTTTGCTGTAGTATACAGATTCAATACTACGAGAATATCGTTGAGTGAATTGGGAGGATCGGAGTATACATCTTGATTGTAGTTAATGTGCTCCACCTAATAACTGTAAATGGATGGTAATTAATAAACAATGGTTCTATGTTGGATCAAAATGGGGAAAAAAGTGATTAAATGTGAAAAACAGGAGATGGTTAATTGACCAAAACTTACTGGCATTTGGAATTGACCCCTTGCCACCCCATGGGCACATATTTTTATCCACTGGTAAAATACCATCATAGGAGATGATAGCAGGTAAAGATTTATTCATTTAAAAGCTATTGATTCCCATTAGATATTGACTGTGTTCGATTTGTATGTGGACTCACATCAGGTACAAGTCCACATAGCTATCATTTTCCAAAATGTCTTTGGATTTGACCGCCCCACCCCTTGTTTTCTCTGGGGCACGCATATCTGTCCGCTGGTAATAATACCATCATAGGGAAGGGTAAGCTAATAATTTGTCAAAATATTCAGGTCCCATTTTTAAAAAAAAATCAGGAAAAATGCTTCCTGTCAAAATTTCTTCATCGAGACTATACCTTTTCGAGACTATACCTAATTGCATGACAAAATTACAACATATTTGCGAAATCCAAGAGTGTTCCAAGTATACAGGGTGAGATAAAAAACATTGTGCATGATTTGAAACGGCCATTTGACCTTGATGTGTGCATTGAACCATGATTTTGTTTTGTCAGTGTAAAACGGTGTTAATCTAGTTTATCCTCCCAAAAAATGAAAGTAATCGACTGAAGAATACGCAAACTGTGGCAAGTTTTGTAAACCGACCGCGTTTTTCGCCATTCCTATGAGAAAAAAGAGCCGTTCAGATGAATTGTCCCTTCACCACTGGCCTACTATAAATTTGGCTCTAATAGAACCTATTCCAAAGGACTGCCCCTTGACCGATGGAAATAACCTAGACGTCTCTTGTCTACTAGTACTACAGACTGCAAAAAGTCTAGTGCACAGTAGTGTGGTTACTGATACTGATCTGTAAATATGGTTTGATGCGGGGTTTGATGCTGTTATGAACTTGATCAGGGTATAAAATGGTTCATTGCTGACCTGGCTGAAAAAAATACAAGACTGTTATCGAGTGCCGGGATAGATTGATAGGAAATAGAGAGCGCCACACTCAGCTGATATCTTTGCCGTCATTACTATTGATTTTTGATTATTCATTGATTCTAATCTCTAGGGCTTCACGAACAAGTCGCATACCAAGATTGAAAACCTATGCAATGCTTTTAGTTTTGTTCCAGAGTGGTTCATGACCTTCACACGCATTTTCAGCCAGTGCCCGAGCTATCTTTCTTGCCTCGTAATGTAGCTCTTTTGTGTTTAAACAATTTGACCTTTAAAGGCCTTTTGGTTTGACCAATATATTGTGCACCACAACTACATGGTATACTATACACACAAGGTTTGCTGACAATATCTCTGAGTTTGGTCGGTTTGGTGTAGTAAGTTTTAACACCGGCACGGTTTAAGAATGGGCAAATTTTGTCTGAGACACCTTTGACAAATGGCATGAATGTGATACTTTGTAAATTGTAGTAATCTTGGCTTAAATTAGCACTTTGTCTTCTAATGGCTTTCTGTACGAGTGTGGAGGGATTACCATTCTTGTTCAATGTTTTGTCTACATGTTTTAACTCGTTATTGCGATTATCATTGTCGCATAGAGTCAATGCTCTGTATAGCAATGTGTTGCCAACGCTATTCTTAGACGATAGGTAATGATTAGATGTAAAATGCAGATTCTGATCAGTGTGTGTGGGTTTTCTGTAGATTGACGACATTACATGCAAAATGTTATTACATTACAGTATTGCACAAACATATTCATTTTAATTAATTAATTAACACGTGTAACACAAGAACTGTTTAAATAGATGAGATCTTCTCTTATCACAAATCAAGTTTTTTTAATATGATTTAATATCTTGGTCAACATTTTTTTAACAATGTCTCAATAGGCTTCTTTACGTCTCATTGCAGAGAATTATTAAAATATAAAATAGCATCATACATCATCAAATTAATTCATGGCAATCAAGCACTGTGAATGATGAGTTGCGTGTAAACAAAAATGAAGATTGTCTTCTTCAAATGAAGTAAAATGTTATAACTTTTTGATCACACTAATTCCAATAAATGAAGGATTTTTCACATGTTTTATGCCTCTGATAGTCGTGAACTGGATTTAATATGTCCAGCTCTTCATTCAGCATGTTCAACATTTTCAGCGTCCCATTCAGCAAAACACTTCATGTAGCGGTCCTGTGGAAGTTGGAACAGATTGAATTTCACAGGATTTGAGAAAAAGCGCAAATGTCCTGTTTGGAACAACCAATTTAGGTTAATAAATTAAGGTTATAGCTAACAATGTTTTCTTGCCGTTGATTGCATTAAATGTTTTCATTTTTGTATTTGTGGAACTGGTTTGAAATAATTGTCGGAATGGGAACCTGAATAGTTTGACTCGCCCTGCATGGCAACATTATCGTTTTACCTACAATTACAAAATGGACTCTCCCTTGGCATAAGTACCAATGATGATTGGGGCAAAAGAGGAACCTATTGTACATACAATGATAGTTGCAGACATAAGATAAGTAAAACAGGAACGAAGCTGTGGTTTAATAATAGTACAGGGATTTATTATGTGCGCGAAGTATCATACTGGGTGAAACCAAAAGCGGAACTCATGCAGTATGACCTCTGGATACACAACAATGTCCAGTACCATATGTGTGTGGGTTATTTGATACCAACAAGGGTATAAGTTGACAAATTTGGGCATTTAATGGTACAAATTTAATAAAATAAATGTCTGAAGTATGACTGTTCTACTTACATTTTGAATGGAACAGTGATGCCACAGGTGGAGTTGTTCTACACAAAAAAATAATACTACCGCCTGAATTTATGTCAGACAATATAACACAGGTACGGTCTAAATCAATACCTTTATTCTCTTCGCGTTTGGGGACATGGTTCAGAGGATATGAAAAAACACATTTGGAGTTTGGGGTATCTTTAAAATAAAATTTAAAAATGATTTTTTGTTTGTTGACCCCTACAACATACTCTTTGACATTGTTTAGTTATTCTGAGAGGATTTTTCATAACATGCTTTTTTGCTATTTTTTATATAAAATTCATAAAATCCAGGGTTGATAGGGACACCAACCTTTTAAATGTAAATATTATACCCAATAAATATATTTAGGTTTTTAAAGGATTACTATGTTGACATAATATCCCCTCAAAAGTTTGGCTCATTGGGCTACAGGAAAATAATTATGGTCTGGATTTGTGTTTGTGTCACTATTGACCCTGTTCTATAAACGCTCGCTCGATTGAAAGGTACAATTTTGGAACTGTTATTGTTTCATTGCTGCCCAGAAATGTAATTATTGTTTAAAATGATTCTATAACTGTTCCTTGTGTTATAAACCAAGTCAGAAAGTGTACCAGATACTCAATGCTAAATTCCAAAAGATGAGGATGATATTTGATGCATTAGTATTTTTTGTTTAAAAATGACACACAATATTTTTCTTCAGATTTGTAGAAAAAAATTTAATTTTAATATTGAAATGATACCATATTAATTAGAATTCAAAGTTCAATTCAAAGCATAACATAATGGTATGATCTATACAAGCACTTAAATAACTAATAAAACAGACTAACAGGTACAGACTCAAACAAACTAGTGATTTTCCTACCCAGAATAATGGTGTCACTGTTGCCCCCGACTTCTTGGTCAATAGGGACACTAACCTTAAAAAAATATAAATGCACCCCTACATTTTTTTAATATTTTAAAGTTGCAGTTTAAAAGCATTATGGGTGGACATAATATGCTTAAAATATTTGGCTGATGAGGCAACATGACAAAAACCTACAATCAGAGAGTGCTAAAACTGTCCGTAGCCACCCGTTTTGCAGTATAATTGTCTGTATGCGACTCCAAAATAACAAAAAGAAAACAAATCCCTCTGAAGCTGTGTGATGGTTCACATATTAAATACTTTGATTGACAGACACTTTGTATGTCAAAGAAGATTTCAATGTCGCAGCTGCAAATCATTGCGCCAACTTAAGATTTTTTCCCAAGATGCATTTGGATTCCCCCTTACCTATAATACTGATCGTATCAATACAATAGATATATCGGTGACCTTTGTACCCCGAGATATCGATATCATTGCTTTCTGTCACGCATGACACATATCTTTTTGGTTTTCCAATTACTGTAAGTTGTTTTTTAAAACAACTTACAGTTAAAACTAGTCGAGCTCTTAGGTTTTAGAAATAAGAAAAAGGAACACTTAAAACTAATTTAGTTATTGATGTAAACAAGAATCTAAGAGCTTGTACGATGATGGCACTATGGAGCCATGATTTTGTGCCTATGTCTATCGGAACAGAGATGAATTGGGGACCAGATTTATGGCATTTTGAAAAAATGCAATGCATTGTGGTGCTGTCTGTAAAATCTTCTTTGCCTGTTGTCTATAGCAAAAGTTGAACTTTCTATTTCAAATTCAAATGGGTTATCATGTCATTCAACCTGTGGCATGCAATAGTATTAATAACTTCACTAAACCAGAGAGATGGTATCTCTCTGCTTAGACTTATGAAAGTTTCAATTCATAACAGAAAGTTATAACTAATTACTTTTAGATCTGTTCAAATTGGCAAGTCCTTATGCCAAATTTGGGAATTAATTATTGTTAATTACTTCCTTAAACCAGAGAGATGGTATCTCTCTCCAATTCATAACAGAAAGTTATAACTAATTACTTTTAGTTCTGTTCAAATTGGCAAGTCCTTATGCCAAATTCAGGAATTAATTATTTGTTTCAAAATCAGTGTCTAAAGAGCAAACCAGATATTTAAAGATTAAACGTATTATTGACTCAAAGACTAAAGATGACAAAAGCTATAAGACAAAATAAGTAAGTCTTCTATAGGACAAAATAAGTAAACAATTTGGAAACAAATAGAAAGGATTTATCAATCATATATTTAGGGATTAAATCATGTTTCAGCCTATGTGTATCACCAATCTACAACAATGTTCACGCATGGTTCATGTCATCTGTGTGGTTTATTTGCCCAAGTGAAATAAACATGCTGATGGTCAGAAGTCACAAACTGGTCCAAAAAAAAGTTTCACTTCTAATAATGTTGAGAAATGCACCAATTCTGATTAAACGGGACAAAACTTAAGTTTTACATACTTAATGACCCACAAACTATATATTATTGGAAAGCTTAAGATTCAAGTTTTTTTTATTTTTGCAAAAAAGAATCAAATTATACAGGGTGTGTACAATTTTTACAGGGTGGAACATAAAAAATTTGATCGTTTTTGCTCCTCACAAAATAGTTTGATAGTTTGTACAATTAGGATTTAGCTGAAAATAGTCACCAAAATCAGAACAACCGCAGAAGGTGCTACCAAATTTGCTAAGAATCATTTGCCCAAAATGTACACAGGAAAAGTACAGGGTGTCTAAAATTATGATGAAATAATGCATAAAATGAATGTTTGTATATAATATTCTATGAAATTTAGTTAGCATATCTCCATTTAATTTAAAAGAAAATGATTATCAAAATGAACTACATGAATATCGTTAAAGTTCCTTTTATTTTGAATACAGGGTGGTCCAAAATAGGTCTAAATAGCAGATTTTTCATAAATCTATGAACAATTCTGTGAAGAAACACTTCTGGCTTTTTTAGTTAAATGTTTTACTACCCAGGGTAGAAAAGGACTGAAGAGTCACACAAATGAAATAGAGAGACTGCGATTTGGCCATTGTTTAATCAATAAAATGAATAAAACTGTTTATTTTTTACATTAAAACACTCCCTGAATTGAACATCATATTCTAGTAGAGAATGTCTAGATAACAGTTCAATGTTAGTATTCATAGTAGCAGGCACATGTTATTAACACATATGAGAAGTTTGAAAACTTTCCTATGTATACTTTTAAAATGGCATCAATTTCAAAAGTTCTAGTTTTCCGCTATTTTGTGTATAAACCTATGGGCTCCTCATCCACCGGCTCCTCATCCACCGCTCCCACCCTTGACTCACTCGACGTTTAGATTGATAACTTCACTGTTGCTAAACATGTGGCTTTAATTCTTTTTTTATTCGGTAGCTGGATAAATTGTCTTTAATATGATACCAAAAATGTTATGTTTTTTTGACAACTTCTATTTAAAATAGAGACACGTATCACGATTTTAAGGATTTTATGAAACGATCCCACCGTATTGATATACCTATTAGTGACCTGTGACCTGATGCGCAGAACCCAAGTTGTCGATTGGTGATGCACATTTTAACGCTGAAACATGATATACCAAGGATTTTAACACCATTTCATAAATAGACAATGCAGATAAGAACAAAACTTAATTGTTCTTCATTTTTAACAATTTTCAAACACTTTAACACTAAAATGACCAAAATAAAATAATAATCAAGTTCCTTTTAGTTTTCAATGTAAACAGTGATCATTCCAAAACAACACACTGTGGCTGCGATCGCATATAACGCGTAAACACATTATCTACGTGGTGCGATTCGATCAGCGTGCTGGTTTCCATAACAGCCTGGTTTATCTCAAATTAACAACGCTTTGCTACTGTAGTATATACTTGAGGTATGGGGGAGTTGTTGAATTGCCAATCAAACATTATTACTGATCCCGATAGACAAGGCCCAGGGATTCATCGAGTCAATGATTGGTGATTTGTGATTTACAGACTATAATTATTGCTCCGTAGAACATGTAAAACATTTGTACACAATCTTTGTACACCATGGATGGTCCCCAGAGTATATCAGAGTTGCAAGGGTATACACCACCAATGCACTTCCCATAGACGCTACATGCAAAGTCGATGTCAAACAATCTGCTCTTACTTGAGTTATCCCATCCCATAGGTCCTTATATGATATTTACAGAGATGATTTTCAATTCATTATACCCCAATTATACATCTCTTACCTGAAATCAAACACCCTTATAGTTCACCAATTGTCCGGAAATATTGCTAGCCTTTCTAAATGCTAAAAAGCTTATAAGCATTTGATTGCCAAATATTAGTACAGCAAAATAACAATTTTATTTTTAAATTAAATATAACTTAATTGGGTAATTTTGCAATGATTTCAAAGTCAACACTGAATACACCATAATTCCCTAAATTATAATTTCTTTATCATCAGGAACATCAAAGCATGAAGAGACGTCTTACTACAGTATGGCGTCTATCTTTAAATTCTTTTCCGATATGGAAACAGAGGAGGAGACCTATGAAGATGAAGGTGATTTTCAAGATGAATCTCCAAGGGAACAGCACATGTCAAGAGGACCAGAGGAAGATGTTGAGGAGGAGGAGGGGGAGGAGCCAAGTGCAAATGGCAAATCTAATAAATTGCTTGCCCTTTTCATTTCTGGTCATTTCTTAATTTGAGGCCTGTACCCTGTAACATGATTTAATCTCTTTCAACAACAAAAGATTTGATGGTGTGCTTTAGTTAGCGTTTGCATTTCCGTAGCAGTTGGTGTTTATCTCAAATTCACAACTCTTTGCTTCTGCAAGATTTTGGGGAAGTTGTTGAATATTGATATCAACAAATTACTGGAACACCCATCATATATTTACTATTAGATTCAATTGCCAAAAGTGTGATTTTTTTTATCTATAACTATATTGCTTCTCTTACTTCTGGGCTTCGTTGTTGTTCTCGTATCTACACCCGGCCCTTCAGCATGTATAAAGTAATAGTTTCAATGTATAACCTTTGGGTAGAATGCATGTTTAAGGGCCAACAATACATATGTCAAAACCTTATAAGTGCTCTTGCCCCCTGGACATGTCTAAAGCAACGCTTCCTATGTATATCCATTGGGTAGTTCTACTTTATAGGTCGCCATGGTAGAGGCGTTGCGTCCCCCATACCGGCGTGAAAAAATGCAATTTTCAAACTAGTTTGCCTGTCTTACTTTCTCCTTTCTGTCCATTTCGTCCTGGCTACGCTACTGGCAGGGAGTCTATAATTATGGGAGAAGTATCTTATGGTCAAAACCCCAGTATCTGATAACCAATTTTACTTCGGACAATTGTTACGGAGGGCACTCCAGCTTTGCCAAAGCAACCAGAGGATGTTTGATATGTTTTTGCCTAAATTTGACATTTGCGTCAGTCCCTAGTCGGATTCTGAAGTGAGCATGAATTGCCGTAACGCTAAAATGACTTGGTGAGGGCCTGCTTGGAAAGCTGTGCAAGTCACTGAAGCATATTACCCTCAATAAAGAAAGCATACGAATTACTCTCAGGTATAATATCGTGAATAAGCACATTGCCTGATAGATGGTATTTCTGGATTTTTATTAACTCTTAATGATGAATATGTCATATCGATGTCGATGTATAGATATCCCGGATGTATGCATCATGTCAACGTAACAGTTACGCGGAATAAAAGAGATTAATCATATTTTATCCCAAGACAAAGCAAAATCATAAATTTATTAGGATATGGCAAATAGTGAAAAATTATGAAAGCGAAGATAAACATCTAAAAAGGATGAAATGGTTCGGGTATTCAGCACTTTTGAGTTAGTAAAGTTTGCCCTGGCATGGCAAGAAAAAAAACATGAGTGTGAATTTATTATACAGAAATTTGCTATCAAAATTTGGTCTAATATGGCCAAGTGTGAAAACTATGAAAAGCAAAAATAAATATCTTTATAAAAGGGCGAGAATGATATGGGGCATTTCATGAATTTTATGTCAGAGTCATAATTCACAACTATTTCACATTTTACAATGTATACAAGATGGACAATAAACTTCCCTTTCTTCTCTCTTTCCCTTTCCTCCTCTTTCCTCTTCCACCTCTTTCCCCTTCCTCTTTCCCTCTCCTGCTCTTTCCTGTTCCCCTCTCTCCCTTGCTCCCGCCCGGCTACGCCACTGTCAAGACCCGAGTGCAATTTATTTTTACCCCTTGTTTATGCAAACAAAATCTTATTTTATTCAGGCCTTTATCTAATCACAATAATGGCCTGATTAAAAAGTTCATGAAATTCATTCATGATCCATACGTTCCCGGGGATAGACCAATGAAATAACTGCATTTTATCCACACCCCTGGATCACCCTGGATCAGGGTCTGTGTCTGGGTGACCACTTGGAAAACATGTTGGCTAGCTAGCTAACTCACTGCTCATGCGCAGTTTGCACTAGAGAAAATCCCAAAATCATAAGCATGTGCAATGGACTTTGGACTTGTTGGAAATTGGAATTGTTTTTTTTTGTGGCCAAGCATTGTCTGCTTGTTTTAATCTAGTCTACTCGTATGCCTTGTATAATTTCACTGTCACACAATCGAACAACACCCCCTGATACTTTCCATCCGAGAACCGACCAAATACAAGGTCTACTGGCATTGGATTTACAAAAGAACTGTGCTTTAAGCACACTAGGGATTACTAGGGACGATGCTTTTTATGCGTCACGATAGTATCACACCCCTTCATAACGCGCTAATATTGAATTTGCTGTTTGTACATCTAGAAACGCGTGAAGGTGGTATTTCTGTGACTGTGTAAGAGTTTCTATAGTTATCGTAAACAATTATCAAATTATTTGTCTCTGTTTGGACGTAAAAAGGTTTTTTATTACACGATATTGAAAGATAGGAAATAGCATGGAAATAGTCACATATGCGGAAATGTAGCTATATCTCCGACGAAGATATTTTGGGCGAGGACCAATGTCAAAGATAACCCCCTAAAGTGTGATTTTAGACCGAAACGGCGGCTATACAGTGCCAGAAAATCGACATTTTGAATTTATCAAAGTGAACAAGATTCTTCTCTCTGCGAAGACGGTATATAAATATTCATATAATTCGTATTTATCGTGTCTGCCATTGGTCAATTTTGAACCCCACGCGAACAAATTGCTCATTACATATGCGTCCAATTTTTGGACTAGCACTAGTGTAAAGGTATACGGAGGTCAGCAAGGTCAATCCAATGCAAGTAGACCTTTTTTCCGGGGGTGAGATCAGAGGACGGGGAGCGGTCCATGGGGAGTGAGCCCTCTATCGGTACAAGGAAAAAGGTATACTAAAGCAGACTAGTTTTAATCAGGCTTGACATAAAAATAACAAATGTCCTAGAATAGCTTGTAAATAAAAAGTATTACTTGCCACTGTTCTTGATTATTTTTGACCTGACAAGAAATTGGAGAAAAGAATTAATTCGATCTTGATAACTTTCTTAACCCTAACCCCGGTTTAGGTGGTTTTTTTAGGGAGTGACTACACTCCCGTCTTGTAGCGATTTTCTATAGACTATATACACGACGGCTTATTAATCCTCGTAAATTCTCGCGTTCAGAGGGTTTTCGACTGCCGGAAAAACGGTAAGACCGTCGTGTACAAGATAGACTTGGGACCAGTCCTTATGTGACTTCACTTCTTGTTGTCCGTTTTTTAGTTATTATGGTCTCAGGGAGAGCCCGAGGGCCGAGTGGGTGGCGTATGGGTGGATGATTGGTAAAGTGAAGCTACATTGTCCTATACATCTATAATCTAATTTATCAAAATAAATAAATAACTTTTGGGTGCGCTGTGTAAAGCAGAGTGCTGTGGCTTGAGACTAAAATACGGTAAAATACCCCCGCCCCCCAAAAAATAAATCCACAACAACACCTAGTCTTAGGCCGTGTTCCCACATAGAACAAAATCCCGAGTAGTCTAGACTAGTCCGGACCGGGTCCGGACTAAATCGCTAGTGGGAACGCGTTTCAAGTAGGTCCTGGTCCGGACTCAAAGTGGTTTTTGTTATTTTTTAAGACCACCTTTAAAGGTAGTCTTGGTCCGGACTAAATCAATATTTTTTCATGTGGGAACGCGATTCACTCGAGACTAGACCACTTGACCCGGTGACCTTTGCAATAGCGCGAATATTACTGCGCCTTGTAGTTACGGCGCGGGCGTTATACATAAAGTCGCGCGCGTTATAAAGGAAGACGCGCGCGATATACATAAAGTTGCGCGCGTGGTGAAATAGGACGCAGTAATCGTCACGATTTTAGGTAAACAACTTAATTAAACAGTATTTTAGCACTAGTTTGTGGTTTTATATCAACTAATGATACTTATGTTGTTATGCGAAGCCGATTGGACCTATTTCTATTATTTGTATGCTATTTCCATGTCATAAAGGGAATTTTACATGCGTTTTCGGCGATTTATGAATGGTTTTAAATTTACATTCGGGTATAAGTGGATTTTGTTTTTAGACCACATTAGACCACTTTGCTGAATCATCGTTGTGACGACCACTTATGTGGGAACGCAACTTTCAAGTGGGTGCCGGTCCGGACTAGTCCGGACCGGGACAACTTCTACTTATGTGGGAACACGGCCTTAGACTACGGCTCACACAATGTGACATTAGGACTGGTCAGGGAGGTGTCAAATAGAATTGACACCTCCCTGGACTGGTCACATGCAGTAGTGATTGGAGTGATAATATCGATCTCCTTTGTGTAAACGGAAATGATGTTGAAGTTTAAGTAATGGGCCCACGTCACATGAGGTTGAGCTCGCGTAAAGTACGCCTGCTCAACCTCACCCCAAAACGGTCCCGTGGTTCTGAAAAACTCATGAGCTTTTCCACGCACCATCGTGCTCCACTGCGTCGGTGGTTATGGCGCAGCGGGAGCACTGCGTTGGTGGATACGGCGCAGCGTGACGACCGTTAAAAAGGCTTCAGTTTAAATTTAACCAATCAGGTGCTTTGGTGTTGTTGGTTGGCAGTATTTTGTGAGTTCAAGCATGCGTGCGCAGCTTGATCGAAGTGCGCCCACGTATGTCGAACTGTGGCCAGGAGATTATGTGCCGTAGGTCCATTGTTTAACAATCGATTATTTTGCTTAGAGCTTTATATAGGGCCACATAAAAGTTAACATGTTTAGCGTCCCCCGCCACCTCATATTTTTTGACTCGCTTCAATTGTCTTTTGTTTTTTCTTTATTTACGGTCATAACCTTTTTTTTCAGAGTGTTGCAGGGAGGTGTTACATTAGTAATAACATCTCTCTGGTTTCAGAGTTTTAGATTGTTTGCTTTCACATCCGACCGTTTAGGCCCGGGCGTTTAGGCTCAAATAAACCCTAACTAAAAATAGATATGCCTGGAAAAGATCAGTGTGTGTAGGAAGAGGGGGGCGTAAGAATAATCAACATGGTACTAGGGGGGTCATTACATTAATCACTTTCGTTGTGGGGGGGGGGGGGCAAACAAATTGACGATGATAAAGAAACATATTGGGACACCTCCCCCCCCCCCCTACCCCTGCCAAAGAAAATAAAACAGCCCCGTTTTTTGTAAGCATTTTAAAACAAGTTGTGTTGTGACCAACCCCTTTGAACCACAACATATTTAATAGAGGCATCTTCGTCAAAGTTCGTCCAGGCTTATTAGAATCGCTATATATAAATACAAGCGATTTTGTACTAAAAGTTTTTTAAAAGGCCTCCTCCTATTTTTTAGAAAGTCTCTACGCTAAACATGTTTTAATATTTGTATTTGCCTAATTTACCCACACACCTGCATACGGCCCACTTGAGCTTCGATTTCGCTACACGACTGTCTGTCGTCATGTATCACTCGATTTAACGTTCAGGTTGAAGACCGTCGTGTACATAGTCTGTGCAATTTCGCCACACGACAGTCTTTTATACTAAATTTACATCTGCGCATGCGTTAACGACTGTCGTGTATATAGTCTGCGCAATTAAGCTACACGACAGTCTTGTATATAGTTTCGGCCAAAATTTTAACCGGGATCACAATTTTTAAAAGAAAACACTAATTAATTTGCCGGGAATCAATCGCGTAAGTCGAACATTTCCGAAACGTGTGTCACTTTTTGCCGAGAGAGGGTCGATCTTTACCGAGCGAAGAGGAGTTTCCCTGGATACGAATAGCACCTTACCCGGTACCATGAATACTACACGCACGTAAACAGCTGAACAAAATGAAAATTAACATATTTTTTTAGTTGGTGAAAATTGGTGAAAATTGGGTGAGGGCTAGCTTTGAATAATTTTAGAATCATAATTTTAAAAGACAAAATGTAATCCAATCTTACGGGGAAACATGATATTTCATCCACTTTGCACTCTGGTATGTACACTATGCAGCCGCTCTCTGATACATTGTTTGTGATTGATAAGTCACTCTTTCTGTCGTTGTGTCTGTGTCAGTGGCGTAACAGCCAGGGGCAGGGGGGACACAGTGCCCCCCCCCCCCCCCTGAAGGTGCTCAGCAGGAAAAATGGGGGGGGGGGGAGGGAATGGAAAAGAGGAAAAGAAGGGGGAAAGGGAAAGAAAAGAGAGAGAGAAAGGACAAAGGGAGGAAAAAGAAAAAGGAAAAGGAGAAAAAAAGTTGAAAGAAAGAAAAGAAGAAAGGGAAAGAAAGAAAGAAAGAAAATTTCGCAGTACAAAAAGCACAACAGTCAACAAATTGTTGACTGTTGTGTTTTTTGTACTGCGAAATTTTGTCACCGTGCGAAATTTTGTCACCGTGCGAAATTTGTGACCTTGCGTAATTTTGTGACCGTGCGAAATTTTGTGACCGTGCGAATTTTTTTGACCCCCCCCCCCCCCCCCCCCCCCCCCCCCCCCCCCACCCCCACACTTACGTGAAATTCACGAGGTGACTGACTGGGAAAAAATGACAACCAACCTCTGTTACGCCCCTGGTCTGTGTTGTTAACTTCACAATGTGCGTGAGTCTTTCAGATCATCTGACATTGCTGGCAATATACAATCTCTATCTCTTCTCAGTGGGTTTCGTCATTGCATTCCTTTATACACCTCCCCAAGCCCTAGCCATGCTCGCCGGGGCCGTACATACTTTTCAAATGCAGTACCCTGTTTGCTCCAAAGATTGAGAATCGTCCAATATTAACACTTAGGGAGCAGTTTCATTTATACGCGATAAATTTATCGCGACTGTATCGGGGCCTGATATGTTTTGGACCCGATGTTTTTCAAGTTGATACTCGATAAAATAGTCATCAGGTCCCGATAAAATAGACATCGGGGCCCGATACGAGGCCTCTGCCATACCCTGGGGTATGTTTAGCAAATAGAGCGGGACATTGTTTAGCAAATACACGAGGATAATACAATTTACGTTAAACATCCATAATCAATAACATTATCTCTAAAAACATGAAATGCTGAATTTGTACCTTACAACTAGAATAAATAACCCGAAGCTCTATTTACATACCGACCACTTATCTTTCGTTATATTTAAACAAGCGGTAATACGCTACTCGATAAATAATCCTTTGCTACTCGCAACTGTACGCGCTAAAAATCTCATCGGGGCCTGATAAAAAACTCATCGGGGCCCGGAACATTCTCGCAATTTTTATCGCGTACAAATAAAACTGTTCCCTTACTATGAAACAATCAAAAGAGCCTCCTGCATGTCCTTGCATTCCTGTATGCACACCCCCAAGCCCTTGCAATAGGGTTCTTTCATCATCCAGACAAATCTTACCTGGGTTGTCGTGTTTTTTGGTTTTTCGGCTATTACGAGCATTCCGACGAACAGTGCAACCATGCAACAGTTACCATGTAGCAATATAGCGCTAGCAACTCCTTTTCAATTTGTGAGTAACACATTTCAGACCTGTTGCCATAAACCAATTTATGTCAATTTGACAAAACTTGCACTGAAATTTGCTAAAAATTGTCAGATTTGTAAGGATACCCGGTTTGCCCCAACGCTTGAGAAACGTGCAATATAAACACTTATGGGGCCCTCACATGTATCCGTGTGAGCTGAGCGGCCCCATACCGTGTGAAAAATGGGTGCGGACGGCGGCACACACGGTGGGCCGTTTCCCGTCCGTTGAACACGTTCAGGGGACTTTGCCGGCCACCGGAGTTTTGAACATGCTCAAAACTCCTGACGGGTGAGTAAAAGCGGCGGCGAACGATGAGAGCCCGGTATGAAGACGGTATAAGGACGGCGCACCCGTTCGCACCCGTTTCGCGCCCATTCACAGGGCGGTGATGGACGATGGTGGACGTCGACCATCTTAGCGACGGACTGCGAATGGCCGCATGCAGCCTAGTAACCGTTCGCGGAACGGACTCTCAGCAGGAATGTTGCCACTCTCTAAATGTAAAAGAGCTAAAACTCACTCTTTCGAGAGCTCTAGGAGGAACAGCTCTTTTATTGAAGTGAAGTTCTTAAAAGAGCGATTTTCACTCTAAAAAGAGTTAAAATCACTCTGAAAAGAGTGAACTTCACTTCTTAGAAGAGCCGTCCCTCCTAAAGCTCTCGAAAGAGTGAGGTTTAGCTCTTTTACATTTTAGAGAGTATTATAGATGTTGGTCGAATATACATTCTCTGTCTCTTCTCAGCGTACATTGCACTGCCGTATGTACACTATGCAGTCGCTGTCTGATATATTGTTTTGTTTGTGATTGATCAGTCCCTCTTTCTGTTGTTGTTTCTGATAGTGTTGTCCGAGTCTTTCAGGTCATATATGGTCTCTGGCTCTTCTCAGTGTACTTTGTTCTCCCATGTGTGAACTATCTGATACCCCTATAGAGCAGCATTACGAGAAAAAAACCTAAGAAAATCAATTAATCAGGGTTGTTAGTATTTCTGGAGAATACAAACTAAATACTCCTTGTTGCAGGCTAGCGCTTGCCAAAGCACCCTATACTATAAATGCTTTAGCTCCGTTCACCAAAGCCCACTGCAGTGAGTCGAGGTAGTAGCACGCAGACACAGGGTCTTCCTAAAGTAGGCCAATGGTGGTCTTTAAGATTCACCTTGATTTTTATAAACTAGGGCTCTCATTATACCTCATTTGGCTGTTATTCATTCATTTTAAATAAAAAGAGAGACAATCATATTATTTATCATTCTATAATTTGAATCGCAATCTCTTAGACATTCCAATAGGTATGCAAGGATGCTCGCTAAAACATAATGCTACTAAATCACACAAAGACGCAATATGCATTGGGTATCATCCCGAGGGGTATCATCATGTTATATTTTAGCTAAAGATTCGGAATGTCTACCTTGTTTTCATGATATATTGTATTAAATCATAAAATATTGTTCTTATGCTGTGTTTTCAACAGCTTCCATGGTATGTCA
>CM069448.1:52162416-52366470 GCA_035610835.1 Ophiura sarsii
AAACCGTGCGACCCCCTGTTTTCTCCCCCCCCCCCCCTCATCCGGTGGAAATAATGAACGGTCCCTTATCGTCTTCTTGTTATATAAATAACACAGATTTTTTCATCTGTGTACTTTTGCCCATCATATTTCCATGATTCCTTTGGTCAAATGAACCGACAGTACCAATCTCAACCGACACGACGTCAATATTATTTTTTTTTGGGGGGGGGGGGGGGGCTACGCCACTGCCCCTGATGCCCTCCAATTGAAATACCTAGTTACGCCCCTGAAAATCAGCAAACCGTTTATTAACACTTTCCACGCGGCTATTGGTTTACCATATACATTTTCACATTTTCACATTTAACTTTCAAAGTCTATCTCAAGGGTAACTGAACCAGTACTAGGCATGTTTGTACTTATCTTAATACATTTTTCACGGTGATTCCACATAGGGAAACGAATTCAATATTTCTGACTTATAAACATTTTGTGACATTTTGGAATGTCGTCTTCAGACGCCTGCCGCGTGGAAAGTGGCATTATACATTTAAATCATTGACAATATTGACGTCTAGTGAAAATTGTGGTGATGGTCTTACTCTCGATCAATTATAAGTTCATAAGTTCAAGTTCACGATTCATATGGACTTTTTGAACCCGGCTTAATCAATTCAAAATTGCAATTTATATCATTTCTGGGACATCCATATGCCCGGCTGATATGGGACCGGGATTTAACGTTAATAAAATGAAGCCTAATAAACACAAAAGATTAAAAAAACCATATTAAATTGCGGGAGCCGGGACTGTAAAAACGTATAGGTATAGGTCTACTACATAAAGCCCCCGCCTTGGAGGCTGCACCGTATTAGCATAGATCCTTGAGAAGGATCTATGGTATTAGTTGTTATTAAACATGCGCTATGCATATTTTTTTATTTTTTTATGATCTGCTTTGTGAATCTCGTCATGATGGGACTATCAGACCACATAGGCTTATAACATGTGAATATTTGATGGGACTAATCGTGGAGTTAGTCCAGCCCAGTATTAATAAGCCTCAGTTAGAGCTTGAAGCTAGAATGTGAGCATGTTAATTTGAGCCGTTGTCAGAAGATACGGAGTTGTTTTATCACCAATAACCGGTTATTTTGTGGTGATGAATCATGATAGGCCTGCAATTGTTTTAGACCATTCAACTTGTGACGCGCACTTTCAATAATCACCGCTATCCGCGGTAACGCGGACAGGGAGAGTCTGTTATGTGCCCCCTCGGGATTGGATTTGTTTTCAATTTTCGAACCCATTTGGTGCGATTTGATGTGTACTTTTGGCAAATATTGATGAAATGCCTTCATTTTTAATTAATTTATTGTATTTTAACACTAAAATGGTCCTGAAACGTTCATGAAGCCATCTTGTTCCAAACGCGCAAAAATGTCTAGTTTTCTAACTATAATGGTCCATAAAACGTTCCTGAAATATGTTGTTATAGAGCTTGAATAATAAACATTCAAACCAATTCGCGTGTCAGAATCATTTTTTGAATTTAATCCGGTTGTTAAGTGTTCGTCCCATTCACTACCGTACGCATAATTTAACCTTGAATATTCGTGAATACGCATATGTCCAGCATCGTCTGCATCTGCCACTTGTGCGGTAGATTGCAGCACCCTCTGTAGGTTGAAATGACTAATGCTGGCGTAGTTATGACTATTCTTCATGTTATATCCATAGAGGGCGCACTGCAAAATACGCTAATTTAAATTTCGGATTATAGAACCTTTATTTTGATTCGGATTAAAGAACAGTGACACCTTTTCGGACTAGAGAACCTTTTTTAAAATTCGGACTATAGAACCTTTTTTTAATTCGGACTAGAGAACCTTTTTTAATGATCGATTAGAGAACCCTTTTACAGTTTTCGGACTATAGAACCCTTTGCAATATTCGGATTAAAGAACCTTTTTATTATTCGGACTAAAGAACACCCTTCTATTTTCGGACTAGAGAACCTTTTTAAACACTTTTAAAAATTCGGATTATAGAACCTTTTTATTGTCGGATTATAGAACCGTCGGACTGTAGAACCCCTTTTTATATTCGGACTAGAGAACCTTCGTAATAGAGAACCCTTTTTATCGGATTAAAGAACCTTTCATCTTATTCGAACTAGCGAATGGTAAATTACGTGCGTCGGACTATAGAACCTTCGGACTATAGAACCTTCGGATTATAGAACCTTCGGACTATAGAGACGTCCCCAAATAGGGAGTGCATCATAACAGAATGGTCAATTATTGGTATGGGTGTTTTTCAATGCTGAGCTGCATTGCTTAGTGTGTGCTGTCAATGGGACCCAAGTGTGTGACTTTCAGGCAAGGCTTAAAAAGTACTTGCAAGATTTAAATAAAAAAACCCTTCCAGGTGTAGAATAATCACCAAACTTCAGATGCAGATAGAGAAGAGATCAATCTAATTAATGGTGAAGAGTGTACATTTATAAATTATTAAGTTTCTTCAAACCAGTCCATTAAGTTTTGCCTAATAAACAAGTAAATTCACCTGAGTGTGCACACACTCTGTGTGGCAGACCCTAGTGTAGCGAATGTGCTATACCTACTTGGATGTAAACAAGAACATTATAGGGACTGGAATAGAAATCCCACACAGTGTATAACCAGGGACAATCGAATGTACATTCGATTGTCCCTGGTATAACCATGCTTCACTGTACAGATTTGACGTAACGTTCTGCTAACGCGGTAAAGTCAAATGCATGTTACCTGTACCTGACTGGTGAATCATTGTTTGTATACACTAAAGCTAAGAGTGTGTTTTGTTGTTTATGTCCTAAGCTCTAATATTAACGTTATGGTTATCTTCAAATAAACTCTCAAATATGGGTTTTTAGTTATGCAAATTAATCAAATAGATAACGAAATACAAAGAAAAGTGTTATGGTGCTCATACAGAAATATTAGAATTAGGGATGTGCACAACATATCTGATATCCAGGTGTCCAGGGTACACAAATCTCTAGATATCAATTAAAATGTATTTTGAACTTCAAGCTATTATCTATGCAAATAATACGCAAATAATGTTATTTTATAAAATTGTTCTGTTAAAAATTTACGATAAGACTTCAATATCATGTGTCACCAAACTTGACTTTATTTTGAAGAAAAGTGGTGTTGTTATTGTCATTTAAGTGAATTTGGAAAAACGGGAATTTATGGTAAGTTGCACTGTAGTGTAATCACCAGAAATGCTGGTGTTTCCTATATGAGTAAGCTATTCATGAACGGATTAAAGCTCATCACCACTATAACACCTATCGAATTATGTTAGCTTTCATTGGTGATTTCATAAATATCTTACTCATAGGTAGAACCGAAAATTGCGTTTCCAAAGTAATTTCATTGTTTGGATCACATATACTCACAATCAGTTACTCTTACAAAAGCAACTTGTCAGGTGGGAGATCTACTTATACGGTTTCTACAAAGTCATTACTGTTAAAATCCAAATACAATTGGTATAAAGTGCGATTTCGTGAGATAAAAAAATGAAAAATTTGGAATCACATAAATTGCGAATGAAACACATTGAAATAATCAGCGAAACAAAGTACTAGGCCAAGACCCTAATTGTCCGCTATTGTTATTACAATCCCATGAATCTGCAAGTTAATTTTAATGGTGATTTCAAGATTTTTATTGTTTCTGTTAGTCTTTCAGTGATAATGTCCAAAATGTGCCTTCTTGTAAGTATCAACTATTTGAGCTTAGAATTCATACTTTTGATTTAACAGTGGCAGATGTTTTAGAACTCCAGTTTTCTGCAAATATGCGATAGATGTGACGACTGCTTTGTACCATTTGATAAAACATGTTGTTTGTAAATATCGTCTGGTAGCGTGGCCGAGCGGTCTAAGGCGCTGGTTTAAGGCACCAGTCATTTCGATGGCGTGGGTTCGAATCCCACCGCTGCCACTATAATTCCTTTTTTCTGATTCGGATAGAATATCCGTCACAAGTAATGTATAATCACATAATAAAGAACTTCGAAAGTAATTCACAGCTCGAAAGTCATAGCTATTATTATCACAATAAAATAGGTACAAAGTGTGAATATGAAGAGCTTTGTTGCAAAAGGGCTATGGTGCATTTTTGAAAAAAATGAGTTTGATGTAGAAATGTATAGGTAAAAATCATATGTTTCAAGGAAACAAAGTCATTTTTTTCAAAAATACCTACATCTCATTGTAAACAGCCATTGAAATTGTTGTTTTGTTGCAAAAGGGCCTGTATCCAGAATTAAATCGGGATACACAGTCCCTTTTGCAACAAAACAACAACTTCAATGGCTGTTTACAAGGAGATGTAGGTCTTTTTGAAAAAAATGACGTTATTTCCTAGAAACATATGATTGTGACATATACATTTCTATATCAAACTTATTTTTTTTAAATGATTAAAATAAATGATTTTTTGTGTGTTTTATTTTTTCTGTATGTACAAACAGATGGAGTTTTGTTGCAAAAGGGCCTACATCCAAATTTTCTAAAAATGTAAACATTTAAAAAAAATTGAAAACTAGCACATTTGAAATTTATGTCAATTTAAATTAGTATGTAGTGTACCTCTTTCATAATTTATTCAGTTTTTCAATTGCTCAACTTGAATATTTAGAAACAGTTTTTTGACTTTTTCTCAATAAGAGCCAAAGTGGATGAAGGCCCTTTTGCAAAAAACCTCTTCATATAATTATGAGATTATATAACTGACAATTTCAAGGACATGTCTGCGAATCAAACACATTGAAATAGTCAGCGAAAAAGGTACCTGACCATTGTCGACACAAGATTATTTAAAAGTCCATTTGAATGGTCATTTCATGATTGTTATGGTTTGTTTTTGTTTTTCAATGATAATGTCCCAATTTGCTTTCATGTAAAGATCACCTATTTGAGCGTAGAATTCTTCCTTTTGATTTAAACAGTGACAGATATTTTCAAAGCTCATGTAATCTGCAAATCTCTGATGGTGTGTGACGACTGCTCTGCGATATTTTATTATACATACATGTATGCTGGTTGAGTAATCCTAATCCATCTGGTAGCGCACTTAAAAAACTCGCCCATTGCTTGTGTGTTAGATTTCGATCACGACAGGAGCATGCGCAGATGCGATTTTTGTGTAAGTGGTCGGTGATTTTGTCAATATTATATTTTTACTGTGATTTGTCGATCTGCATTAAATGCAAAAAGTAACAACGCCCCCGGCTGGACTCGAACCACCAACCTTTCGGTTAACAGCCGAACGCGCTAACCAATTGCGCCACGGAGGTGATTATTTACTAGGCTGTGTTGGTTTGTCATGTTCACCCGTACACTTCCCCGTACACTTTCTTGCAAAGTCGGGCATCGTTTTTCTCAAATGTTGCTTGCATATTGCAGTTGCTGTCGCCTTTAATACATGTGCTGTCAGTTGAACTTGGAACCAACGTTTAATTTGAACTGTCTATTTTCAATAAAAAAATACTCCTATACGGGAAAAAATTCACAAAAGCTCACAGACAACAAATAAGAACATCATTTTACTCGACCTAGAATTTCAATCAACGGATTTCAATCATCGGGAAAACCCGATGATGCGAGTGACGTCATTTAATGAGCTCATTAGCATAATTTATGTCCGTGAAATGTATAATAGAGTTTTATAAGTGTAGCGTGGCCGAGTGGTCATTTCGATGGCGTGGGTTCGAAAGCCACCGCTGCCATTCTTGTTGATATACATGTATCACAAAGAGTTGAATCAGTATGCTTAGGAATGTTTGTAGTGTAATCACGAGAAATTCTGGTGTTACCTATGAGTAAGATATTCATGAACGGATTACAGCTCATCACCATAACAACTATTGAATCATGTTAGCTTTCATTGGTAATTTCATAAATATCTTACTCATAGGTAGAACCGAAATTACGTTTCCAAAGTAATTTAAATTTTTAATTTTTAATCAGAATAATAATTATTAGGAAATTGTCTTGATCACGAGTGCTCAAACTCAGTTACTGTTATAGAAGCAAATTGCCAGGTGATAGATCTACTCACATCTCTAAAGTCATTGCTGTTAATATCAAAATACAATTTGTACAAAGTGCGAATTCGTGAGATAAAAAAAATGAAAATTCAAATCACATAATTTGGAGTTATACACATACCGTACACGGAATGAAGCTGGTGTTGCGTGTACAATGAGTGCCCTATTACTACTGTACAGGCCGGACTATAGCTCCCCGGGACTATATCTCCTTTATCACCTGTATTTTTTACTCTGTTTATTTATTTCGCACAACACATATATATATAAACATCAGTAATTATTTACAGCCAAACAATATCAATATTATAAAATGTTAAAAGAATTACATAAGAATTAAAGTTACATACACTAGAAGTCGCATACATCAAACACACATTCAATTATTCAATTATTAAAATATACGAGGGTCATTCAATAAGTTCTACCTCCTACCTCATAACTTTGCTATTATATAAGTCAGTCGTATGAAATATTCCACAGTTGTAGCTTTGAATCTCAGCTACAAATTCATAGTAAATTAGTCCGAGTACTTGTTGTACTTTTATGGAGACGCAGTGAAAACCAGACGTGCATATAGTGCGACGGAAACGGATAAAAACAGGCAAATGTCTCATAAGTGCTAATTCATTTGGCCAATTCTAAGAGACAAAACGCACATATCGGTCAATTAATACCGTTCTAAATTACAAATATCTCTTGAACAGAATATAAACAATAACAGTGACTGATTTCTTGGGGAAAAATGCCATCTAATCAACCAGAAATAGACCAGGACAGCTATTAATTTAAACCCTACCCTATAGAGAACCGCTGCAAAAGTCAAATTTGCTTTTCATAAGAACTAAGAGATCTTCATTATACTGGACTAAATGGACGGATTTCAAGTCTCTCGAAGGGATAATATTCTATCACTGAGTACCTGATTGACTATTCTAAAGGTTGCATATAAGGAAAACTCATAAAGTTACTATCATGTTAAGATTTAACATTCGAGGCATCACTGTGGCTTGACTTGTAACAACGAAATTTTGACCGAATAGCAGTATTCCAGTATGCTAAAGGCATAGCAATACATTCAAGTTGATATTTTACTTTTTGAAAGCTTACAAAGGTTGATTTTGCCTACAATCTGATTTATACATGATAATACAGTATTATATTCAGAAATCATCCATTGTTCTATTTCCAGTATTTAAATCGGGCTGTTATATCTAATCATAAAATAGGGAGAGAAAACGAAAAAACATGTATTTATCTTTAGGGTGATTTTCCGTGTCCGTTGTCCAAACTCTCTCTCTGGCTTTGATTGCATCATAATAAAAGTGAAGCAGGTATCAATTATCATTAACTATAGGCCTAAATGTGTAGCTATGATTTAGAGCTATAATTACGACAAATGTCATGAAGCTGACATTCATATTAGCGATGTTATGAGTGAGGAGGTAGAACTTATTGAATGACCCTCGTATAACTTCAAGTTACAAAATGGCGGCGTGTAAGTATTGGCAGCACAAAGTGGGGTGCAAGGAGTGACAAAGACATCTCTAGTGAAGCTGTTTCTAATAATTATGTCACATCAGGTATCTGCTAAATTGAAGTGTATCGAAATTAAAATAAGCAAAATTAGTCATTAGGCGACGAAAGAAAACCACCCTGTATTACGGACGGACGGACCTGTAAGTTATTCTGTAGGGTCGGTCGGTCGGGGTTTTTTTTGGGGGGGGGGGGGCGGGGGGGGGGGGGGCGGGGGGGGGGGGGGTTCACAAAATCTGCACAAATGGGGAATTGTTTGAAAAATGTGTGAACACATTTTTTCGACAAATTTTCGGCCAATAACCGGCTGATTTTACATGATTTGAGAACAAAAATTCTAAAAAAGAATTCTAAAAAATATTCTTAAAAAAAGCAAAGAGTGGGTCGGTCGGGCCCGTAAACCAGTTTTTTCTTCCTCGCCTTACGCACCTTTATTGCGACTTTCATGAAAACTGGTGCGTTTTAGGTAGAAATTAAATAATTATCACCTACGGATAAACTGTATAATATCATGACGTTTCGTTCTTCAAATTCATTAAGCAAAGATGTTGAAATGGCGAAACATTTCATGATATCTATTTAAAGTTGTCTTCACATGTTCAAACCCTTTCTAACTAATTTTCCCCTTCAAAAGATCATAAATTTGTTTAATTTTCAAAGTTAACTTTCGGCATTCTATTTCAGTTATTTTTCACGACCCTACAAAATTACTCGCGAATAGTGAAACGCTGGTCAATTCTGATATCCTAAACGTTGCCACTGCAGCCAAGCACATGCATGCTACCCATAGACAATGTTTACTTGTTAATTATGTACATCCTTTTTACTCCAGTAATGACATTGCCTCAGGCGGGGTGGGACAACACTATTCATAGGGTAAAATAAAAAGACTAATCCCACCAACAACAAAAACTTTTGAAAAGCAGTGTTAATTTGCTCATTCACCATTCACCATTATCCATGAACATTTTTCTCACCAATAATGTCCAATAACTCAAAAAATTCCAGTATCACCCCGTATACATGCAACAGAATTCGAAATTCTGATCAACCCGTAGACTATACATTCTCTCCGGAGACTTCATTAGCTACATTGCATTCCAACGCCGTATACCAGTTAATACCAGAACTAACCACAGCCAAAAAAGATGACACTCTACACCGATCATTATTTTTGGCTCCATCTTTAAGGTATCATAAGATATCGCATTTAAAGTTTCGTGAAGTTTCTGAGCTATGCCGATATGCTATATCGCACGCATCGATGTTATCTGATTAGCGAGCGGAGGAGGCAGGCTAGTTCGAGAGATGATAGATAGGATAGATGGAGTAAAATGAGCCGTTGAAGCTGCTATAACGCGCTATATACTGAGCTCACGCAGTTAATGCCTGGATCGGATTTCATCATCATCATCATCATCCTCAGCTGCTAGCCTGGTTCTCCCTCTTTTTTCCCTCCCGCGCATCTGTGAGCTAGAAGCATCCCTAGTGGTATTGGATGCATTATAATTACTGCATCGCTGCATAGCAGTCTTGTCGGCAGCTGGACTAACGCTTCGCCTCGCCGCAGTGAAACATTGTGCACAAACTTGATTACACCCGGTAGAAAAGTTGTTCAGAAGTGTAAACTCGTTAAGGTTGATAAGACTACTGCATTCAAAATGGAACCGGGTGCCAAAATGAACATCGAAATTAAAATACCATACGCCTATTCACGACTGTCGTCACCTCAAGTGGAATATAGCGTCCAGGCTCCTGGTCAAGAGGCTATTCATGGATCCGCACCTATGTCAATACATCAAGACAGTTCTACTAGTCACCATACTACTAGTATGATTGATTCAGGATCCGTCATGTCAGGCGAACCCGCGTATACAGTTGAAGTGTCACCTTCTAGTAGTCATTCAACTGTTAGAAAAGAAACGCGTCGGTATGTGACAACAACACCCGCCGAAACGGTGACACGTCGTTATGTCACGCACCAACCCACGGAGACAGTGACGAGACGACACTATGTCACCACTCAGCCGGCAGAAACGATGACGCGTCGATATGTGACAACCAGCCCAGCTGAAACAGTGACACGTCGCTATGTGACAACCGGACCCGCTGCTGCACCGATGGAGTCTGTCACTCGTCGCAGTTGGGTCACCTCCAGTCAACCACAGGAGACTCTCATTACGGGAGGTAACATCAGCGTTACACCAACAACACCTGTAGCAACAGAGCAACCAATTAATCAATATACTAAAACGACAACCACTACAGTGTCGACTAGGGATGTTGATTCTAGTGAAACGAGTTCACTACATGGGGCTTCATCGCCGCCAACATCCGGCACCATTATAACGCCACATCCGACATCATCTAATCGCCAAAGCAGTCGCGTCGAAGTCGATGAGAATCGCTTCCAGGTCACGCTAGATGTTAGCCAGTATAAGCCTGAAGATATAGAAGTCAAAGTCGACGGTAATAAGCTGGTCGTGAAGGCTGAAACCAAAGGAGCAGGTGGAGCTGGCGCTAACTACACGGAGAAAGAATTCTTCCGCCAATACACTCTACCGGAAGACGTCGACACTGCTCAAGTTCGATGTTACTTTGCAGAAGATGGCACGCTCACATTGGAAGCACCAAGAGTTCCACGTCAGTCTGGTCAGGTACCAGTCGGGTTCCACGAATCACCTAGATTCACCCAATCGCAACCTCAACACTTGACCCAAGGATCATATACATATCACTCCGGTGGTGGTGGCGGTGGCGGTGGCGGTGGTCTAGGTGAGCGAAGTATCCCAATTCATATGCGAGTAGGTACCAATCAACAAGCAGGTGGAAAGACTGTTCCTATAGTAGAAGAAGTTTACAGCAACTACGGTAGTGATATGGAATCAAATCGCTCCTTCCGGAAATAAGAATGGACTAAATCATCGGAGGTCTTCTCCATCTCCACTCTTATGAGGTCATCATCGATGACTGAAAAGTGATATTATATAAATTAGTGAAAAAGAAACAGTACTTCTGCATGATTGCATGCACGGATACCCACTATTGCTATTGACTTTTTATTTAAACCCGCATGTGTGTCTTCACCGGACATTGTGACATATATCTACTCTACTAATGCACCTGCACCATATAGAGTAATCTTTCTGGAACTGAGATTGGAACTGGTATTGGTCATCTATCAGGAACAGTTTAAAATGCAACGAAATCTGTAGTGTTGTATCCATGACTGAAAAAGGATGTAGAGAGTAACCCTTCTGAAACAGTTTAACTGGAACTATAGAACTATACCGCAAGTGTGTTCTGAAACTGGAACTATCTTTCAGGAACAAGGACTCTAAATGTAGTGATCTCTCTGTAACTGGCTAGAACACGAAACCTATAGTCATCTTTCTGAGTTTCGATGTGGAGCAAGAACTAGATTGGCTATTCGTTAACTGTAACCATAAAATGGAAAGCTATGTTTCTTGAAATATGACTGGAACTAATATCACTATCAGATTACTCTTTCAAGAACTGTGGTTAAAATGTATAACTAGAACAAGATTAATCTCTCTGAACCTAGGATTTGAAACTAGATCTAGAGTATTTTTCTGGAACAGTTGTATGGAACTGGAATTGTAATTTTGAATGGAATTGGAACAACAGTTATCTCGAGTGCTTTTCTGGAACATTGTTCTTGAACTGGAACTGGAACAGGAATTTTGAATGGAATTGGAACAGCTGTTATCTGACACAAACGGAAAGTGACTGTACATACTACGTGTGGATTATACATGTGTGAATGGATATAGTATCGGTGGACAAAGAAAAAAAATGAATGTTTGTTTGGTTGGAATACAACGCTTTTCTTCCCTGATTTGGAATACGGAACCACCCCGGAATTTGGATATACATACTTTCTATCTGATCTTTCTGATTGTATTATTCCTCAATAATTTCCACTCATTTGCTTCGTTCTGCAGTTGGATTGTTTCTAATGAATATATTGCTTGTTTGTTGTACAAATTCCTAAATTATTTATTACCGCTTTTATCCTATTTTGTATAAAACAACATTTGGTATTATCTATAAATGTGGTAGAGTAGTTTAAAAATACTGTCTGGAATCATAACAACATTTTCCACGCGGTATTTGTCTGCAGATGACAGTTCCAAAATGTCACAAAATGCCTTAAAAATGTCATAATTATTGAATTTCATCACAATATTTGGAATCACCATGAGGAATGCATTAAAATAAGTACAAACATGCTTAGTATTGGTTCAGTGTTTCTGAAAAATCTGTTTTGTATGGTAAAACTAATATAGCCGCGTGGAAAGTGTTAAAGATGAAATCGTGATTATGGTCGTTCAAATTGTGACACCATTAACATGTTCATCATTATTACCAGCGCACTAGGACACCATATTCAGTATCCTGAAACTTCACGATCATGATGGTTCTCGGTCATCTTGGATCTCCCGACATCTCATCCATTGGTTATACATGTATGTATGGAACTCAAGATGAAGGGAATCAGCATACTAACATAGTTTAATATGACCGAAAAGAGTTTAGCTATAACTAGGTTTACTTGGTGTCTGGTATCTTTAATGTCATGGCTTGAGCTAGAGCCTTTGAAAAGGATTGTATTACTCCTGACCTATACAACTGCAACGGAAGTGATCATTGACCTATTATGTCACTAACCCGGAAGTGATTAATACCAATTTCGATCTTGTGTGTAGGCACGAGCAAATATCACATTAATAGAAACTGTGAAGTACCATATCAGCTTCATTTTCTTGCTTCACAAAGTACGTCTCATGTAAAAAAAAGAAAAGAGAAAAAAAGATAACAACATTTCGCATAGCATTTTGAACTTTAAAAAAAAAATCGCATTTCGCATAGCCTTTTTTAGGTTTCTTCTGAGACAAACTTGATTTTTTGCCTTATCATATATTAGCTATAATATGTTGTTGTAACCAACAGAAAACTCAAATAAAATGAAAAAAGTTATCAAGACAGATTGATAATTTAACTTAATCTGAGAGTGAACTATAAAACAATGTCAAATTATTCAGGGGTTAATATGCAATGGAATTTGAGATTCTATTCCTCTCTCTCGTCATAATTATAATATGAAAGTCTATCTATAAAAAAGCAAGATTGTCTTAGAAAAAAACCCTGAAAAAAGGGCTATGCGAAATGCGATTTTCAAAAAAAGTAAAAAACGCTATGCGAAAAGCGGTATCATTTTTTTAGACATGAGAAGGGCTCTGTGAAGAAAGTAAATGAAGCTGATATGGTATACTTTACAATTTGAAGAAGGATATTCCAATAAATCACTGGCGTCAGTTGCTTTTCTTGAGTTCAAATGTTGTGTTAATATTGAAAAAAAAACCCATTTCATACAGTCACAACTTGGCTCACACCACACCATCATTTTCAAAAGTTTAAAAAAGAAAAAATGGGGGGGGGGGGGAGTTATGCGGTAAAATGTGAATTTAAAAGCTACGCTATAGCGGTCTTCCGAGATAAACGTTTTTCTTTCTTTTTTCGTCTAAGGTTACAATCTGATACTCCGGCACTTTTCGGATTCGGTAACCTTAACGAAATAAAATCATATCGTCAATTTCATGAGGTGACCGAATTCAGAAGTAATGTCATCGTTTTCCAAGTGTTGCCTCACTGACGCAACCATTTTATGAACTTTGACCTCAAAGGAAAGGAAAGCGATAAAAGATGAGATGGGTGTGCCGAATGATATGTAAGATAATGGATGATGGAATATACTTCCCAAATGTAGATACGTGTAAGATAGAAATGATTTAGTGTGATATAAAATAATATAATATTTATGGCCATAATATAGTACGTATAGCAGCTGAGTGAAGGAGAAGTAAACTCCTCACAAAAAGTATCGAGACACTTAAAAATGAGCCAATGATTAACGGCCCGAAAGGGTATGGATTAATCGAAGCAAATAACCTATTTTGTTCTGCGTATTTTGACACCTCGATATTATTGAGATGCGATGATGCTGAGCGGAGTTATTGTCATTTTATTGGTCGTACATGTAGGTCCAGTTTCAAAAGTGACAATCATCCCTATATAGAGAATGATCAGGTTTATGCTTTACACACGTGTACAAAAATGCTTCTGGACCTACGACCATTGAAATAACAATAACTCCACTCCGCAACATCGTATCTCAACGAGCAAGGTGTCAAAGTATGCAGAATAAAATGATGCACTGAGTTATTCGATTAATTCATACCCTTTCGGGCCGTTGATTATTGGATCATTTGTTAAGTGTCTCGATACTTTTTGTGATGAGTATATGAAACAGACAGATTGAATGCACCCTGTTTAGTTTAGTATAATATTTCAATAACGAAGAGAAATACTGGCATGGCATTTCAGTGACCAGAACACTTGCAATTTATAGATTATTGATCATTTGTAAAATTAATGATTAACGGATTTTGGTAGCTATGTACAATATGTAACTTATTGCAAAAGTAAATAAAAAATCGTAGACGTAACATAATTATGAAAATCTAAAAAAAACAAACAGAGTGACGAAGCATCAATTTCATTCAACGGAATCTTAACACTCTCCACGCGACAGGCGTCTGCAGACGAAATTCCAACATGTCACAAAATGTTTCAAAAATGTCAAAATTGTTAAATTTCATAACCATATTTGGAATCACCTTGTGAAATGCATTGAAATAAGTACACACATGTCAAGTATTGATTCAGTAATACCATGGATAGATCTTGAAAATTGTGAAAGGTTTCTGAAAACTAATAGCCGCGTGGAAAGTGTTAATAAGTTCTTTTGTCAAGTATATTAAAGTCATGTTTAGAATGTATAATTTTAAGTTTAATGCAAGTTGTACATGTATTGTTTCCATTATAGATTAATTTAATTTGCCATCAAATAAAATACCGATGACGAAGCAATAACATTAGAGTGTAGCTTTCTATAATATCTCCTTCAAGAAGAAACCGGTTCATTCTAATTTATAGTCATAAGACACATATTTGCGGTCCCCATTTTAAACATGTTAAAGGGGCTCCGTAGAATTTCTCCACAAAAATGACACTAAATATTATTACCTTAAATAAAGATAAAAGACACACTTTGTCAGCTTTTTTGAAGTACAGTGTTAGTGTCTAACAAAATAATCTGTACAATTATATACTGCCGTTGCATCAGTTATCAGAGTAACCCAAGCATGTAACTGGGTTCGGAACTCTAAAAAAAATGCATAAGGACTTGAAATCCGACAATAGTGTCCGTAGTTAAAATGCACTTAATACATACTGCACAAGTCATTAGGCACATATGTAACAGGGTTGCATCGACAGTGAACATACAATTTATACGATGGAAATATGAAAAGAGATGAATGGTTCGTGGTATTTGCACAAGAATACTTTCCCAATCCGCGAAATTTACATGACCACTTATAATTATATGTGATGATATATTGAGCGTGATTCTACTGGGGGCACTGGAAAGTTAACGCTAAGTTAAACTTAACGGTAATTACCGTTAACTATTTATCCCCCCCCCCCCCCCCCCCTCCCCTCCCCGTTTCTACTCGCGAAAAGTTACCGCTAAGTTTATATAGACAATACTTTTTTGCAGTCCCTATAACCAAGAGTGAATACATTTTGGCATACGGGCATCGAACGATTGATTGCAATAATGCATCATTCTCCACATTTTCACATGGTTTTAACATACTCAAACATGAAAGTAGGTAATGCCTTTATGAGGGTCTCACCGTCTTCTATTTGGTCCACCATTTTAAAAGGTGGTGGCCATGTAGATACAGGACGTGGGGTGGGGACCCAGTTTACATTTACATGTGGTCAAATGACATTTCAAGACACAAAAATCGTCTCCTATGTATTTATAAAACTATATGAAATATGAGTTTACGATGGTGTATCACTCAGCCTTCGTCATTAAACTGAACATTTCCACAAACCAACTTTTTGTCTTCATTAACAATAATATAATTTATCAGTTGTAATTTGTAGCGTTAGTCTGAGTGCAATGCAGTATGAAACCCAATTACATGATTGATAAAATGTTTGACATAAAATCTATTTCCGACTATCTATAATATTTATTTGAGCAATTTGTGTCTGTATGCTCATGCACTTACAGGTATGTCAGGAACGTGGATATCTGAGATATGGGCAATACATACTTCATCGGAAATATTACATACCGGAAACGAGAAGAGCTTTATTTTGCATAACATGATGACATGCTGAATGTTACAATTTATAATCTAATCATAAATACTGTCTGCAAGTTAAGTGCTGGTCCACTTTAGAGCTAAACATTCTTGATTCCATAGAATAGCAATAAATCAGTGGATGTGAATGAGTGGTGACAAATTAAAGATAGTCCAACGTTGGTAAATGTCTCTAAACATATGTTCCATCCAAAAGGTATACAGACATAAAAAAAGTAACTATACAGGTAATAAATTGGCTTCTAACTCTAAAAAGATATATCCTACCTACAAATATTAAATAATGCAGTTGTTAGGAAATTCATCTTCTTTAATATGAGATATTGCAGGCTAGGATCGGATGATTATTGAGGAAGTGACACTCCGAATTGTAAGGTGAAGTCCGATTTTCATGTTCATATTTTTATTTTCTACACGCGGACCCATCTACGGGTACCTTATCGATTACCGGTAGTGCAATTGGGGGATACATGCGCAGGTTGGACAGTTTGGCCGTATTGTTCCGATCGATCAATACGCCATACACACGCTACCTGTCACACTCTCCCCCGTGTTGAAATGTAAAATGATATAAAGGGTTCAACAAAAGAAAGTATACCACTTTGTTGATGTCATTTTGAGTAACTTTCAATTTGTCTTTGTCCAAACAGGCTAGATAGGCATTTAGATGAATCCTTTAGGCATAATTTGATACCAAATTTGCCCCCTAACAACAAAGATAAACCATGATTAGCACCATTTAAAGGAAAATATCCCATTTTCAAAAGTCGCATTTCCAATACACAGCACGAGAAGATTTGGTTAATCTGTCCATGTTCTCCCCATCCATAACATTCCTTTACATTCAAATCCTTCACCCATGCATCAGTTTACATTTGAATTATCCCGCGCATTGAGGGATATGCGCGGTGATCAGTACGGGATAAATACGGCATGTGTGTGTTAACAATTGGCCTATTCTTATTAGGGAGCAAATTTGGTATCAAATTATGCCTAAAAGATTCATCTAAATGCCTATTGAGCCTGTTTGGACAAAAACAAATTGAAAGTTACTCAAAATGACATAAACAAAGTGGTATACTTTCTTTTGTTGAACCCTTTACATACAAAATGTGCTTCATTGCAGTTAAACAAAAACTTCTTTTATAACGGGAAGGCAGAAGGAAGAGTGGCTTTAGGACAAAGATTGCGATGATTCCACAATCATATTCCTCTATATCGTATGCACGAAAATAAACTGTAGGCATACAATTACTTGAAACAAGTTTTATATGAATTCATTTGCTGGGAACACACTTCAGTCGAAAATCGAAGAAAATCGAATCCGTATTTACATGTAAAAGTATTCTATACTAATACAAATTTCATCACACATCTCTACGGGTCCAAAACCAGTTATGCAATATGAAATTATCTTTGAATTAGGCAACTTTCCAATTCAAATATGGTATTTTAATATATGTTCTTCCAAGAACAGTTTCATTTAAGCAACGTTTTAGTTCAAAAGTATGGAATTCCAAATCAATTGATACACACGATTATTTTGGAATGAAGCAACTTTTTTATTCAACTATGAATTATTCTAAATCAATTTATTTTATATATTATTATTTTGAAATGAAGCAACTGTAATAATTCCAAATCAATTTACTTCTATACACAATTATTATTTGGATAAAGCTGCTACTTTCTTATTTGTTATGATATACCGAACTAAGATATTTACACACAACTATTTTAAACTTTCTAAAACAAGTATGAAATATTAAAGCAATTATTTCTGAATGAACACATTTTCTAAATCAAGCATGGAATTCCAACTCTTTTCGAGATAATTACCCGGGTCATCAGTTGCTGCTGTGTAGCAGAGGGAGTGCTATATTCTACTATGGTGTCGAAAACTGGTAAAATTAAACTCTTCACACCGGGATACTTCATTACCACCAACAGCTGTTTAACTGAACGAGATGAAGGGGCATTCTTTAAGGCCAAAGGGACAAAATAAAATCCTGTTATATAGGCCCGACCAGCTCATTTTGTTTTCGAAAGTTTATTTTTTTTAATTAAAAAATAACTTGTTGAAGATCATTGATTAAAAACAAACAAATTGTAAATTCTTAAAAGCTTTTTGAAAATCTTGATTTTTTTTAGAGAGTTTTGAAATAAATGGATCATGTACCCAAAATGTCCAAGAAATTGGATAGAAGAAAAAGTTCGTTCGCCCAACCAACCATACCTAAGAGCTTCCTCCGCCCGTAGAACATGGTTTCTTTCTCTCATCGCCTACAGTGTAATACTGCACGGTAGTGCTGGTAGGGGAAGTGTACGCTGTACAACAGAGATATGGTTTTAATTTTATACCGGGGTGTTTGCACTTTACCATGTTGGCATTTACGGCGGTACTGGTAATGGTGGCTGGTATTATATGTTGGTGATTATAAGCATCTTAGATAGCATAGATTAACGTAGGATTATCAAACCGCGCATAAGAAAACCCCACAAAAAAAGCGTGAATTGGTAATTTGAAATAGTCAAACATATAACAGGTTTTGTTTACCATTTATGTACACTGTCCTACTCTGTGGAAAGGTAAATAATTGATCATTCTAGTAACCCAGAGAACAGAGTATACCTCGGGAGTATACATTTCTTAGTGTTGCTCTTATTAACCAGCTAACATACATTTATTTCACACGATGTCGTAAATTTATATCATCATTAATCAAATAAAGAACAGACCAACAAACTACTACAATTCATTTTTTGGCTTACATTATATATAAAAAGTATGCAATCCTTACATAATACAGTAGGCCTATATGGCATGATAAATAATACACTCTTAAAGTGCCTAGTCGTTTTGACTAGGTACCAAGTACTAATAAGATCGCGCTAGATTTTCTAGTAAAAAATTACCTAAAAACATTGCACATTTGAGGTACATGTATAGTTTTTGACTACAAAATCCAGTGAGATCTATTTTACTCGAGCGTATACACTTAATTATTTACTTTATCGCCCCCCCCCCCCCCCCCCCCCCCCCCCCCACTCCCGCTTAAAACAAATCCCGCAACATTCACCGATCATGAGCCTGTCGGAAGACGATGCTTAACGCTTTCCATGCGGCAGGCGGATGCAGACGACATTCCAAATTTTGACAAAATGTTTCAAAAATGTCAAAATTATTGAATTTCATTACCATATTTGGAATCACCATGAGAAATGCATTGAAATATGTACAAACATCCCTAATATTGGTTCAGTAACCGTCGAGGTAGACCTTGAAAATTGGGAAAGGTTTCTGAAAAATCTATTTTGTGTACGGTAAAACTAATAGCCGCGTGGAAAGTGTTAACATTGTATGAACGCGTGTTGGGCTATACACATGTTACAAATGGTTCGCGTGTTTGTACTGATAAAATATTTATAGGTGTAAAGTAGAATATTTGTATTACCTTTCGGACTTAATGCTGATTTATGACCAATTTGACATTTTATAGGATATCATATTCCTCAATGCCCGGACTCAATTCATACTGTAATCAAACGTTGGGATACATGTGTTAATTCAAAACAAATATATAAATGTATATCTCTAATTCAGGAGGCTGGTTAAACCCACATACATCCTATTTGAAAGCATAATCCGAATTTCACAACTCAAAAAATAAAAAATCACAGCTTGAATTCCGAAGTTCAAAGACATGTACAAGAAAAGCAAAGCGAATCGTGCCGTAAAATATCTTCCGATTTCTCTTTACACGCAGCACTGTTTTACAAAGCTCTTTAAAAAGCATTCTACATGCTCATCAAGTGCAGATGCCATAACCAATATTTGTTTAAAGTGTCTATTTTTGATGCTGACGAAAATACTATTAAATTATCACTCGTCTCAACACTAGTACCCGACTTAGACAAAGTAGAACACGCATTTACGTGTGTGGAAATAGGTCGCCTCGGCCAGACAAATATATAAAGAGATATGTGTTTATGATATGCTATTGAAAGTAAGTGTACGAGGTTTTAGCGCTATGAAGCTGCATTCCAAACTGGGGACCCGAGTGCCACACATACCTGGCATTACAAACGACCATCGCTATCTTGGATTTGTTTGACGTTATAGCACAACTGTCCGTAGGCGTTGTGTCTTAAACTCTGTCGGTCTTATCTCGTTTTTAAACACCACTCGTGCAAAGTGTAGATAGACAGTGCTTATCATTTTTGATAAAGAGATTTCGTTAGAATTTATATATATACATGGAGAATATAGACGTGGCTTTAACTACAACTTAAGGGGGCTGTGGACTCTCAGGTACAGCATCCGTAAAACTGCCGTAATTTCTTCAATATTCATTTAATCTTTATAAATGTATACAGTTTTTTGCAGAAAAGGGTTCAATGAATCCAACCATGATAATGAAATTGACCATTTTGGAAAAAATTATAAAAAACATGTTTTTTGACCCATTTTAGGTTTGGAAAAGATAACTCAAAATATATTTTGTTAAATTTTGTCATACTAGTTTTATGATAATCCTGATAACATTCCCCAGGAGCGCTTTTTTTTTTTAATATCTTATTTTTTATTTTTTGAGTTACAGACCAAAAAGTGCCAAAAAATGTGGGTTTTTCCCAAAAATTGTGATTTTCATGATTTTGGCGGTAACAAATCACATATACGTTTATAAAGATTAAATGAATATTGAAGAAGTTACGGCAGTTTTACGGAGTACCTGAGAGTCCACATCCCCCTTAAAGGGGCAATGAGAGATACGTTTATAGGAGTGTGCCCTCAATTTTCCTGGAAATTAGGTTTTTTGTACCTACGTAATACTTGGCCATATACTAACTATCAGTTGAAAACCTTTTACCATAATTTGCCGTCTATCGTGTAAAATTTCACGATTTGGTAATTTCGATGTAGATCACATCGAAATTATCAGCACCACTTGCCACATAAATTGCTTCAATCGAATTTCTATCTAGCGCCATCATCCAACCATTTTTCCATAAATTATTACACTTCAGGGTTCCTACATACCTTATCTATTGAAACAATTGTCATTTTTTTCCAATACTATTTTTCTCGGCAATCTCTCAGTGCCCCTAATATGTTTATGTTGCGAGTTCCCGATCATTGTAATTCAGGAGGTAAATTCTGAAGTCGTAGCAGCAATAAAACGGGCCTACAATACTTACGAATGAAAGCAAAAATTATCTAAATAAAAACACACACACACACACCCACATATTTGTTCTCTCTTTTATAATGAAGTTTTACTATTGGGAAAGATATTCCTAGCTGGACTCATAAATCGATCGTGACTGTATGTATTTTACGTTTAAAAAATAAAATCACAGAACTTTACCAAATCTTAATGGAAATCTGCTTCCAATTTTAAGAATTTGTCCACATTTTCCTTTCGATTTTCATTATAAAGCATTCCGTACTATTGTGTTCACTTGAGTACAGTTGCGATCGTAGCCGGAAACACTTTAAATGGCGTTAACACGGTGTCAAACCATGGCATTATATTTACGAACGAAAATAACATTCAAAAACCTATTCAAACCATGATTTTGAAGTAACTAGGGAATGTTTTACTCTGTAACTTGGAAGATAATTTAGTTTCACGTTTATAAATGTAATTTGACAAAATTAATTAGAGTGGGAAATGCCTTTAAGCACACGCGAGCATGCGCACTCCAGATTGACGAATACTAGGAAGGGTTTATCACATGCGCCTAAGGGGAAATAATGAAAATAGCGAGAGAATTGCTTGATTAACAGATTATGGCGGATTCGTGTTATATTACAAAATGTGAAATAGAATTATTTATACAAAAATAGATCATCTTATTGGTCTGGTCCTGTCATGCCGGAAATGACGTCACTTGAATACCACAGCGAACTTTACTTGGCCGAAAGGCACCCTTAATTCCATTCAAACGAGGGAAAGATTAAAAACATAACACGCACACACGTGAAGAATTTACGTTGACTTCTTAACCATCTCGATAACGCCTCTTCCTATTTGAAGCTTGCAGGGATTTTTATATCCCAATCCAGCACTGGACTATTCCATTAAGAATCCATACACCCCCTTATAGAAGACATCACCCTATCTTCCCCATAGGGAGTGTGAATTTCAAATAGACTTACCTGCATGGGTGACGCCATTTGAAATCTACACTCGCTGCGTGGAAGATGTCTTTCATAGGGGGTGTATGGATTTCAACTGGAATAGACCGTTGAAACCCCAAAACCAGGAGCCCCTCAAATATAACAAGGTTACAGTAAATGTGATACTCCCCAATTACTTCTTTAAGTGACCTTTGAAAAGTAAGACCATTTTTTTACGGATGACCTTTTGAACAAATCACAATTGAGTTTGATCTCGGAGTGGTACTTACGTAGGGATAGCGATACTTTAGAGTATGATTTCAGATATAAGGTCAACCTGGCGTCAACAAATGGTCAATGATACAATCACTCTAATGAGGTAATGATAACAAATGTCGATGACAATCTTTATTTTAAACTAGGAAGGATAGCAAACATGGTGTTATTTCTATATGGACTCCTAAATGCACATTATGACTACCCCAAACAAATAATGATATAAACAACATATCTAGCAAATCAATAAGAAAGCGACAAAAATACCAAAAAAACCCCATCCCAAACAATCAAAACCAAAACACTTTCAGGGTCACTTTCAGGAGTCAGGGTCAAGACTACATTGTAGTACAATGGGTACAACAAGAAAAAAGACAAAGGCTTATTAAGCTCCATAGCATGGAAATCCCCAAGCGAGTCAATTCACTACAAACTGGGAGTGGCAACATTACGAAGGCTTAGCGGGACGAGGACACCACTCTAACAACAGCAAGTGTTGAATAAAAAGAGGTGCCCAGCAAGCATAACATTATTCATTAAAGTTAGAAAAATAATTATCGAGCCCAAATTGCATAATTTATAGAACAAAACATCATACTTAAGACAAAAAAGAATAAAACTGCCATCACTCAACGTCTTTCAACATGCAATTTTCAAAATTCGCGGCGATTGAAAGTCCTGGTGTCAATGACGTCATGGTTATTGGTGCTCAAATTGGCGCAATTTAAAAAAATGTATGTTGCATATTAGTTATGACTTTAGAGTTGTGAGCATAATCACCTGGCAAATGAGTTTGTGAACACTTTATATAATTGTGACGACTATTCCATCCGAATCAGAAAAAAAATATGGCAGCATTGGGATTCGAACCCACGCCATCGAAATGACTGGTGCCTACAAACAGCGCATATTAGACCGCTCGGCCAACATATGGATTTAATAAAATAAAAAAACCCAGAGCAGTCGTCACGTACCATCAGAGATTTGCTGATTAAATGAGCGTTGAAAACATCTGCCACTGTTAAATCAAAAGGATGAATTCTAAACTCAAACAGGTGATCTTTACATGAAAGCAAATTAAGTGACAATATCATTGAAAAAGACAGACAATAACAATCTTGAAATGACTATTAATAATATTGTCGACAACAATGGTGAAGTAATCTTTTCGCTGACAATTTCAATGTGTTTGATTCGCAGATATTGTCAGTTATATAATCTCATATTTCCACACATTGTACATATTTTATTTTAATAATAATAGCTATGACTTTGGAGTTGTGAGCACACAATCACCTGGTATATTACTTTGTGAGTACTTTATATACCTGTGACGACTATTCCATCCAATTCAGAAAAAGGTAAATATGGCAGCGGTGGGATTCGAACCCACGCCATCGAAATGACTGGTGCCTAAAACCAACGCCTTAGACCGCTCGGCCACGCTACCAGATGGACTACGTATAACAAAATTATGCATTTACTTATATAGCCCAGAGCAGTCGTCACACATCATCAGAAATTTGCAGATTACATGGGCTTTCAAACCATCTACCACCGTCAAAAGGATATCTAAGCTTAAATATAGACATTTACATGAAACCAAATTTGTCATATTATCATTGAAAAACAAAAACACACAATAACAATCTTAGAAATGACCATTCAAATGACATTTTAAATAATCTTGTCTCGACAATGGTCAGGTACGTTTTTCGCTGACTATTTCAATGTGTGTGATTCGCAAATAATGTACTTGGTATTGTCGGTTATATAATCTCATATTTTCGCACATTGTACTTATTTTATTTTAATAATAATAGATATGACTTTGGAGTTGTGAGCATAATCACCTTGTACATTACTTTGTGAGTACTTTATATACCTGTGACGACTATTTTATCCAAATCAGAAAAAAATACATATGGCAGCGGTGGGATTCGTACCCACGCCATCGAAATGACTGGTGCCTTAAACCAGCGCCTTAGACCGCTCGGCCACGCTACCAGATGGACTACGTAAGTAACAAAATAATGTATTTAATAATATAGCCGAGAGCAGTCGTCACTCACCATCGTAAATTTGCAGATTATGGTTTGAAAACATCTGCTACATCAAATTAAAAAGATGATATCACAGCTCATGTGATATTTACATGAAACCAAATTTGTGACATTATTATTGAAGAAAAAACACAAACACTAACAAACATGAAAAGACCATTCAAGTGGACTTTTAAATTATCTTCTGCCGACATTGGTCAAGTACATTTTTCGCTGACTATTTCAATGTGTTTGATTCGCAGATATATCCTTGAAATTGTCAGTTATATAATCTCATATTTTCGCACTTTGTACCTATTTTATGGTGATAATAAAAGCTAGCTATGACTTTGGAGTTATGAGCATAATCATAATTATAGTAAATTACTTTTTGAGTAATTTATTTACCCGTGAAACCTATTCCCTCCAAATCATAAAAAAGTAAATATGGCAGCGAACCCACGCCATCGAAATGACTGGTGCCTAAAACCAGCGCCTTAGACCGCTCGGCCACGCTACCAGATGGACTACGTATAACAAAATTATGCATTTACTTATATAGCCCAGAGCAGTAGTCACACATCATCAGAAATTTGCAGATTACATGGGCTTTCAAACCATCTACCACCGTCAAAAGGATATCTAAGCTTAAATATAGACATTTACATGAAACCAAATTTGTCATATTATCATTGAAAAACAAAAACACACAATAACAATCTTGAAATGACCATTCAAATGACATTTTAAATAATCTTGTCTCGACAATGGTCAGGTACGTTTTTCGCTGACTATTTCAATGTGTTTGATTCGCAAATATCAATATGTACTTGATATTTTCGGTTATATAATCTCATATTTTCGCACATTGTACTTATTTTCTTTTAGTATTAATAGCTATTCCATCCGAATCAGAAAAAGGTAAATATGGCAGCGGTGGGATTCGAACCCACGCCATCGAAATGACTGGTGCCTTAAACCAGCGCCTTAGACCGCTCGGCCACGCTACCCGATGGACTACATAATGATTAAAATCATGTATTTAAAAATATAGCCCAGAGCAGTCATCACGCACCATCATAAATTTGCAGATTACATGCCTTTGAAAACATCTGCCATAGTCAAATAAAAAGGATGATATCTCAGCTCAAATATGTGATATTTACATGAAAGCATATTAATTACATTATTATTGAAAAACAAAATCAAACCATAACAACCATTCAAGTGGACTTTTAAATTATCTTCTGCCGACAATGGTCAAGTACATTTTTCGCTGACTATTTCAATGTGTTTGATTCGCAGATATATCCATGAAATTGTCAGTTATATAATCTCATATTTTCGCACTTTGTATGGTGATAATAAAAGCTAGCTATGACTTTGGAGTTGTGAGCATAATTATCTAGTAAATTACTTTTTGAGAAATTTATTTACCCGTGAAACCTATTCCCTCCAAATCATAAAAAAAGGAAATATGGCAGCGGTGGGATTCGAACCCACGCCATCGAAATGACTGGTGCCTAAAACCAGCGCCTTAGACCGCTCGGCCACACTACCAGATGGACTACGTATAACAAAATTATGCATTTACTTATATAGCCCAGAGCAGTCGTCACACATCATCAGAAATTTGCAGATTACATGGGCTTTGAAACCATCTACCACCGTCAAAAGGATATCTAAGCTCAAATATATATATTTACATGAAACCAAATTTGTCAAATTATCATTGAAAAACAAAAACACACAATAACAATCATGAAATGACCATTCAAATGACATTTTAAATAATCTTGTCTCGACAATGGTCAGGTACGTTTTTCGCTGACTATTTCAATGTGTGTGATTCCCAAATAATGTAGTTGATATTGTCGGTTATATAATCTCATATTTTCGCACATTGTACTTATTTTATTTTAATAATAATAGCTATGACTTTAGAGTTGTGAGCACAATCACCTGGTGATTACTTTATATACCTGTGACGACTACTAGTATTCCATCCAATTCAGAAAAAGGTAAATATGGCAGCGGTGGGATTCGCACCCACGCCATCGAAATGACTGGTGCCTTAAACCAGCGCCTTAGACCGCTCGGCCACGCTACCAAATGGACTACGTATAACAAAATTATGCATTTACTTATATAGCCCAGATCAGCCGTCACACATCATCAGAAATTTGCAGATTACATGGGCTTTGAAACCATCTACCACCGTCACAAGGATATCTAAGCTCAAATATAGATATTTACATGAAACCAAATTTGTCAAATTATCATTGAAAAACAAAAACACACAATAACAATCTTGAAATGACCATTCAAATGACATTTTAAATAATCTTGTGTCCACAATGGTGAGGTACGTTTTTCGTTGACTATTTCAATGCGTTTGATTCGCAAATATGTACTTGATATTGTCGGTTATATAATCTCATATTTTGCACATTGTACTTATTTTATTTTAATGTTAATAGCTATGACTTTGGAGTTGTGCAGTCAATAGTTAGGTCACCCAAACCCTATATGAAAGCTATGAAGATTGTTAAACGGGGTCAGTCGTCACAAACATGCACAAACACAATAGCCAAACGACCTTGCTTTTGTCAACACTCCCTACACAGAGGACTGCAGTGCAAATCTCTACGATTTTCGCTATGTAATCTCTATGGCGGATTTCATTCCGTTGTATGAAGGTATGATGTTTGCGTGGTCTTCGCTATCTCCAAGCAGATAGAGCAATACGTACATGGACTTTTTTTGTAGACGAGGGTTCATTTCATGATTTGGTGAGGTTTAGAATGAGTTAGGATTCCTGTAATTTCGAAGACCACAGATTTTCAAAACGTGAATTTTCCAACATTTTACGACATAAATTTGGTCACAAAACGTGTTTAATACTGTACATTTTACCGTTCTGCAGATGCTAATGACCCTCCTCTAGAATTCTACATGATTTTTAACACGTTTCTCAGTTTTTGAGATGCCCAAATAGACCATTTTCCGAAGCTATTTCTAGCAAATATTGTAGTCACTGCGACTCCATTGTTTTCTTGCGTATAACAAAATATGACATGCAGCGTGACCTCCCTACTGACTGTGTGAGCCTGGTACATTACTTTGTGAGTACTTTATATACCTGTTACGACTATTCCATCCAATTCAGAAAAAGGTAAATATGGCAGCGGTGGGATTCGAACCCACGCCATCGAAATGACTGGTGCCTAAAACCAGCGCCTTAGACCGCTCGGCCACGCTACCAGATGGACTACGTATAACAACATTATGCATTTACTTATATAGCCCAGAGCAGTCGTCACACATCATCAGACATTTGCAGATTACATGGGCTTTGAAACCATCTACCACCGTCAAAAGGATATCTAAGCTCAAATATAGACATTTACATGAAACCAAATTTGTCATATTATCATTGAAAAACAAAAACACACAATAACAATCTTGAAATGACCATTCAAATGACATTTTAAATAATCTTGTCTCGACAATGGTCAGGTACGTTTTTCGCTGACTATTTCAATGTGTTTGATTCGCAAATATCAATATGTACTTGATATTTTCGGTTATATATTCTCATATTTTCGCACATTGTACTTATTTTCTTTTACATGTAGTATTAATAGCTATTCCATCCGAATCAGAAAAAAGTAAATATGGCAGCGGTGAGCACAATCACCTGGTACATTACTTTGTGAGTACTTTATATACCTGTGACGACTATTCCATCCAAATCATAAAAAGGTAAATATGGCAGCGGTGGGATTCGAACCCACGCCATCGAAATGACTGGTGCCTTAAACCAGCGCCTTAGACCGCTCGGCCACGCTACCAGGTGGACTACGTATAACAAAATTATGCATTTACTTATATAGCCCAGAGCAGTCGTCACACATCATCAGAAATTTGCAGATTAAATGGGCTTTCAAACCATCTACCACCGTCAAAAGGATATCTAAGCTCAAATTCAAATTATCATTGAAAAAACAAAAACACACAATAACAATCTTGAAATGACCATTCAAATGACATTTTAAATAATCTTGTGTCCACAATGGTGAGGTACGTTTTTCGTTGACTATTATTTCAATGTGTTTGATTCGCAAATATGTACTTGATATTGTCGGTTATATAATCTCATATTTTGCACATTGTACTTATTTTATTATGATAATAATAGCTATGAGGCATAATTCTGTAATACCCTGCACACCTACATCGGTAGTATGCGTCGTTCTTAAAAATCATGCACAATGAATACCTCTGTGAAGGGTATAACAGAATTACTCCAGCTATGACTTTGGAGTTGTGAGCACAACCACCTGGTACATTACTTTGTGAGTACTTTATATACCTGTAACGACTATTCCATCTGAATCAGAAAAAGGTAAATATGGCAGCGGTGGGATTCAAACCCACGCCATCGAAATGACTGGTGCCTAAAACCAGCGCCTTAGACCGCTCGGCCACGCTACCTTATGGACTACGTATAACAAAATTATGCATTTACTTATATAGCCCAGAGCAGTCGTCACACATCATCAGAAATCTCCGAAATTTGCAGATTACATGGGCTTTCAAACAATCTACCATCGTCAAAAGGATATCTAAGCTCAAATATAGACATTTACATGAAACCAAATTTGTCATATTATCATTGAAAAACAAAAACACACAATAACAATCTTGAAATGACCATTCAAATGACATTTTAAATAATCTTGTCTCGACAATGGTCAGGTACGTTTTTCGCTGACTATTTCAATGTGTGTGATTCGCGAATAATGTACTTGGTATTGTCGGTTATATAATCTCATATTTTCGCACATTGTACTTATTTTATTTTAATATTAATAGCTATGACTTTGGAGTTGTGAGCACAATCACCTGGTACATTACTTTGTGAGTACTTTATATACCTGTGACGACTATTCCATCCAAATCATAAAAAGGTAAATATGGCAGCGGTGGGATTCGAACCCACGCCATCGAAATGACTGGTGCCTTAAACCAGCGCCTTAGACCGCTCGGCCACGCTACCAGGTGGACTACGTATAACAAAATTATGCATTTACTTATATAGCCCAGAGCAGTCGCCACACATCATCAGAAATTTGCAGATTAAATGGGCTTTCAAACCATCTACCACCGTCAAAAGGATATCTAAGCTCAAATTCAAATTATCATTAAAAAAACAAAAACACACAATAACAATCTTGAAATGACCATTCAAATGACATTTTAAATAATCTTGTGTCCACAATGGTGAGGTACGTTTTTCGTTGACTATTATCAATGTGTTTGATTCGCAAATATGTACTTGATATTGTTGGTTATATAATCTCATATTTTGCACATTGTACTTATTTTATTATGATAATAATAGCTATGACTTTGGAGTTGTGAGCACAATCACCTGGTACATTACTTTGTGAGTACTTTATATACCTGTAACGACTATTCCATCTGAATCAGAAAAAGGTAAATATGGCAGCGGTGGGATTCGAACCCACGCCATCGAAATGACTGGTGCCTAAAACCAGCGCCTTAGACCGCTCGGCCACGCTACCTTATGGACTACGTATAACAAAATTATGCATTTACTTATATAGCCCAGAGCAGTCGTCACACATCAACAGAAATTTGCAGATTACATGGGCTTTCAAACCATTTACCATCGTCAAAAGGATATCTAAGCTCAAATATAGACATTTACATGAAACCAAATTTGTCATATTATCATTGAAAAACAAAAACACACAATAACAATCTTGAAATGACCATTCAAATGACATTTTAAATAATCTTGTCTCGACAATGGTCAGGTACGTTTTTCGCTGACTATTTCAATGTGTGTGATTCGCGAATAATGTACTTGGTATTGTCGGTTATATAATCTCATATTTTCGCAGATTGTACTTATTTTATTTTAATATTAATAGCTATGACTTTGGAGTTGTGAGCACAATCACCTGGTACATTACTTTGTGAGTACTTTATATACCTGTGACGACTATTCCATCCAAATCATAAAAAGGTAAATATGGCAGCGGTGGGATTCGAACCCACGCCATCGAAATGACTGGTGCCTTAAACCAGCGCCTTAGACCGCTCGGCTACGTTTTTCGTTGACTATTATTTCAATGTGTTTGATTCGGAAATATGTACTTGATATTGTCGGTTATATAATCTCATATTTTGCACATTGTACTTATTTTATTATGATAATAATAGCTATGACTTTGGAGTTGTGAGCACAATCACCTGGTATATTACTTTGTGAGTACTTTATATACCTGTTACGACTATTCCATCCAATTCAGAAAAAGGTAAATATGGCAGCGGTGGGATTCGAACCCACGCCATCGAAATGACTGGTGCCTAAAACCAGCGCCTTAGACCGCTCGGCCACGCTACCAGATGGACCACGTATAACAAAATTATGCATTTACTTATATAGCCCAGAGCAGTCGTCACACATCATCAGAAATTTGCAGATTATATGGGCTTTCAAACCATCTACCACCGTCAAAAGGATATCTAAGCTTAAATATAGACATTTACATGAAACCAAATTTGTCATATTATCATTGAAAAACAAAAACACACAATAACAATCTTGAAATGACCATTCAAATGACATTTTAAATAATCTTGTCTCGACAATGGTCAGGTACGTTTCTCGCTGACTATTTCAATGTGTTTGATTCGCAAATATCAATATGTACTTGATATTTTCGGTTATATAATCTCATATTTTCGCACATTGTACTTATTTTCTTTTAGTATTAATAGCTATTCCATCCGAATCAGAAAAAGGTAAATATGGCAGCGGTGGGATTCGAACTCACGCCATCGAAATGACTGGTGCCTTAAACCAGCGCCTTAGACCGCTCGGCCACGCTACCCGATGGACTACATAATGATTTAAATCATGTATTTAAAAATATAGCCCAGAGCAGTCATCACGCACCATCATAAATTTGCAGATTACATGCCTTTGAACATCTTCTGCCATAGTCAAATAAAAAGGATGATATCTCAGCTCAAATATGTGATATTTACATGAAAGCAAATTAATGACATTATTATTGAAAAACAAAATCAAACCATAACAACCATTCAAGTGGACTTTTAAATTATCTTCTGCCGACAATGGTCAAGTACATTTTTCGCTGACTATTTCAATGTGTTTGATTCGCAGATATATCCTTGAAATTGTCAGTTATATAATCTCATATTTTCGCACTTTGTATGGTGATAATAAAAGCTAGCTATGATTTTGGAGTTGTGAGCATAATCATCTAGTAAATTACTTTTTGAGAAATTTATCAGATGGACTACGTATCACAAAATTATGCATTTACTTATATAGCCCAGAGCAGTCGTCACACATCATCAGAAATGTGCAGATTACATGGGCTTTGAAACCATCTACCACCGTCAAAATGATATCTAAGCTCAAATATATATATTTACATGAAACCAAATTTGTCAAATTATCATTGAAAAACAAAAACACACAATAACAATCTTGAAATGACCATTCAAATGACATTTTAAATAATCTTGTCTCGACAATGGTCAGGTACGTTTTTCGCTGACTATTTCAATGTGTGTGATTCGCAAATAATGTAGTTAATATTGTCGGTTATATAATCTCATATTTTCGCACATTGTACTTATTTTATTTTAATAATAATAGCTATGACTTTAGAGTTGTGAGAACAATCACCTGGTGATTACTTTATATACCTGTGACGACTATTCCATCCAATTCATAAAAAGGTAAATATGGCAGCGGTGGGATTCGAACCCACGCCATCGAAATGACTGGTGCCTTAAACCAGCGCCTTAGACCGCTCGGCCACGCTACCAGGTGGACTACGTATAACAAAATTATGCATTTACTTATATAGCCCAGAGCAGTCGCCACACATCATCAGAAATTTGCAGATTACATGGGCTTTGAAACCATCTACCACCGTCAAAAGGATATCTAAGCTCAAATATAGATATTTACATGAAACCAAATTTGTCATATTATCATTGAAAAACAAAAACACACAATAACAATCTTGAAATGACCATTCAAATGACATTTTAAATAATCTTGTCTCGACAATGGTCAGGTACGTTTTTGCTGACTATTTCAATGTGTTTGATTCGCAAATATCAAATATGTACTTGATATTGTTGGTTATATAATCTCATATTTTGCACATTGTACTAGATGGACCACGTATAACAAAATTATGCATTTACTTATATAGCCCAGAGCAGTCGTCACACATCATCAGAAATTTGCAGATTATATGGGCTTTCAAACCATCTACCACCGTCAAAAGGATATCTAAGCTTAAATATAGACATTTACATGAAACCAAATTTGTCATATTATCATTGAAAAACAAAAACACACAATAACAATCTTGAAATGACCATTCAAATGACATTTTAAATAATCTTGTCTCGACAATGGTCAGGTACGTTTCTCGCTGACTATTTCAATGTGTTTGATTCGCAAATATCAATATAAACTTGATATTTTCGGTTATATAATCTCATATTTTCGCACATTGTACTTATTTTCTTTTAGTATTGATAGCTATTCCATCCGAATCAGAAAAAGGTAAATATGGCAGCGGTGGGATTCGAACTCACGCCATCGAAATGACTGGTGCCTTAAACCAGCGCCTTAGACCGCTCGGCCACGCTACCCGATGGACTACATAATGATTTAAATCATGTATTTAAAAATATAGCCCAGAGCAGTCATCACGCACCATCATAAATTTGCAGATTACATGCCTTTGAACATCTTCTGCCATAGTCAAATAAAAAGGATGATATCTCAGCTCAAATATGTGATATTTACATGAAAGCAAATTAATGACATTATTATTGAAAAACAAAATCAAACCATAACAACCATTCAAGTGGACTTTTAAATTATCTTCTGCCGACAATGGTCAAGTACATTTTTCGCTGACTATTTCAATGTGTTTGATTCGCAGATATATCCTTGAAATTGTCAGTTATATAATCTCATATTTTCGCACTTTGTATGGTGATAATAAAAGCTAGCTATGATTTTGGAGTTGTGAGCATAATCATCTAGTAAATTACTTTTTGAGAAATTTATTTACCCGTGAAATCTATTCCCTCCAAATCATAAAAAAAGGAAATATGGCAGCGGTGGGATTCGAACCCACGCCATCGAAATGACTGGTGCCTAAAACCAGCGCCTTAGACCGCTCGGCCACGCTACCAGATGGACTACGTACACAAAATTATGCATTTACTTATATAGCCCAGAGCAGTCGTCACACATCATCAGAAATGTGCAGATTACATGGGCTTTGAAACCATCTACCACCGTCAAAAGGATATCTAAGCTCAAATATATATATTTACATGAAACCAAATTTGTCAAATTATCATTGAAAAACAAAAACACACAATAACAATCTTGAAATGACCATTCAAATGACATTTTAAATAATCTTGTCTCGACAATGGTCAGGTACGTTTTTCGCTGACTATTTCAATGTGTGTGATTCGCAAATAATGTAGTTAATATTGTCGGTTATATAATCTCATATTTTCGCACATTGTACTTATTTTATTTTAATAATAATAGCTATGACTTTAGAGTTGTGAGAACAATCACCTGGTGATTACTTTATATACCTGTGACGACTATTCCATCCAATTCATAAAAAGGTAAATATGGCAGCGGTGGGATTCGAACCCACGCCATCAAAATGACTGGTGCCTTAAACCAGCGCCTTAGACCGCTCGGCCACGCTACCAGATGGACTACGTATAACAAAATTATGCATTTACTTATATAGCCCAGAGCAGTCGCCACACATCATCAGAAATTTGCAGATTACATGGGCTTTGAAACCATCTACCACCGTCAAAAGGATATCTAAGCTCAAATATAGATATTTACATGAAACCAAATTTGTCATATTATCATTGAAAAACAAAAACACACAATAACAATCTTGAAATGACCATTCAAATGACATTTTAAATAATCTTGTCTCGACAATGGTCAGGTACGTTTTTGCTGACTATTTCAATGTGTTTGATTCGCAAATATCAAATATGTACTTGATATTTTCGGTTATATAATCTCATATTTTCGCACATTGTACTTATTTTCTTTTAGTATTAATAGCTATTCCATCCGAATCAGAAAAAGGTAAATATGGCAGCGGTGGGATTCGAACCCACGCCATCGAAATGACTGGTGCCTTAAACCAGCGCCTTAGACCGCTCGGCCACGCTACCCGATGGACTACGTAATGATTAAAATCATGTATTTCAATGTGTGTGATTCGCAAATAATGTACTTGGTATTGTCGGTTATATAATCTCATATTTTCGCACTTTGTACTTATTTTATTTTAATATTAATAGCTATGACTTTGGAGTTGTGAGCACAATCACCTGGTACATTACTTTGTGAGTACTTTATATACCTGTGACGACTATTCCATCCAAATCATAAAAAGGTAAATATGGCAGCGGTGGGATTCGAACCCACGCCATCGAAATGACTGGTGCCTAAAACCAGCGCCTTAGACCGCTCGGCCACGCTACCAGATGGACTACGTATAACAAAATTATGCATTTACTTATATAGCCCAGAGTACATGTTCTTTACATGAAAGCAAATTTGTGACATTTTCATTGAAAAACAAAAACACTCAATAATAATCTTGAAATGACTATTCAAATGGACTTTAAAATAATCTTGTGTCGACAATGGTCAAGTACTGTTTTAGCTGACAATTTCAATGTGTTTGATACGCAGATACGTACTTGAAATTGTCAGTTATATAATCTCATATTTTCGCACATTGTACCTATTTTATTTTAATATTAATAGCTATGACTTTGGAGTCGTGAGCATGATCACCTGGTACATTACTTTGTGAGTACTTTATATACCTGTGACGACTATTCCATCTGAATCAGAAAAAGGTAAATATGGCAGCGGTGGGATTCGAACCCACGCCATCGAAATGACTGGTGCCTTAAACTAGCGCCTTAGACCGCTCGGCCACGCTACCAGATGAATTTTGTTTATAAATAACAAAATTATGTATTTAATAATATAGCCCAGAGCAGCCGCCACACATCATCAGAAACTTGCAGATTACATGGGCTTTGAAACCATCTACCACCGTCAAAAGGATAATATCTAAGCTCAAATATGTGATCTTTACATGAAAGCAAATTTGTGACATTATCATTGAAAAACAAAAACACACAATAACAATCTTGAAATGACCATTCAAATGGGCTTTTAAATAATATGGTGTCAATAACGGTCAAGTTGACAAAAGCAATATCTTCGTCTGACTATGAAATCAATATTCTACTTCTCGATATGTCGAAAGCTTTCGACACTATTGAAAGAGACACCTTATTCTATTAAAATATGTAGAAATAGAAGTCAAAGTTGATGACATTACAGGGAAATCTTTAATAACGAATATAGGATCTCCACAAGGTGATTCAGCAAGTGCTTTTCTTTTCATCTTCTACCTAGCGATATCGCTTAACAATATAACAATGACGCCTACAAATGATCATAACTATTCATGTATTGATAAACTCACAGAATCAGTAATTATTACTTCTCCAATATCTGAAGATCATCCATACAGCAGACAGAATGACAAAGAGCCCTACCATCATGCTCAACAATATGCTGACGATACTGGATGGGTAGCAATCAGGAAGCAATGTTTGCAATCCATAAAGAATGATATACCAGACAGACTTCAATCAAGAAATCTAGGAGTTAATCACTCTAAAACAGAAGAATATTTCGTCAGAAAAAATGATCCTACGGATTGAAAAACCTGTAAATACTTAGGTTCTCGGCTGGACACTGAACATGACATCACAAGAAGAAAAGGTCTTGCATTTGATGCTTTTAATAAGATCAAGAGATTCCTGACAAACAAAAACTCAAGTCTTGAGAACAACATCAAAAGATTCAATGCTTTTGTCAGCACAATATTTCTCTATAACTCAGAACTATGGACAATGACTACAAAAATGGAAAATAAAGTGGATGTTACACAGCGAATATTTTTATGACAACTTATGAATGTGACGAAACTTGACAAAATAAAGAACTCAGACTTATACAAAAGAACAGAGACACAGCCCTGGAGTAAAATCATAAGACGACGTAGACTACGATTTCTAGGTCATCTGCTCCGAATGAATGCTGACACTCCAGCTCGGAAAGCCTTATCAGAGTATCTAAACCCAGCACTTAGGGACCCAGGACGGCCTCCGACTGGTGGTCAATAATTAAGAAAGACCTAAAAAAAAATTCCCATTATGAACACTGATTTATGCAATATGATTAAGTTGGCTAGTGATAGGGGAGGGGTGGATTGAGCTGGTGGGGAACGCAATGTCCAATTAGGACGAAACGCGTACCGATGATGATGAGTACTTTTACGCTGACTATCTCAATGTGTTTGATTCGCAGATATGTACTTGAAATTGTCAGTTATATAATCTCATATTTTCGCACATTGTACCTATTTTATTTTAATAATAATAGCTATGACTTTGGAGTCGTGAGCACAATCACCTGGTACATTACTTTGTGAGTACTTTATATACTTGTGACGACTATTCCATCCGAATCAGAAAAAGGTAAATATGGCAGCGGTGGGATTCGAACCCACGCCATCGAAATGCTCGGCCACGCTACCAGATGGACTTTGTATATAAATAACAAAATTATTTCATTAATAATATAGCCCAGAGCAGCCGCCACACATCATCAGAAATTTGCAGATTACATGGCTTTCAAAACATCTGCCACCGTCAAATTAAAATGATGATATCTCAGCTCAAATATGTGATATTTACATGAAAGCAAATGTATGACATTATTATTGAAAAACAAAATCAAACCATAACAATCATGAAATGACCATTCAAGTGGACTTTTAAATTATCTTCTGCCGACAATGGTCAAGTACATTTTCGCTGACTATTTCAATATGTTTGATTCGCAGATATATCCTTGAAATATAATCTCATATGTTCGCACTTTGTACCTATTTTATGGTGATAAGAAGAGCTAGCTATGACTTTGGAGTTGTGAGCGTAATCATCTAGTAAATTACTTTTTGAGTAATTTATTTACCCTTGAAACCTATTCCCTCCGAATCATAACAAGGTAAATATGGCAGCGGTTGGATTCGAACCCACGCCATCGAAATGACTGGTGCCTAAAACCAGAGCCTTAGACCGCTCGGCCACGCTACCAGATGGACAACGTACAACAAAATTATGCATTTACTTATATAGCCCAGAGCAAATTTGCAGATTTTTGAACAAATCTGCCACCGTCAAATTAAAAGGATGATATCTCAGCTTTAAATGTGATATCTACATGAAAGCAAATTTGTGACATTATTATTGAAAAACAAAAACAATGAAATGACATGCAAGTGGTATTTTCAATTATCTTGTGTCGACAATGGTCAAGTACTGTTTTCGCTGACTATTTCAATGTATTTGATTCGCAGATATGTACTTGAAATTGTCTGTTATATAATTTCATATTTTCGCATTTTATATCTATTTATTGTGATAAATGTAGCTGCCTTTGGAGTTTTGAGCATAATCACCTGGTAAATGACTTTTTGAACACTTTTTATACCAGAAGATTATGCTCAACTGCAAATGCTTTAAATACTTAATCAGCATAGTTTATTTCACGAATGTACTAAGGTCAAATATTGAACAGCTCAGAAACAGAAGTATGAAGACTTTTTTATGATTTGTGCAAAGTTATTCACCATATTAAAAAACTACATGATCACTTTCGTCTCGGCTACATCGCTGGCTTCGTTTTCGGAGCACTAATTGCTCTAAGCATGCTCAGTTGAATAGCATGGCCCTCTTTTCACGTAAATGCGCCAATTATGAATAACGTCTATAGACGTTAAAAAAAGCATAGAATCGAACAAGGCCAATACATTGTGTAGGCCTATGCCAAATAGCGAATATTTACCGTGAGTAATACGCGCGCATACGTGTGTTACCTTTATCGAGTTTCGAGTCTCGAATCAACATTTTCGAGTTTTGAGTCACAATTTCCGAGTCTCGAAAACCAAAAACCGAGTCTCGATAATTAAAAACCGAGTCTCGAAAACTAAAAACCGAGTTCAAATAATTAAAAACCGAGTGTCGATTATCGAAACTGGATTTTTAATCATCGAGACTCGGTTTTTAATTATCGAAACTGGGTTTTTGGCGCTATATCTTGCTAGACGTCCCATACGGAATAAACCGTGTACTACGACAACACAATTTAATTGGTATGAGCATGCGCACATCAGTTACGTACGGGACTTCTAGCAAGACATTGCCCTTTTTGGTTTTGGAGACTCTGGTTTTTAATTATCAAGACTCGGTTTTTGGAGACTCGGTTTTAAAAGGACCAATGTCGAATTCAAGGTGTTAAACCGAACAACATGAACAAGCTGAGTTTAGAATAAAAACAATTTGCTAAATCCTTCAAAAGTGTAAATTACTGGACGTTATAAATGGAAAAATGTGAAATTGTTAATGTCAAGTACAATTAACGGTCAGGTACAGAAGTATTGATGTGGGTAAAAAGTTTGGCAGCGGTGGGATTCGAACCCACGCCATCGAAATGACTGGTGCCTTAAACCAGCGCCTTAGACCGCTCGGCCACGCTACCATTGATGAGCAACTATAATGCCCCAAGGGATACTAATCAATTCTATTAGTGCAAAGTCCATTCAGTATAGTTGATGCACTACCGTATATCGGGAATAATACTCGGGGATAATACTAAGCACATACACAGCCAGTAAGCCCATATATTTCCGATAAACATACATTTTGTGACCTTGCTTAAGCTATCTACATTTATTATGCCACAGCTCGTTAGTATACTCTGAGACTAATGTATAGTCCCAGGTATACTATCAATCAGTACCGTAACTATAGGGTCTTCAATGGGGGGGGGGGGGGGGGGGGGGGCATGGGAGCTCATTTTCTTTTTAAATGGTTCTAGTTTACAAATTACTAAGAAACTAAGGTATCAAGAAATTGGTCACGGAATCCAAGATAATGACTCTACTATTAATAGGTGTTTAAGAATAAGATTTATTACCTGCAGATGGTCGTGTGCCTTGAGTTGGGACCCCTTTGTGTGACATATGCTAAAAATGGAAAAATCACATAGATTTTGCATAAAACACTTTTAGCATTAAAACTATACATAGGAGTATAAGAAAAGTATACATTTCCTGAAAGCATATACACATTTCCAAATCTCACAATGACAATATCAAGGTCATTATACAGGGTGGGTAGATTATATATAGGGTGCAAACATCAAGAAATGCACTAAAAATACAAAATTTTCACTGGTCATTTACATAACTTGAAGATAAAACTATAATTTATTAAGCTGCATAATTTAAAAGTATACACTAGTATTACAAAGAAATATGTTGCCACATGCACGGCTCGTTTAGCCTATAAATAGGGGAGCGGGGTTGCAGTTTGCTTCCTTCAGTTGATGCCAAGTCTATCAGAATAAGTTGCTATCTATGCTGTCTTCAGTAGATAGCAAGCAGGCGCGTAGCCAGCTCAGCCACTCCGAGGGATCCCCATAACGGTCCCTATTTCAAAGAAACCAGGTCAAAAACCGGCTAATTTAACATGATTTTCCGCCTTTTTCGTCCCCATTTTGCCAATTTTTACCCGTCCGGGGGGCGATTTTTTTTTTACTAGTAAACATTTGTATGGGCTCACATGTAAAATCAGTTAGAATTTTTTTACTTTTTTTTAAAAATCATTTTATTCAGTGAGTTTAGCTTTATTCCGTATTAAAACGAAATAAATAATTTTTTCAAATGTTTACTAGTAACAAAAAAAATCGCGTCCGGCGAGGGGGGGGGGGGGGGAGTCTGCCCCGCCCCCACTCGCTACGCTACTGATAGCAAGTATATCAGAGTAAGTTGCTATCTTCACTAGACACCAAGTATATCAGAGTAAGTTGCTATCTGCAGTAGATAGCAAGTATATCAGAGTAAGTTGCTATCTTCAGTAGATAGCAAGTCTATCAGAGTTAGTTGCTATCTTCAGTAGACACCAAGTATATCAGAGTAAGTTGCTATCTTCAGTAGATAGCAAGTCTATCAGAGTTAGTCGCTATCTTCAGTAGACACCAAGTATGTCAGAGTAAGTTGCTATCTTCAGTAGATAGCAAGTCTATCAGAGTTAGTTGCTATCTTCAGTAGACACCAAGTATATCAGAGTAAGTTGTTATCTTCAGAAGATAGCAAGTCTATCAGAGTAAGTTGATATCTTCAGTAGATAGCAAGTCTATCAGAGTAAATTGCTATCTTCAGTAGATAGCAAGTCTATCAGAGTAAATTGCTTTCTTCAGTGATAGCAAGTATAACAGAGTAAGTTGCTATCTTCAGTAGATAGCACTAGTTTGTCAGAGTAAATTGCTATCTTATAGAGTAAGTTGCTATCTTTAGTAGATAGCAAAACTATCGGAGTAAATTGCTATCTTCAGTAGATAGCAAGTCTATCAGAATAAGTGGCTATCTTCAGTAGATAGCAAGTATATCAGAGTAAGTTACTATCTTCAGTAGATAGCAAGTATATCAGAGTAAATTGCTATCTTCAGTGATAGCAAAGATACGACTTATTCTGATAGAATTTCTATCACTGAAGTTAGCAATTTACTCTGATAGATTTGCTATTTTACTGAAGATAGCAACTTACTCTGTTATACTTCCTATCAATCACTGAAGATAGCAATTAACTCTGATAGACTTGCTATATACTGACGATAGTAATTTTCTCTGATAGACTTGCTATCTACTGAAGATAGACACTTACTCTGATATATACTTGCTATCTACTGAAGATAGCAACTCACTCTGATAGAATTGCTATATACTGAAGATAGCAACTTACTCTAATAGACTTGTCTACTGACGATAGCAACTTACGCTGATAAACTTGCTATCTACTGAAGATAGCAACTTACTTTGATATACTTGCTATCTACTGAAGATAGCAACTCACTCTGATCTATCTACTGAAGATAGTAACTTACTCTAATAGACTTGGTGTCTACTGAAGATAGCAACTTACTCTGATAAACTTGCTATCTACTGAAGATAGCAAATTACTCTGATAGACTTGCTATCTACAGAAGATAGCAATTTACTTTGATATACTTGCTATCTACTGAGAAAGCATAGATAGCAACTTACTCTGATAGACTTGCTATCTACTGAAGATGGCAATTTACTCTGATAAACTTGCTATCTACTGAAGATAGCAATTTACTCTGATAAACTTGCTATCTACTGAAGATAGCAACTTAATCTCAAAGACTTGCTATCTACTGAAGAAAGCAACTTACTCTGATATACTTGGTGTCTACTGATCTGAAGATAGCATAGAAAGCAACTTACTGTGATATACTTGCTATCTACTGAAGATAGAATAGATAGCAACTTATTCTGATAGACTTAATGAATTAATGACTACATAATTAAAGGTAATTTACAGATGACGTGATTATTGACTAGATAATTGCGAGATAATTTACAGATGACGTGTTAATTGACTAGATTATTGCGAGATAATTTACAGATGACGTGATAATTGACGAGATGACGAGATAATTTACAGATGACGTGATTATTGACTACATAATTGCGAGATAATTTACAGATGACGTGTTAATTGACTAGATAATTGCGAGATACTTTACAGATGGCGTGATAATTGTCGAGATGACGAGATAATTTACAGATGATGTGATTATTGGCTACATAATTGCATATTATCTAATCAATACACACGTCATCTGTAAATCATCTCGCAATTATCTATATATATAGCCATTTATCTCGTCATGTCATCATCTGGTTAACTCGTCATGACCCTTCAGGGCCACCGTAACCAGGTGATTATGCTCAACAACAAATATTGAACAGCTTTGAAGTATGAAGACTTTTTTATGATTAGTGCAATGTTCACCACATTGAAAAACTACATAACTCTCGTCTCGGCTACATCGCTGGCTTCGTTTTCGGAGCACTATTGCTCTAGGGGGGGGGGGGGGGGGGGGGGGGGTACCGCGCCATTTTGCAATATTTTGCGAAATCGATCGTGGTTATCACGTGATACGTATCGTGGAAAAATAATGTACACTGTTTTAACGAAATGCACTGTGGGATTGTGTTACCAGCCTAAAATTATAGAGGTCGCAAACCCGGTCGCAAACTTGCTTATATTGAGCCTACATGTAGCTATAACAAGCTAAAAGTGACATCTCTGAATGTATTACCAAAGTGTGAAATTGTTGGACACACTGGTAAAATGGTTTTACAACAAGTTTTGCTATCATATTATCAAACTGAACTCAAGTTAAATCACTCTATATCGAACAATAATATAATTGTTTACGCATTTTAATTGTTTAGACAAAGTTAAATAAATCAAGGGCTATATCTTGCCTCACGTCCCGTACGGAATAAACCGTATAGCTACAACGTATCCTTAATTGGTTTGAGCATGCGCACTCGAGTTACGGGACGTCTAATCAGACATTGCCAGGATACATTTATGATAGATAAATAAATAAAAAGAAAACTATAAACGCATGGGCGGCATTTATAATTGATAAAAATTGACATAACAATGATGTTACATTAATATACCATCAAGTTTAAAAAATAGAAAAATAATGGGAATATTCGAACCCGTGATTTCCGATTGCCAACGACATGGCCAACCTACGCACGCCACAGAGATTTACGACTGTAATTGTGATAGTTTTATTATTTAACCATGTCCATTTATTTATAACGAACGGATTTTTATTGTGCCATTTTTGCCAAATGTGTGTGTTGCTCTCGCACAAAATGTGTTTGTAATTTGATTATAATTCTTATTTTTAAAAGAACGGTAATTTTTTTTGACATTTTCGAGAGAAAAAAATGGCGTAACCCTGATACGGTAAACGCCAGCAGTGTGGTGTCCGCGTGGGCAAGCATACAGATGATGCTAAGCAAATCCAGCATATAAAACAAAAAGTGCTCCTAATGGGACTCGAACCCACAACCTCTCGCTTCTCAAGCGACTTTCTTTCCACTACACTAACCGTGCTAATTGAAAAAATTTAACGCAAATAATTTATTTATATCATGGGTCATGGGTTAATGCACTGTGTTAAATTCTACAATCCCGGCCGCCACTCTGTTCAAAGGCACAAAAAAGTTGACTTGTTTTATGCTTTTTTTGCAATTCTGAGGTGTGCAGTTCGATTTTCTTTCTCGAATTGTTTAGAAAACCATCCATTTTAGAACATCTGAAATTTAAAATGAACTGCACACCTGGGAAAGTATGATGCCAAGGGCATATTTTTTGCACGTAAATCCAATACAAGAGTTCTGAAAATCGACAAAAATATGACGTCATAACCATTGCTTCGGGACAAAATGGCGCGGTACCCCACCCCCCCCCCCCTACTATTGCTCTAAGCATGCTCAGTTGTATAGCACGGCCCTCTTTTGACGTAAATGCGCCAATTTTGAATATCGTCTTTAGACGTAAAAGCATAGAATCGAACAAGGCCAATGTGTTGCCAAATAGTGAATATTTACCGTGAGCAATACGCATCACTCTACTAGCCAAACGAAACAAATCTCGCACCTTAAACAGAAGTGCGATGGTGTGCCATGACCAATGTCGAATTCAAGGTGTAACCGAACAACATGAACAAGCTGATTTTAGAATCAAAACGGCAATGTCTATAGTCTATCCATCTGAGACCGATCTTCCAACCACGTGACTCAGCCGTTCCATTGACTGGGAGAGGAGGCTATTTTCTGACAAAAATATCGATGGAATCAGTAGAGTGAAAAACGGCCACAATAAAAAATAATTATGTTATCCACCTACTTTTATCATCATACATGTCATAACCCAAGTTGTGCCATGAGAGTCAGTTTAATTGACGTTGCAAAGACAGGTAGCTTTCCCTTCCCAATTTCTCCATTTAAAAAAATGCTTTCAATTTGGCAAGCACTGGCTGCATCTCATCTTTAATGGTCTTATTTGGTGCCATTTTAAGCTCTACTGTACTTACAGGCCTCTATGAACAGGTACATGTACATATGTAGAGTGATAGACCCCGATGAAGACAACCTTTCATTTTATAAGTCAGAAAATAAACTTTATTTAGTTTGTCAACGTTCAAATTGTATAATATTTGTTTGAATATGAAAATCATACCTTTCAATATTGATACCATATCATTGTAAGCTTGTTTCTTTCTATACTTAACAAGGAAATCTGATTGATTCGGACATGCAGACAGAACATAGGGATACGGAGATTCATATCATTTTACAACCATTTTATCTTATTATAGGCCCGGCCAATCCGAGTGAAAATATACATTATTTACTGTTGGAAACATTACAAGATAGCAAATAAAAATTAAATGTGGCCTCCTACAATATGCTAAATGTTAAAAAGTCCATCACTTTCGATCTTTTTCAGCTTTGTGATTCTATTCATATGCCGAAATCACAGGTGACGATTATGGTAAATGTTCAAAGTCCATCACTTTCGATCTTTTCCAGCTTTGTGATTATATTCATAGGCCGAAATCACAGGTGACGATTTCAAAGCCTTTTGATTTCAGATAATGCGCAAATGGTTCGATATTTGTCTCTTTTTGAATGGTACACTAGACGTAGCTGCTATGTGCATGTGTGTGATGAGAATAATATGCATTGGAACAGTGTTGTGTGTGTTTGCATAAGGCAGCTTAGTTGTTTCAATTCACATTATAGATGAGGTTCGACCGGAGGTTGGAATGAAATGGGATCCTTCGACAACTAGCAAATATACGCCAGAAGACAGCACATCTCATTTTTACTCATCTCCCCTGCCCATCCGAGCACCAAAGATCGCTCTCAGATGGATAGACTATAGTGTTAGACGTCCCGTTGTAGCTATCCACGGTTCCGTACGGGACGTGAGGCAAGATATAGCCACAAAAAACAACCATTTGCTAAATCCTTCAAAAGTGTAAATTACTGGACGTTATAAATGGAAAAATGGGAAATTGTTAATGTCAAGTACAATTAACGTCAGGTACAGAAGTATAATGATGTGGGTAAAAAGTTTGGCAGCGGTGGGATTCGAACCCACGCCATCGAAATGACTGGTGCCTTAAACCAGCGCCTTAGACCGCTCGGCCACGCTACCATTGATGAGCAACAATTACGCCCCAAGGGATTCTAATCAATTCTATCAGTGCAAAGTCCACTCATTAAGTATTCAGTATACAGTCATAAAAAATAAATAACTATACTGGTAATAAATGGACTTTTAACTCTAGAAATGTATATCCTACTTTAAAAAATGTGAAAATGAAAATCGGACTTCACCTCACATTTTGGATAGTCACTTCCCTTAATAATCACCCGATCCTAGCGTGCAATAAATTATATTAAAGAAGATGAATTTTTCAACAACTTTATAATTAAATATTTTTAGGTAGGATATATCTTTTTAGAGTTAGAAGCCCATTTATTACCTATAGTTATTTTTTTTGATGACTGTATAGTTGATGCACTATATCAGGGGATAATAGCACATACACAGTCAGTAAGTCCATATTTCAGACTAAGACATACTTGTGACCTTGCTTCAGCTATCTACATTTATTATGCCACAGCGCCTTAGTATACTATCAGTACCGTAGCTATAGGGTCTTCAATTGGGGAGGGGGAGGTGGGGGGGGGGGGGGGGGTGAGGGGGAGGGCCTAAGAAATATAGGGACAATATAAGACATTTCTTAGGCTGAGATGTATAATACATCTAGATACAATAACCCCGCCCGGCAATGGTATAATAATGTACTCGGTCAAAAAGGACTTGTTTAATATGCTGCATATTGGAAACGTATCGTTCACGATTTGACATTGCAATGCAAACGTATAATATAACTCAAACAAGATAATATATATTAATAGAAATATTGGACCCCTTACTGAGCCGTGAGCATGGTGAGCATTCTTGTATGCAATCTTATACTCGAAGGTGAGGTAATTGGATGGATATGAAGTTTTCAAAGGTGGACATTTATAGAAATATCACTGTGAAGTCGAGGACCCCACCCCACCCGCACCCCATCACGCTATCAAGCAAAACATGGAAACGAAATATATGAAGAGTTAGTCATAGTGTAGAACCTGGATGAGTAGCCTATCATAGCCGTTCATTCCTTAAAAAGTAAATTGCCATGCCAGGTAACAAAATACGCTCATAATTCTAAAATTATTATTCGAACTTAAAAATATCAAATTACAAAAGTAAGTGTGTGGATTAATTTCTCCTCTTCAATTTGAGATATTGTTTGAGACGCGACGATCGGTTAACAATTAAAGGTATATTATGTGATCTTTCCAGGCAACGCCCTCAACATCAAAAAAAAAATTGAAAGCAGATTTTCTTGCAGATTTACATTTCTGATCATAAATCGTACATACATTCCAAGTTACAGGGCGATACGATTCTTAAAGGTATATTATGTGATCTTTCCAGGGAACGCCCTCAATATCGAAAAAAAAAATTAAAAGTAGATTTTCATTTATATTTCTGATCATAAATCGTACATACATTCCAATTTTTTTTTACAGGGCGATACGATTCTTAATTACTTCAAAATCATGATTTTAGAGTGAAAATAAACTGTCGGATTATCCGACAGTTTATATTTTTCACTCTAAATTCACTCTAAAACCATGATTTTGAGGTAATTAGGAATCGTATCGCTCTGTAACTTGGAATGTATGTATGATTTATGATCAGTAATGTAAATCTGCAAGAAATTCTACTTTCTAAAAAAAATAATGAATAGAGGGCGCTCTCTGGAAAAGATCACATAATATGCCTTTAATTACTTCAAAATCATGGTTTTAGAGTGAAAATAAACTGTCGGATTGTCGATTTTTGTCCGACAACTTATTTTACTCTAGTCTTAATTCACTCTAAAACCATGATTTTGAGGTAATTAGGAATCGTATCGCTCTGTAACTTGGAATGTATGTCCGATTTATGATCAGAAATGTAAATCTGCAAGAAAATCTACTTTCTAAAAAAAATCATGAAAAGAGGGCGCTCTCTGGAAAAGATCACATAATATGCCTTTATGGACGCTACATTGAAAAATAATTAGACAAAGTATAATCTATCTAGCTATACCGAGGCTGCGTGTAGACTTAAAATAATACATGCTTAAATGAAAACGGACTTGGTTTTGTTTTTTGACACATCCTTGTTAAATATTCAGTCACTTTTCATGCGCAATCATAGATTTAAGAGAAGAATTTCTTTTTTAAAGTTTAGTGTGATTTGACATATTATGTAGGGGCTTCCAGTTTTGGAGTTTTTATGAGCATTTATTACCTGATAGGTAACGTTTTACCTTTCTCTTAACACTTTTCACGCGATTGTATTACCATAATTATACAAAACAGATTTTTCAGAGACCTTTCCCAACTTTCAAAGTGTTATCAAAAGAATTACTTAACCAATACAGCACTTATTTTAATGCATTTCTTAAGGTGATTCGAAATATGATGAAGGAATTAAATAATGATGATTTTTTGTGTGGACATTTTGGAGCTGTCGATCGTCTGCAGACGACTGCCGCGTGGAAAGTGTTAAAATAGCACGTTTCAACTCTAACCTATTCATAAGCATTTACAGAGGCTTCAGTTATAGCTGATGGGCTGATGCAAAATATTTAAGTGATGTTGCAACAGCCATGATAGCCGGGTCATCTTGGTGATAGACACATACGAAACCTATACCATGTAGCTGATAGGATATCATCGTTGATATGCAGCCGGTGTGATAGTTTACATCAGTCATCAAAAAAAGTATCTTGTAATAATGTGCTTATAACTCCTAATTAAAAATATCAAATTATAAAGTTGTTGGGAAATTTCTCTTTTTTAATTTGGGGTATTGCACCTAAGAATGACTGATTATAATAATGTAGCTTCCTCAATTTGAGGAAGCTACAATCCAAAATGTAAGTTAATACGATTCGATTTTCATACACACATTTTACTTTTCAACACGTGGGGGGGGGGGGGGGGGGGGGGGGGGGGGGTAGACCCCGAGCAGTAGCGTAGCCAAGGGTCTTCAATATATTTTTTTTGGGGGAGGGGGGGGGGGGGGTAGAGGGGACATGCACGTTATCAGGGGGGGGGGGGGGGCATAACCGACTATTTTTTGTTAATAAACATAAATTTTGTCATTTCATTTTGGGGGCATCGGGGGGAGGGGGTGGGAAGTATAAAAGGCAACGCATGTGTGCCGTATTGATCCGTCGAACAATACGGTAGACTATTTAACCTGGGCATCCATCATCGACCTGTGAATACGCACTACAAGTAGGCCTAATCAATAATGTGCACGCGATGAGTCCGGGAGTAGAAAAGCAAAATGCGAAAATGGAAACCATACTTTATCTCACTTTTGGTATTGTAACTTCCTTGATTTCAAACCATTCTTCACATGCAATAACTCAAATTAAAGAGGAGAAATGTCTTCACAACTTTTTAATTAATATGTTTAACGTAGGGAGTTATTACTTTTAGAGTTGTGAGCACATTTATTGCCTGATAAGTTTCCTTTTTTGTTTCTTGAAGATGTGGAACCCGGGATGTGTATGGGTATTAATTTTCGGATTTGCAACCATATCTGTTGTTCTAAAAAGTTAACTTTTATAATTTTATGGTCTTTATAGAAAATTCATTTTTATGTCATTTTTTCGAGCGAATATAAATAATTGAAATACATAGGCCTAATAACCGTGTTTTTATTCGCTATGAAGGAGATTAAAAGTAAGCACAAAATTATTATTTCCCCCCTGCGGGTCGTGCAATTATTCACACATCAACATCCGCGTACGTGCATTGATTTTCACAATTGATCTCGAAATATTACATACGCATTTATTGATCTATTGAAAAATGTATGAGAGGATGCATATACGAGTAGTATGATATTAATGTACGATGTCAATGGATACATCACACTTAATGTCGCAATTGTCATTTTTCCAACGATCACTCAGAGAGCTTTCCAGGGCCGTCAGAAGGGGGGGGGGGGGGGGGGGGTGCGTTGGGTGCGGACGCACCCCCCTTGAAAATCTTTTTTTTTTTTAATTTTTTTTTTAGGGTAAAAATCTAGGAAAAAATCCCCGGGGAAATGATGTCAATGACATTATTTCCCCGAGGATTTTTTCCGAGATTTTTACCCCCAAAAAACCTCATATTCCAGTATATAATTCAGTTTTTTATAATATGCTGGTTCCCTGTAAATATTATAGGCCTACTCGCGATCGTATAAACTAGATCTTTCGTACCTAATAGTAATAATAAATCTCTCAGCTTTCTAAGACTATCGCATTTTATGTTGAACCTTCCGCTAATCCAGTTACAGACACAAATAAAGACACGGCCGCTGAGGGCATAAATGTTTTGACCTATCTGGCCAGACGACGATGGACATGCGGAAACCTAAATTTTGAATCATGGCCAGCGTCGTCTGTATCTGGCGATAACTACTAGTTCAATAGTGCGGGGCGAAACGATAAAATAAATGTCTAAGCAACCAGCAACACGCTAAACCTATGGAGTCTGTTTCATTCTTAATGGTATTTCGAATCGAGTATCGCTCACCACTTGGGAAACTTTTGACAAATGCCAGATCATCTCATATATGTTTGCAACATAGGTCAGGAAAGGTAATTATCTTTTAATAAACTTAAGTAACCCGTCGTATTGAGTGACGGGCAGTTTTGGATCAACAACAACAAAAAAAGTTTACAGAAGTGCGTTTTATTATGCCCAAAACTAAATATCGAACGTAAACTTACCGTAAATTGGATTAAATGTTAAGTAAAATTCCTTGATTTTGCAATCGGACCGCCGCGTCGAAACGCACCATAACAAAATGAACGCACCATAACAAAATGAATTCAGCGGAGAAAATGTTTGTGGATCGTACAGATCTATCTATATGATCTATCGGAATTGGAGAAAAATAAGTGGCAGTGGTGGTGGTTAGAACAGAAAGACTTTCATGGTGATTATTTCTCGACTTAGTTTATGAAACAATTGTGACAAATTTGTTAAAATTATCGGTTTATGTACACAAAACATAGAGCAAAAAAATTACATTTTGTGCTAAAATTAGGTGTAAAATTCACCATTCAAACATCTAAAATGTCAAATTTTTCTTCAAGGGGGCTCTGCCCCCTTTGAACCCCCGCCAGGGGCTCTGCCCCATGGACCCCCGCCTGGGACACAAACGACCTACAACCACGCCGCCTTCAGCGTGGGACGCTGCCTGCGGCAACGTTTAGTACATTTTGGCATATCAGAAATATTACTTTTTTTTCAGTATTTTAGTGAAAACGCACCCCCCTTGGGCAAAAGCTGGTGACGGGCCTGCTTTCAGAACTGTTTAAGGGCAATTCAAAATATTGCGATCATTTATAATATGGCCTCATGACCTGGTTTTCCAACCAATCATTCAGGCATTATCCACGAACAGGATAGCCAGGAATGTTCTTGTTTTGGTTTACATGTCATTAACAAAACAACGAGGACATTTTGATGCGAGATAGCGTGTGCAATATGCCTATAATGTTTTCATACTCGACATGACGACTTAAAACGAGGGCAAATGCGCCAACTCGATACCAATATGAAGACCTACATTTTGAAAGGGTGAGGTCATTGACCTGTATATATATAATAGACATTGCATGAGTCACAGGTGACAAACTGCAATTTCTTATATATCATGCAATATAGAGAAAAGCACATTGAAATTTAGAATGCCCTTCAATGTCCACAGTCCAGACCAGACATCATGAATTATGTAATAAAGGGACAGTTTAAAAACAAATATAATTGTCCAGACCTGAGACAGTTAATCACAATCACACATTTGACAGGTTTGTAACCATCTCAATTCTCCCAAAAGTCTGCAGTCCATCAGAATTTAATTTATATTGTATTTACCCGTCAAGTGTGTCATTGTAACGGTACCCAGTATAGGTCTTGGATTGTCTAGATTGTTTAATTTATGATTTGTTTTGAAAAGTTTTTCAGTGTGTTCTCTAGTACTACCAATAACTGCTTAGGAGACAAATAATTGGTATGATATCTCAACATTAAGTTTGGTGCACTTTTCGCTTATCTAAGCATGATATATGAGATATATCGTAACCATTGCAAATCAAATTAAAAATACAATAGTGGGCAGATAGTATGTGTAAATATAAGTATAAGTTGAGAAAACCCGGTAAAAATGACATATTTTTGTGAAAAAAATGAAGTCGCTCGAATTATAAATGTGTTTGTCTACGTGGCATTGAAAACATTCGTAGAGCACAAAATAGGGCCTTTTCAAATTAGGAAACACTGAGATTCATTTGCGTCTTGATTGCCACGACATTCTTTTTTTTTATACATACATTGTACAATTCAATCTTTGAAAAAGATATGCTATCAAAAATCCAAGAGATGCTAACAAAGTAAATGAACTGGGTGTTTAGTAGAAATCTAACCGATTGCGCTCTATACAAAGAGCTCTGACAGGCCAATCAATTGGTTCCGTGCAACTCAGAGTACTACATGTATGTACCATAGACGGTGATTTCACCGTCTATGACTGTACTTACTTTATTTCATTCTACTCTTTAACAACTGTCACGTTTCATGCTTGCATTGCTTCCAAATGCCGATCGAAGTCAAGGTCAAATAGTTTAACGTTGAAGAAAATAGAGTTGTTCAGATCATCGGATATAACATTTAATAAAGATAGATAACATTTACCACATGTATATAATGAATGTTTTTTCAATATTAAGTTGGTACATGAAAACAGATTGAGTGCATAAAGTACCAAGTTCATTGTGGCGGCAATATTTTGAGTTACTTCTTGTTTATGTGGTTCTAAAGTTTTAGATCTAAGATGACAAGGTGACACAAACTCTTTTTCTACTGGCGAAAGGACATCGTACTCGGGTCAGTCGGCCGGGCGTTCCCCCCCCCCCCCCACCTTTTCTTCCAAATGTTCGTGAAAATGTATTGGTGAATTTGCAACCATTTTCAAATTTTCAATTTTTTTTTAAAGGCACACATTTCCAAATTGTAAAAAAACCCCACATCTTTTTCTTCACAAAATGTGTAAAAATAAATCTCAATCCGAAAAAAAAATGGATTGGAAGTACTGTAAAAGCCAAACATTTTCCGTATATATATTTTCGCGGATTTTGAAATCAGCAAGATTTCACGAATTGTTTTTTGCGTGGGCGACCTTCACGATGCACTGCATGAATGTTGAAAACAATATTTTCGCGTGTTATAATTTTCGCGACAAAAGATTTTGCGCGAAAAGCGGGAAAATAAAACCACCGCGAATATTTCAGATTTTACAGTTTATTTTTTGAGGTACCAATGGACCTATAATTATCATTATGAAAATACAATTGCAGTTCCATAGCTTATTTCAGTAACTTGATGCAATACTGTAAACTGTGTAAAGGCCTTATTGTGTTAGTGTATTTAAGGGGAAATTGATGCAATAATTTGAAAATAAATAACAAAAATAAATTTTAAAAGAAAATATATAAATAACATAGAAGCTTAGAACACCGTTTAAAAGATGTAACATTTTCAATGTTCTGTAAACGTACGGTATACAGTTTTTCAATATGCCAAAGAAGAAATTAGACTTATGTCCTTTGTGCACTAAGTTTGTCACATGAGACACCGCGCGGCTGAACATTTAAAACGTTTAAAATGCTATTTACATATCGTTTTCAAAATGTTGTCTGGCATACAACATGACATACAATCAGTTAAAGTTTATTTGGTATTGATGAATGAGTTAGCATCAACGACATAAATGTTAAGGCTAAACTTAGTTTACCGGTATGTAATGAGGCGTGAGGCATTTCTAATTTAATTTGGTGTGACGGAGGTGATTCACAAACATACCAAACCTGAAATCAACCTAGTCACTTCTTTATTTCTAAAGGGTAAAAATCATCACTCAGAATCAAGTCTTATTTGTTTTTAAAAACTAATATAGGACATAAATCATAACATTTCTTGTAAAAAGGTAAGTTATTCAAAATACTGTACTATGACTATGTTATTCTTCATAAGCAGAATTAAAGTTTTTCAATGTCCAATTGGTGTAAAATGGGCTTAAAGTTGTTCCTCTGATTATTATTGTTTTCCATTTCCCTTCAAAAATAGCTTAAAAATCACAAATATAACAAGAAGAAAAAAATCCAATATGGAAATTTAGTAACTTTTTGATTGGTCAGGCCTATATAGGGTATGTTAAGGTGGTTAAACAAGTTAACAATTTTTGACAGCCGTTTTCATTTCAGCTACATGTTCTTTATTAAATCAATGTTGATCAATTTCTTTGTGTTTAAGAAAGCAGTGACTATTAAGTAACACAGAAGCCTTCTCAGGCCAAAAAAAAAAAGAGTTGACTTGCCCTTTCCGACCGACCCGAATTTTCGGAAATCTAGGGTCGCTATTGAAGATTGAAAAAAAAAAAACCAATTGAAAGAAGCACATAACAATAAAGAAAGATGAAAACGTGTTTTGAGTAGTATCTGCTTGTTTAAAAATCAAAAAAACAAACAAACAAACAACAATTTTTTTTTTCTTCTTTAGAACGTGTTTTTGTGCAGAAAATTTTCAAAATTTTTCACCAAAAAAAAAAAAAAAAAAAAAAAAATCCGACCGTCCGACCCTGACTTTGACCCTGAAAGGGCAAGTCAATTTTTTTTTTTTTGCCTCATCTTGGTCCATTTGACTAAACCATTCTGAATATGATTTGAAGACATGAAAAACATCACCCATGGACGATCATTTTGTCTTATTTAATTATCAATAAATAATCAAATACAAATTTGGTAAAGGTAATTATCAACAAGATAATTTCGTACATGATATCTATAAAACTAATATATTTCATGAACGAAATTAGCCAAGTCTTAGATTCGTTGTTCAGCGAGGTTCAATAACCATTACTTTATAAAACATGGAGACTTTTTTGTGTACTTGTCACGGCAAAAAGGTATTACAGTTGTCGGTAAAATGCATATTGAGATATTGATGAAATTAGGCGTGGAAAAGCAATGAAATTAAATAAAATTTTAATGGAATTTTCTTCCTAAAATCAGGAAGCGGTATCATATATCATTTTAGAATATTCAAAAAGCTCCCTTTGTTTGGTATTAAGATCTCAACTTTTCCTTTAAGAGACAACTGCGCCCTTTTGCTATGGCTGTACACATTTATAACAATTATTAGTAAATAGATGGAAATGGCTGTCAGAAGTGTGTAACATTATTTGACCAACTTGTAAAACATTTTTTCCCATCACCTTCAGTTCCTTGACTGATTTCTGCTATGAACACCCCTTTTGGTTCATGAAATTAGTTATCCCCTGTTTGTTCTAGTGCAATACATAAGATATTAAAGGGGCATTGAGAGATATGTATGGGAGTGCGCCCTCAATTATCCTGGAAACCAGTTTTTTTTGCATTAAAATAATACTTAGGCATATACTAACTACTATCTGAAACAGTTTACCAACATTCACCTTTTAACATATAAAATTTCATGATTTTCTTAGTTTCGATGTGATCATATCGAAACTAGGTGCTGAATTCGGAAGTTATGCTATCGTTTTACTCGCGAACTTTCGCGGCAAATCTCAACCCGGAAGTGCCGTTATTTGCTTATTTGGCATGAAGGCGATGTCGGAATTGAATGAATTTGAATTTTGGATTTGGGCTATGTTGATGATTATCTTTACATTATTTGCTCATTTAGTATATCAACACATCTCTCAATGTTTAGGGGTTGTATCACATTTGGCTGATCATTCAGTAGATATGATTTTAGGTAAACAACTGCTAGACTGCATGATCGTCTGCTAGCCCAATTATGTGACTGTGCATATTCTGCTGTAGTCATGCTACATAGTCTCTTAGACAAAAGCTTTGCAATTCAATAACTTAAAAACAGGCTTTGCGTACGGTATGACACAACTTTTTTTGCAATGATTCGTATCATACAGAGAGCTTCATACCATTTTTATACAGATCTTAAAAGATCATGAACGATAAAGAGACTAGCACATTTTTAGTGGTTTTTTGTATCATTAAAGAATTTATTGTTATTCCATATCTCATCAGCTCCCATTTACAGACAATGAACTATGTAATAACAAATAGATGTACACAGCCAATTTATCATGTCACCATTGGCTACTCTGCTGCCAGTTCCTGCATGGGTACTGCATGCCTTGTACCTGTATATGGGTACTGTTACAATACCGGTCAAATTACACCAAAGTAGCTGCTTAGTACCAGTAACTCTGCTACTATGCAGCTACTTTGTTGTACTACACAGGTACTGTGCAGTTACCATACAGGTACTAAAGCATATAAGGCTATATTAAAAAAACAAATTGTCTCAAGTCAAAGCTCTTCAGTTTTTCAAAACCTAATGCAGAATCCATTTTTTAAAGGTTTTTAAAAATAAAATAAAATAAATATAAAATATTGAAATCCTTGTAAAAGTGACCTTTTGTATTTAAAATGATGTGATCAATGCATTACGGTTCCGTGCCCTATATAAAATCCAACTTTCGTGACCACGTCTTTGATGACATATCCAGGGTAATAAATCATCCCTTCCTACACCATTTATCTGATTTATTTTACACCAACTGTGTCTTGCCAGCATGCGTGCTACCATTTCCACCGCTATCCTAAGCATAGCTCAAGGCTCTTTAGTGTTGGTGTAACTAGAAGCCGTATATACTACTTTTGAAAATGTTCTTGTGATAACAAATTCCAACTTTTATTTTCAATTTGTCATATAAACTAGTGCTATATCATATTTTATAAAAACAAATGTTCAAATTTCGAGAGAAAAAAATCACATTATATTATCCAAAGAGCAGATTTTTTTAGTTTTAAAACTAGCCCAAATCAGGCGGAAAATCACCACGCATGGAAAGTCATGTGGCAATACTGCAGCCCCTCAGGCCTGTTTCTAGTTCCACCGCTGCCACACTCAAGGTTCCCCAGCATGCGGTCAATGGTGTTGGATGGATCAAACTTGGGCTCAAACCTTACAGGCAACTGGAATGTAATGGAAAATCTGACAAATTTGTGAAATCTTGGAATGTGTTTTTTTTGTTTGAAAAACAAACAAACAATTTTTTTCTTCTTCTTTTTCCTAACGCACATCAATTAACTAACGCGCGTGGGAGCTTTGAGACAAATGATATTTTTTAAATAGCCTAATACGTGTACAACTACTGGCAGCTGAGTAACTGTGATGAAGGGTATAAGAAAATGGCTGTGTAAGAAATACCTTTACAGGATTGGGATAGCATTGATATTATAGAATCTGTCATCATAAACATTAATCATACCATAATCATCAATAATATGTAAATCTATTATAACGCATGTACTATTTATAGAAAATGGATAATATCTGAATTTTCATCACACTCATTCGCCCTTTGCACGGTGTGTCATTTGTGAGGAGAGCCTTGACGCCGGTACCTCATTGAATGGGACTATTCCATAACATTATGTAACTAGTTTGACTCTCTCTGCACAATACGACTGGTCATGCAGTGAGACATTCTGAAAATATTGCAACACCGGCGAATTCGTGCAAAGAGTGAATAGCATCCTTTTATTATATCCATATGAATGTGTGGAAAAAGTGTACATTAGATCCCAGATTCTGGACTGTACTGTCACAAAGTCAGTTCTCCAGTATTGGACGATACTGGCACATAACAAAATGATGTACCAGTATAGTTCAATACTGGGACAAGTCTCACTGGTATCACGTGTTCCAGTATCGCCTGCCCGATACTGGAACATAAAGTGTTCCAGTATCGCTCGGTACTGGAACACAATTTGGTGTTCCAGTATCGACCGATACTGGAACAGTAAAATTGTACCAGTATCGACCGATACTGGCAACTTTGATGTTCCAGTATTGAATGATACTATCTAGGACCTAAAGTACACTTTTTCCGAATGTGTAAGCAGGAAGTGAAATCTATTTTCATAAGCTTACACATGTATAAAAATTAAGCTTATTTCTTGGTAAACCCATAATTGTACAAGTCCATAAGGCAACAATAAAACCCCACCCTTTTCGGTGGGCTGTTGGACCTTTCAAGTAGGGTTTGGTCAGGTGGGTTATTTTTGTCTTTGATTCTGTTTTTGTTTTAATACATACATTGTATAACATAGATATGCACAGATATCAATGTATCAAACACTTCTTAATGGCAACATGGTCTGCAGAGCATAAAACAAAGGTTAGTATTATACAGGGTGTATCAGAATGATCTATACCGAGGCAATATGATTTATTACGGTATGAATTCGATCGATATTGTTCAAACCATTTTTACATATATCTTGCGCAAGCGCCCAGCTTTCATAAGAATTTTAGATTTTGAAAATCGGACATTTCTGATGGAATAAACATACTTTCTGGTAAAGATGGTAGATTTCAAATTGGTCAAAATGATCAATTTAAATAATAAAAGTAGTTGACATAAAATACGTGTGAGAAGAATGCGTTAAAACAGATTTGCCGTTAGCTTTTCAAGGTCTGTGAATTCTTTGAGCTAACAAATTGAAAACACGTTTTTCATCGATTTTGCGATTAATTAAGTCTTGCCACACGAGAACCAAAAGTGATATATCAATGAAATTAACATATAATGTAGGAAACATGTTCACCTTTATATTGCAGGCGTTTATATTTAAAACAATAATCATTTTGTATTTTTTATGTATTTTAGAAACACGGTATAGTTCATTCTGATACACCCTGTACAATAAATTTGTTGTAAAATCAAATTGGTATTATTTCTCTAAGACATGAATGCTTACAGTGTAACACTATACTGCCCTCTCCCTCGGAGTTAACAAGGTTGCTGATAAAGTCTGATAACGTCCCCAGCACAGTACATGTGAACATTAGAGTAAATATGACTAGGATTAGTGATCTCAAATGATTTTATTCTACAGTATTCAAAATGATTGAACAATTCTGATATCGAGATTATGGTTGATGCTAAAAAATAAAATCTTGGTACATTTAAACAGGGAAATTGTTCAATTTGGGTGATAAGCATGAAAAAAAGCCATAAATGTAGCTTTTTGTTTATTGAAAAAAATCTGGATATGGGGCCAAAGTGGCTTCCTCCCATTAATTCAACACAGCCAACACATTTTAAATGGGCACTTTCATCATAGAACTATTACTTAATTTCATGTAAAAAGTGTACTTATGGTCCCAGATTCTGGACTGTACTAGTATCATCCGATACTGGAACACCTAGTATCGTTCGATACTGGTAAAAAGTCAGTGTTCCAGACACCAATATTGGAATACTGGAATACAACTATGTACCAGTTTTGTCCAATACTGGGACAAATTCCTACCGGTACATGTGTACCAGTATCGCCCGATACTGGAACATAAAAACGTTCCAGGATCACTCGATCCTGGAACACAATTTGGTGTTCCAGTATTGGAAAATACTGGAACAATGATATTGTACCAGTATCGAGCGATACTGGCAAGTGTCATGTGCCTGTATCGTGTGATACTGGTCACCAGTATCTTGGACCTAAAGTACCCTTTTTCACATTTTCATATCTACAATCTTACAACAAGGGTGTGTATTCTTCCAGAAAATATTCCCCACGTCGTACAAAATCCTTCTTGACACTTTCCACCGTCGTCTGGCGTCAGCACTTTATGAAGTGGTGCTGCTATTTACGTTATCGTGCGATCATTTGGGATTTTTCAACTGTTTTTAGTTAGCTTAGAAATAATCCATAACCAAATAAAAAATAACAGTTCATGTTCCAAATGATATTTTTATTGAACAACGTGTCGGAAAACTTGATTATTAACAATTTGAATCTGCAAGTATTGCATTTGACTGGTGGTGCCAAATTAGGCAGTTATGTAGCTGAACAAAGTTTTGTTTACTTCTTTCGCCGGCCTTATCAACATTTACACGGTTAAACGCCCGAATATCCTGCTCGTTTAAACGTATAGGAATTTAAACGGTAACTTTCAGCACTACTTCTCACCCAAAATACAACACTATGTTTGCCAACTTCATATGGTGAGCACCTCTAAGGATAAGCAACAAATAAACAAATAATATGTGCGATATAGACGTTATTCATAATTGGCGATTTCATGTCTAAAGAGGGAGACATACTCGATAAACATACAATCTCGTAATTTTACTGCAATGTAATGAACTGTGATCTTCTACATTTTCCTCTATAGTGTCTATTACCATGCAGCAAACATTTCATTTCAAACTAGTGGTGGAATAGATAGTTTATATGTTCAAGGTTGTTTCACGAATGTAATAAGGTTAAATCTTGAACAGCTCAGAAGTATGAAGCATTTTTTACGATTAGTGCAAAGTTCACCACATTGAAAATCTACATCACTCTCATCTCGGCTACATCGTTAGCCTCGTTTTCGGAGCACTAATTTCTCTGAGCATGATCAGTTGGATAGCACGGCCCTCTTTAGACTTTAATGCGCCAATTATGAATAATGTCTATTGAGTTGAAAAAACGAAAGCATCCATCAATATTGTGGAATTTGTGGAATTAATCAATATTGTGGAATCTGTGTATAATACTAGTGTGTTTATAGATATATGTGTATGGATTATATATAAAATGGAAGAAATTAAAGGAAGGGTAGCGCTTAATACAGAATGTCCCAGTCTAATCGTGCTTGAACAAAATGTAATACATAAGACCATAATAACAAATCTTATTTCATACCTGCGATATAATAGCGGACACGTCTCCTCAAAAAGTGGAAATTTTGCGCGATTAGTTTTTCGAACTGTTTTGCATGTTTTTAAAGTTGCCATTTGTAGCATAAGCAAACAGACCTATATGCAAAAGAAATACATTCACATGTTATGATTGTCGCGGTAGCTGCTTTGAGCGCAAAAAGCACGCAAATATGTGACCAGTCACATCAAAATCGACATGTCAAGTCAATTCTGAGTTATTGGTAAGACTCGAAAGAGCAGATTTTAAGCTTTGAAATGATACATGTTTCAGACTGTGTAATCACAAGATATGAATTGAATAAGCGCAATATTTTCTATTATTTTCTTTATATTTCACCTATTAAATTGGCCTCCATCTCAAAACTGTGTTTGCCGACAACAAGTCTTTTTTGATGTGACTTATCACATATGTGACGTGTTCAACCGAAACCAGACGGAATTGGGCAGAGCTCCAAACTGAGAAATAGCCCAAAACCTAATTAGGGTGATTTTTTGGGAATTTGAGTTTCTTGTAAATAATTATTCTTCGAGTGTTTATAACATTATTATGATGAAAGTTTCAGATTAAAAAATCAAACCAAAAAAATAATAATGCAATTTGTATTTATTTGTGCATTGCAAGTACATCTTTAAAGAACGATATCTCAGTTTGAAGTTTTCATAAAGACAAACTTGAAAATGATTTAACTCCGCGTTGGGAAGTATGATTAAAAACAAAAAGTACCATTGTAAAGCTTAAGATCTCTACTTTAATAATCAATTCCTAACTCAATTTTGATATCTTGCCCAATTGTTTCTGGTTTCGGTAGAACAAGTCACATATATGTAGCACAAAAACTGTCCACTTTTACAGTATTCTGATATCTTCATTTGCCGTGGTATAATGACATTGAAAATCAGTTGACAAATGTTTCTATTTTCAATCAGGGATGGAAATAAGACCCGCCCGCCCGCCCATAGCGGGTAACTTTCGTGTAGGGCGGGTGAAGATTCAAAGGTACCCGTCCGACTGGCGGGTAACATTTTTGAAGCTCAAAGTGTAAGTAACAGTAAGTTCAGGGTAATTTCATCATCAGATGATCGTGTGTCATGATGATAGAGGAGATCAGGTTGATAGGAGATTAAAGAGAGTATTGGATTGATGAACATGATGAATACGAGGAGCTGTTACGGGCTAGGTTTACAGTGGAACATAATAAAGACAAAACATGTAAATGTAGTTTAAAAGTAGTCTTGCATTGTTTGCTGCAAAATGTTATGAAAAAACCTTGGGCTGGTAAAATTTTTGTCGGGCAGGTAGATTCCGTGAGTTACCTGCCCGACTGGCTAGTTGAAAAAAATCTGAAGTTCCATCCCTGTTTTCAATTAAAGATAGGTGACCAGATCAAATTCACTCATCACAATTAAGAGTTTAGTAAGAAAACACCCCCTATATTATTCTCATAAACCTCTGCAAGTTTTTTAAGGCCTGAGAGATGTTTCCTATAGATGCTATAAATGAAAAAAAATTGTGAATTACCTCCACATGTATCTTTGCAACAATCATAAAGACCGCTGCAGTAAGGCAAAAAAAAAGAAGTTATGTTGTCCTCCACAACTTTCAGAGAGGAGGGGCGGGCGGGCGGATTTATTTTTATTTTTATTTAAATTTTACCAGCGGAAGATTAAAGTTCAGCCAACAAGAAGTTGAAATCACTCTTAAGAGTCGCACATATATGTTATAAAGACTTCATGTAATATTCAATGCCATTTAAACTGTTTTTAAAAAAAATCTGAAAAAAAACCTGAAAAAAAAAACCTGAAGAAAAAAAATCATTTAAAAAAAATTATTTAAAAAAAAAAAAAATCAGAAGAAAAAAAAATCTGAGCGGCCCTAAATCTTACGAGCGGGCGGTCGAGGACAACATAACAATTTTTTGTTTGGCCTAATTCAACTCATCTTTTGGAATATGAATGTAATAGTGATGCATTCTCAAGAACACCTTGTGAAAACTTTGGCCAAAATCAGCTCACACACTTTTTAATTAAAGGCATATTATGTGATCTTTTCCAGAGAGCGCCCTCTATTCATAATTTTTTTTAGAAAGTAGATTTTCTTGCAGATTAACATTTCTGATCATAAAATCGTACATACATTCCAAGTTACAGAGCGATACGATTCCTAATTACCTCAAAATCATGGTTTTAGAGTGAATTTAGAGTGAAAATATAAACTGTCGTGTTATCCCGACAGTTTATTTTCACTCTAAAACCATGATTTTGAAGTAATTAAGAATCGTATCGTCCTGTAACTTGGAATGTATGTACAGTTTATGATCAGAAATGTAAATCTGCAAGAAAATCTGCTTTCAATTTTTTTTTTCGATGTTGAGGGCGTTTCCTGGAAAGATCACATAATATACCTTTAAGAGAAAACATACACAACAAAAATAATTCAAATATGCCACGAAATAACCAACCCCTGTTCTATGAGCCGACCGTACCATTAGTTTTTTAAATTTTCAAATTTAAAAAAAAATTAACATAAACCAGGGGATACAGCTTGGGGAGATGGTTAAGGTTTAGGCCTTGGGTGTTGAGATACGGAAAATTAAAAAACCCGTTTGCATGAGAATTTTGATTAAAATAAATCTCACCAACAATTCCTGATTTAAAAAAAAAATCTCCAAAAACGCTTGACCGACTGACCCTACCTGAGAGCTCCGTTCGGGTGGGTTTTTTCCTCGTCTGGGAAAAAAATTCTTTATACCATACATATTTTGTCATGAAAATAAACAATTAATAATTACAAATGTTTTATTTGAAATTAGAATAGAGACTGTAAAAGCTTAAATTTTCGCTCTTTTCGCGCAAAATATTTTTCCACAAAAATTATTAATAACACACAAAAATATTGTTTTCAACATTCATGTAGTGCATCCAGAAGGTCGCCCGCGAAAAAAAATCGTGAAATGTCTATGTTATCATAATGCGCGAAAAAATATCTTTACCCGAAAATATTGGCTTTTACAGTACCTGCATAACATTTCAAAATAGCTTGGTACTGTACATGGGCAGTGATTTCATACATATACAGAAGAGATCATTTTGACCTAACTTTGAATCAAGAACGTTTAGTATGCATTTTCTATCCCAAAGATACGATGTTCAAAACTAAATTTCCTATGCAATTTAGATCAAATGTAGAAGTTATATACAAGATGTATACTTTGACGTGCTGCATCTCAAATACTCTTGGGCACCTAGTAGACCTTAACACAGCATTCGGCAATGAATAACAAAAAGGAACAGTTTTACACTGCCCACCCTCCTCCAATCCCAACGAAAAAAAACCTCACCTGTTCTACGACAAACGGACATCTTCGCACAACACTTTTTTCCCCCCAAAACAAAAGAAAAAAATCTGAAGAAATTGTGTTTGGTCGGTTGTGCCCGTAGAACAGGGTGTATTTTTCCTAGTCTTTCCGGATACCTAAACTTTTTTGTGTGCATCAAGCAAGGTAACATGTTGAGTGAACATCTGCTAACTTGCTATCAGGGTTGGTGCCACGTCCAAGTTCTCCTCTGTGTACGAGTTCTCTATCTAGTCGTCGTGTTTTTCGAGTTCATCACTGGTAGCTGTTACTCCTTTAACTGTAACAATTTTCTCTACATGATTCCACACAAACTTATCTTCCTCTCAACAATTCCATCAACAAAATTTCTTCACTGATTGATGTTACCTCTAATTCTCTCCATTAGACACAATTATTGCAACGTTATTTTAATGTTATTAACCGACATCCTGCATCGTAAGTCAAGTCTACACGGTACGGTGTCTATCAATGCCAGTTATACACAGCCATTTTCTTAAGTCTGGCATCATGGTTACTCAGCTGCCAGTACCTACACAGGTGTTGTATGTTTAGTACCAGTATGGGAACGGCACCATACCTGTGCGGTACAACCAAAGTGCTGCACAGCAGCAGAGTGTCTGGTACGACTGTGCAGCTACTATGGTGGTACTTCACTGGTATAGGGTGTCCCCCAAAAATTTTGAAAACCATTTTAAAGATTTGTATATCTCTTAAAATAAGTCGCAGAACCAAACTGAAAATATATTTGGAAAGAGAAAAGGTGTAGAATAATTTTGTCTGTATTTTGACAACACAGACAGCTGTTATTGTATAAAGTTGGGTACCAAAATAATTCTACAAGTCTTCTCTATCAGAATATGTTTTTATCTTTATAGTTCAAACTATTTATCCGGTAATATAAAGTTTTGAAAATGTTAAGAAACCTTAGGGACACCCTGTACTTTAACAGTTCCCATACAGGTATTGGCATACAGTACTGGCAGCAGATGCCGGGTACAAAAAGACCGCTGTGCAGATAAAGCGGCGCATTGGATACCGCTTGCATTGTTGTGCTACCATGGCTACACACTGATGGGACATGATGCACATGAGCTCATCCACAACAAAGATGTTGTGAGCACATACATCATGTATTTTGTACCGATCACCAGATATGCTATCATTCTAAGCATGGTGCTGGCACTAATCAAATTCATGTCTGGATTTACAACACTACAAGTGAATCAATTCCAGTAAATCAGCTCCATGGACCGTCGTACATGAATCAATGGATGAGTTGTGTAAGGCCAATGTTTGCAGGGAACAAGCCTACAATGTTCTTCATTGTTAATCATTACACAGGTTGGGATTCAATAAATAAAATTTCCTCTACCGATAAAAGTTTTCTGTGTAAAAGCGTCTTTCTCGTCGTCATAGAAATATGGGATGAATCTGTCTCATAGTAAGCCTCTTTCTACACGTGGGACATTTATGTTGAGTGTTAATGGCTGAACAGATACAAGTATTGCAAAAGATATGACCACATGTTGTTGAGATGAGATTGTCCCCATTGTCACGAATCTGTAATAGGAGTAGAAATAAAAGTAAGATTTAAGTTTGGCTCTGTGATTGCTGCAACTAAGCCATTACATTTCTCAGTACCTCTCCTTTTAGCTTGGGAGCGCGCATGGTTTTTCGGTACCGGTCTGCTGGCACAGGGAGTCATATACCAAAATGTTCCTTGATGTCTGTAGTATACACCTAGCAACAAAAGTCCCTGACCAGGTGCTTTGAGGTTGGCTAATTCAAAATAGATAATCGGTACCAAAAATCTGAGACATACATTAAATGAGCAAATTTCTTCTCCGGAGTTTGATACCTCATTCAACAAAATCGAATGGACACTTTTTAAGTTATGGTGGTTTCAATGACTGCGCATAACAACAGAAAAGTTGCACTAGGTATAGGAAGTCATTGATTTGTGTATGATTACGCACTGAAAATGTGTGTGTAAAGATAGCAAAGACTTTCATTCTTCACAGCTAAACACACCCTTTGTCCCGCAAATTGCAGTTATCACTCCAGACCCATTCATTCATGGCTCGTTCAATTCAGATAGCACAGAGTTATGACATGCAGTAATCACACACAAATCAATGATTTCCTATACCTAGTGCAACTTTTCTGTTGTCATGAGCGGTCATTGAAATCGCCATAACTTTAAAAGTATCCATTCGATTTTGTTGAATGAGGTATCAAACTGCGGAGAAGAAATTTGCTCATTTAATGTATATCTCAGATTTTTTGTACCGATTTTCTATTTTGAATTAGCCAACCTCAAAGCACCTGGTCAGGGACATTTGTTGCTAGGTGTATAACCTAGGTGGACATCCTTGCCAATCGGATGTTAAGTTGACCTTTGACCTCGATTTAGGGTCAAAGTTCACATGTGTTTCAATGGGACGTCAAAACTTTGATTTAACATCACAACTATGATCATCGATCAATATTTTTTGACTTATGACCTTTTAAAAATGACAAATCATCAAAAATAGGCAATTTTTGGCAATTGTTCACAAATTCGGCCAAAATTCCACTTTTTCCTCTTTTAAACAAATATTGTAACTCATTAAGAAATGATCAACCATGTTTTAAGGTTGGTATATCAATGTACTTGATATTAAGGTAAATTTCGAACATCAATGGTGTGCTGTTGTCATGGCAACAGACTTAAATGGCCTCCAAAAATGTCAAAAATTAGTCAATATGGAGGAAGATTTAGACATAAATGGTGGTTACTATGGAAACTGCATTGCCGGTATATTTTATAATTGTCTTAAAATCAAAGTAGGTCTATTAACCAGCAATATTAGATGTATTCCGATCATCCAAGGGCCAATAATATTTTAAAAATAATGACTACATGTCATTTTTGGCCAATTTCGTGAAAAAAGGTAAAAAAATGGCAGATTTTGCTGACATGTCATTTTCAAAAGGTCATAGGACAAAAATTATTGATCGACAATTAAAGTTGTGATTTACTTATTTGTTCTAAACAGTCAGCCGAACAATATGATATACTTTGTATGGTCAATATATTGTTTTTTAATTTTTGTCCTATGTTAAATTAAAGGTTTGACGTCCCATTGAAACACATGTGAACTTTGACCCTAAATCGAGGTCAAAGGTCAACTTAACATCCGAGTTGGCAAGGATGTCCACCTAGGTTGTATGCTATAGACTTCAAGGAACATGTTGGCATATGTCTCCCTGTGCCAGCATACCGGGACCAAAAAACCCTAAAAATGGGCCTCCGCTCCCCAGCTATTTACAATTTGGCCCCTCCCCACCTGCAGTCCAGACATTGAGAGTGTCCCATATATAGTTATTTATACACATCATAATGCATCTGGGTATTTTTTTTGGTGACAAAACATAAATATTACGCTCTACATACATGGCTCAGCTAGCAGGGATTGGCTGTGTACATCCGTGGGACACTTTGCTGCATAGCTGGGCAATAACTTGTGTATGCCCCCACCCCCCCCCCCCCCCCCCCCCCCCGCCTCAGGTATTCAGCATGACGTCACAAATCATGTTTACTTGCCCCCGACAGGTCAGTCAGCTGCTTCCAGTGAACTTTCCTTCCTATTCAAAGGAGAGAGGTCACTGTATGAGTCAATGGGGAGGGGGGTTGAAGGGAGCCCAACTTTAATATTTGTCCATAAAAATGTTCTAATTTTCAGTATTTCGTAGTATCGTTTGATCAACTTTCACATATTATCATAAAAAGTTGTGTTTCACTTTCAAAAGAAAAAATATTGAAAAACGCCTCCCCAACCCATACCCTGGCAATGGGATGGCATTCCCTTCGACAGAGCCTGGGAATGGGTAAGTTAAATTGATATAACAACCCAGAGTCGGAGAATGGTCCCTGCCATGGACTTCCTCTGGCCCAGGATTGCAATTGATAAGTACAGAGAAAATGAAAACGCTACTACTTACTATATGTTCTTCCTCCATACATACAGGACATGTGATAACCCTCTTTGCTATGGTACTAGATGAAGCACTATCTGAAGAATTACTGCTATTTGAAACCGCTTCGGTAAGGGTTGGAAGTATGCTGTGGGTGGGATAAAGAAAACAATCGATGTCAACATTTCTGCAGACGACATTCCAAAACTTCACAAAACGTTAAAAAAATGTCAAAATTATTGAATTTAATTACAATATTTGGAATCACCATGAGATATGCATTGAAATAAGTACAAACATGCCTAGTATTGGTTCAGTAATCCTTGAGATAGACTTTGAAAATTGCGAAGGTTTCTGAACAATCTGTTTTGTATGAATGTGACCATCCAGCACAAAGGGGCCGTAAAGTCGGCAGAGCATGTACTGAGATATGGCTCAACGAACATTTCAATAAACAATAGGAAACAAAGGAATTCTCAATGGATTTATTGATTTGTACTGCCTATTTAACATGCAATATGGACATGTAATACATCTTTGTAAAGCTGATTTAAAAAAAAATTCCCCTGTTCAATATCTCAAAAAATGTTCTGGCCGACTTAACATTCCATTTGTGGTGGATGGTCACATATATGGTAAAACTAATAGCCGCATGGAAAGTATTAAATATTGGAGAAGATCATGGCCATTATGAAAATCCCTGTCTATATAGACTCACTACAACTTTAAGGAATTGTTTGCCATCCCTTGCAAAAGGAAAACAGGTATGCTGGCATCAAGGATAAGTTGAGGTTCTTAACCCCCCCCCCCCCCCCCACAACCCACGTTCACACTAGGCGATAATCACTGTGCGTTACCGCAAAGGAGTTAAAAAGTATTCGGCTGACATTGCGGCGGCAGGCTGCGATACATCACGTTACCGTTGACATTCTCCAATATTGCCACATGTCACTGGCTGTCATCCCATGCGGTGACCTGCAATAGGTTACCGTTCAACATGGCGGAAGTATTATAGTACTGCACTGTCCTGCACAGTAAATTATGCCTAGTAGAAACAAGCGTCATCAAGGGTACAGGATGACCAAAGACAACAGAGAAAATGTTCAATGGGAAATTTATGAAGTATTACTGCAAAAGAAGGTGTGTATTTTGACAAGCTTTTTGCTCTCTACAGGGATGCCAGTAGGCCTGAAGGAGACAGAAGATAAAACCTGAAAAAACGTGGGCCGAAAAATGATAGAGCGGACATTTTGGATCAGCAAAAAGTAGGAAGGATCAGCAAAAAGTAGGAAATCAGGCAATCGTCTGAAAACTGTCGTCCCTGTCTATATTTCAAAATAAGCACTCCTATGATGTGATATGGAAATGACAATCAATAAACCGTGAAAGAAAATCCTATACCTCCCATTGATCAAAACGCCCTATACGCATACCTGCCACTCTATTCCGCATGTTGAAAAGCAACTGTAAAATGTTTTGGTTTTGGACACACAGCTCTGTTAATAATATTCAGTCCATCTTCAAGTATAATATCTCAAATTGAAGAGAAGAAATTCCTTTAATGTAGTTAATTCATATTTTTCAATTGGAACTATAGTTTTGGGGGTATTATGAGCATATGTGATGCGATCTGTGAAAACCCGCCACATGGTGGCATTTTTCATATTGGAGATATATTTATATCATAAGAAAGCTAAAACTGTGCTCGATAATTTTCCTACGATCACTACAAAAACGTTATGAGTGAATGATGATTGTGGTGTCATAAAAAGCTACAAAACAAGAAATCATGAAAACAGGCCAAAAGATACATAATTCAATAGAATAACAAGGTTTATAATAAAAGTGACTTATATAAGATTTTGAAGATTTTGAAGGTGAACTTTTTTCATGAAAGATGATGACACAAAGTATTGGAATTAAATTTTCTTTAAAAAAAATCTATTTTATTATTTTATTTTAAATTTTACCCATAATCCCCCTAGTTCACATTTTGCGACATCCGACGGGTTTTCACAGATCGCATCACATATTTGTATACCTAATAAGTTTCTCCTTTTGAACTCTGTATTGACTTGATAGGTGAAGGGAATAAATATATCTTAAATTAGATCATCCAATTGGAATACTGTGCTATTTATCTCAGTCATCCTGCAATAACATGTTTGGTTATAAAGACCACCTCCCGTTGATAGCAATGACTAAGCCGCTGAGGCTGACACTATTGGAATGCAGGCACACGTGTGGGCAGGCTCCATATCCAAAGTTGGTTAAAGGGGCACTTTCTGATTGGAGCCCTAATATGTATGTTTACCCTGTTTGGTGAAAAACCCTGGTGGTTTCAGTCAACATAAGGTTTATCGTAAATAGAAAAAAACCCATTGATTATCCTTTTCTGATGCATTGTGGGTTCGCAAAAGGAGAATATTTGCTCCATTTGCGAACCCACAATGCATCAGAAAAGGATAATCAATGGCTTTTTTTCTATTTATGATAAACCTTATTGACTTTGGGTATGCATTATCGTTCCAAAAATCACGGAAGGAGGGGGGGGGGGGGGTCATAGTAGTATTTTTATCTTTGAACATTTTTGTGAAATTAACAAAGTTAAAAAAAATGTTAAAATCTTTTTTTTTCAGAATTAATAAACAAAACAAATAACCTCTGGTGATCTGACTCACTGACTGTGTCCCTTTAAACTAAAACATGAATAGAAGCAGGAAGTGTTCTGAGTGATATCAGAACCTGTATCTGAGTTGCATGAGTTGTACAATACAGTTGGACGACAACAAACACACACCATTCTATGGGCAAACGGACCTCTCAGGTAGGGTTGGTTGGTCAGGCGTTCGTTTTGGGTTTTTGTCTTCCAAAAATGTCAGGAAATTTGAGTGAATTTTCAAGCAATTTTTGTGAAATTTTCAACAAAACAAATCAAAAATAGTTTAAAAAATAATCAACAATTGCAAAAACAAACAAAGAATTAAAAATGGCAATAACTGCGCAAAAACAAACAATAAATTGCACTAAATGTGCAAACATTTCCCAAAAAACAAAATGGGTCTGTCAGACTTACGTCCCTTATGGGTGGTGATGCACAAGGTGTATGAAAACTCAAATATTTTTGAAAGCAAATTTAAGGAGGAATTCTTTTGCTAAGTTAAAAGCATCAACATTAAGGGGGTGGGGGACAAGAATTGATTTCATACACATGGTCTATGCCCCCCCCCACCCTCTTTCCCCACCTATGCTTTAGGGCACATACAACTAAATATCTTCCAAATATGATGCGATGATATTTAATAAATCCTAATTGGTTCTCATTCAACATGATGAACCTTTGACAAGTACTTACTACGCGTCACATGCACACTGTGTGTACCCATGACGCAATAATGTCACAATTAATTACGCAAATAAAGAGATCATGTTCTCAGACTGCCTCTGTATTTAGCTAGACAGTTTGCAGACGACAATGTACTGTAATGTTAAGTCAAAGTCAATCTGGGTTAAACTAACATCTGGTTTTCATCTAGCGTTTGGAGAGGTTGTTGGCAGCCAGCTGCACATTTCCACAAAGCGAGAGAGGGCAGCATAGCGATTGGTTTGATTGGAATCTCTTTTATGCTAAAGTCGATTGCAGTCTATGGAGAGCAGTGTTTGACCCACTATTTAATTCCTGTTTGCTCTTGCTGCTGTGCAAACGCAAAATGGTTATTAATCAACCAAAACCAATCAGAACACTATAGTATTTAAACCATCCAATCAGAACACACTATAGTATATATACCTTCTACTGCTGTGTGGACTTGAGGGCGGTAGTACCTGCACTTCACTATCCCCTAATACAAGTATGTAGTCCCGTTTTGAGGGTAATATCACATGGTTATTAATCAACCAATCAGAACACACTATAGTATTTACCTTCTATTGCTGTGTGGACTTGAGGGCGGTAGTACCTGCACTTCACTATCACCTAATACAAGTATGTTATCCCGTTGTGAGGGTAACATCCCATGGTTATTAATCATCCAATCAGAACACACTATAGTATTTACCTTCTATTGCTGTGTGGACTTGAGGGCGGTAGTACCTGCACATCATTTTCATCATCACTATCACCTAATACAAGTATGTTGTCCCGTTGTGAGGGTAACATTGCATGGTTGTTATTCCTTTGTCTTCTCCTCCTCGCCCTGCCTGCAAATTGTACAAATAATTTCATACAAAAATGCAAAACAATCAACTTGTCCAAAGCAACATGTTTCAAAATATTACTTCAAACGTTACAATATTGTTAATGATGCTTTTCAGTGTCATATTTATTATAAACTGCTCAAAAAAAGTTTGGAATATTTTTTCAAGCACAAGATTTTCAAATATTGCGGGATATGTTCATTAAGTGTTATATATCCATGTAAAGCTGATGTGTTCATCTTTACAATGATACCAAATTTGAAGCAATCCCTTGCTCCAGTGCTCAGCTACTTGCTTGAGAACATGGGGAGGTCACAATCTGAATGTGCCAATATCAACACTATTTCGTGCTCAAAAGAACATCTTTGTTGTCTGTTCAATGAAGTGTTACATTGACCACTACAGTGTAGTGTGATGAATGATCTATTGATTTTTAAGCACAAAATGGTGTTGATTTTGGCACTTTCAGATTGCGACCTCTCCATGTTCTCAAGCATGTGGCTAAGCACTGGAACAAGGATTGCTTCAAATTGGATATCATTGTAAAGATGAACACATCAACTTTTAAATGATATATTACACTTAATGAACATATCCCGCGATATTTGAAAATCTTGTGCTTGAAAAAATATTCCAAACTTTTTTTGAGCAGTTTAGTTTACATGGCTAATGACTAATCAATATCTGATCACTATACATATTCCAATTTAACACTTTCACGAGGCAGGCGTCGTCTGCAGAAGACATTCCAAAATTGCACAAAATGTTTAAAAGGTGTCAAAATTATTGAATTTCATTACCATATTTGGAATAACCATGAGAAATGCATTAAAATCAGTAAAAACATCCTGATATTGGTTCAGTAATCCTTGAGATAGACCTTGAAAGTTGAGAAAGGTTTCTGACAAATCTGTTTTGTATATTGGTAAAGCCAATAGCTGTGTGGAAAGTGTTAACACACTGATCTGTTACATTGATATCAAACTGCTGGTGTGAAATATGCGGCTTTACATCTCCATGCGCAAAAGTAATCCAAGTGTGCACTCACAATGTTGTTAATATGCACATACATTTGGCTTCACGCAAGCTTCAAGCATATGACATGACGCACGATGCGCTTGTTGCATTCATGTGCGCCCACAACCTGCTGTAGTGTAAGGAGGCTTTGCCAATTTGGAGCCGATCAAACTATAGAATAGAGACAGACATCGTATTTGAAATTTTGATAAAGCCTCAAGATAATTGCATACATGGACTGGGAGCTACTTTGTAACTTTTTCAACTAGCTCCTGGTCCTATACTTTAGGCCAAAAAAATAAAATTGTATGTTTGTCCATAGAGGGTCCTTAAAAGGTAGAATCGGTAGGTCGGATTTTTAATTTTTTTTACCAGTGGTTGTTCTGGCCCAGTCCTCTAGCCAGGACGCCAAATTCTGAACCGTGTTAGATTTTTTGGATGACCCATACTTGACCCAACATAACTTGCATAATACTAGTGTTGGCCGATCCAGATCGGGAGATCGGAATCGGCGCCGATCTGCAATGAATCGGTATTGAATCGGGATCGGGAAAAAAATGCAAGTTGCCGATCCACCCTACCGATCTATGGATTATCCTTTACCTTTATTAAAAGACGTTGAATAAAAAAATTCACTGTGAAATCACAATACATTTTCAGCTTGTCGTCTGTTATTTATTCCTTGTTTTGCACCTATATTCGTTTATCAATCATCATTAATTCATAATTGCGTCTCATGCTCTCTCATCATCATCAAAATATCAACGCTGCATTCTTGACTTGTAACGTAATTGCAACGTAAACAGCAGCTGTGAATGTTGGGGATTTTCCCAATGATCACTAGCAGCGACTGTACAATTTACCAATACCACCATGTGCGTACATGTACAATTTGTACATGTACATGTTCGTGTGCAGACACGCTCAAGCCAAGGACTACACCACGTGTTTGAAAATAATTGCGTGCGCGATGTCGCATTGACAGGGTGCAACATTCGTTGCTAGTATTGCACACTACGTAGCGCAAATACTGACCACAGCGGATCGATGCTATTCAGATTAAAATAAATAAAATCAACTCGAGAAACATTGCTGACTCCCAATTTTAGTCGCACAATTGGGCGCTCTTTTAATGGATTCGCACAAATAAAATACAAATAAACTGAGACTATGCCGCCCTCATACATCGTTCAATTAATTGTACAGTGCCAGGGAACGTCCGGTAATCTTGAATACTAGTGGATGTACTCTTATGAATAAACATGTCGACGCGCGGTAATGAATGAAAACAAAATTTCTTCAGCGTAAAACATATCAAAATGCGCCAGAAATTAAGGGAATATATTGAAAATGATGAAACTTCTCTGCCAGGAATAACTTGCAGAATTAATAAGTTGTCATTTAGGTAAGAAAATCGGACTAAAAAGTAAGCTTATTTGATGATTTGCTAGATCTGAATCGGGATCTGAATCTGCCCGATCTGTAGATTTTCAGATCGGAGATCGGTAGTTCCGATCTTGGGGTGGATCGGCCAACACTACATAATACTATACATGGTTTGGGGTCACATGGGGGCAAGGTCTTAGGCAGGATTTGAAAACGTGGGTGTGTAAATGTGTATAAATTAAAAAAAACTGGGTGTGTAATAACCAATTTGGTACCCGGAATAGCGGGCGGGTACCCGGGTTCCCGGGTATAAGTCACAGCCTTATTGTGTTAATTTAAGGATTTGTGTACAAAGTATAGGCCATGTGGACAAAAACTGGGTGTATACAAACTGTGAATTTACAAAAGTGGGTGTGTAAAACACTCCCTACCCGGCTGGCTGCCTAAGCACTTGCGTGGGGGTCAATTAAGGCGATATATGTGACTTTTTAAAAAAAAATGTAAAAAAAATGGTAAATTTAAAATTAAAAAAAACCCAACAAGATTCTGGTGATGTAAGATCTATCACAGATGTATCCATGTGATAATGACATCACTACCTTGACTAATAAGTAAATTAGACTTACCACTTTCTATTACAACGGGTGATGCATCTGTTAGGTCAACTATATCATTATGTAGAGGTGGGGTAATACTTCCAGGTCTTAAAACAGATTCTGGTTATGTAAAATCTATGACAGATCGATCCATGTGATAATGACATCATTACCTTGACTAAGTAAATTAGACTTACCACTTTCTATTACAACGGGTGATGCATCTGTTAGGTCAACTACATCATTATGTAGAGGTGGGGTAATACTTCCAGGTCTTAAAACAGATTCTGGTTATGTAAGATCTATCACAGATCTATCCATGTGATAATGACATCATTACCTTGACTAAGTAAATTAGACTTACCACTTTCTAGTACAACGGGTGATGCATCTGTTAGGTCAACTACATCATTATGTAGAGGTGGGGTAATACTTCCAGGTCTTAAAACAGATTCTGGTTATGTAAAATCTATGACAGATCGATCCATGTGATAATGACATCACTACCTTGACTAAGTAAATTAGACTTACCACTTTCTATTACAACGGGTGATGCATCTGTTAGGTCAACTACATCATTATGTAGAGGTGGGGTAATACTTCCAGGTCTTAAAACAGATTCTGGTTATGTAAGATCTATCACAGATCTATCCATGTGATAATGACATCATTACCTTGACTAAGTAAATTAGACTTACCACTTTCTAGTACAACGGGTGATGCATCTGTTAGGTCAACTACATCATTATGTAGAGGTGGGGTAATACTTCCAGGTCTTAAAACAGATTCTGGTTATGTAAGATCTATCACAGATCTATCCATGTGATAATGACATCATTACCTTGACTAAGTAAATTAGACTTACCACTTTCTAGTACAACGGGTGATGCATCTGTTAGGTCAACTACATCATTATGTAGAGGTGGGGTAATACTTCCCGGTCTTAAAACAGATTCCGGTGATGTAAGATCTATCACAGATCTATCCAGGGAAGCTGGTAAAGACCCTGTCAGGAGGAAGAAAAAGGTAAAAATCATTATTATTAAGGCGGCAGTTTTCCCTGCTAAGATTTTGTGACTTTTTTTTCTCGTTTTTTGTTGTTGTGAATTTTCAACAATTTCTGAAATTTTTAAAAATGTCTCCTAGAACAGGTTTTTTTTTGTCATATGCCAACATTTGTTTGTAAGTTTATTTTGTTTTTACAAGGAATTTCATTTCAAATTGTGTCAGAATATTACTTTTTTAGCATTACCTACAAGTTTGTAAATCTACATTGCTACAATTTGAAATTGATGAATTTTGCTTGATCTTTATTTACACTATTTACAATTATTTTATTTTGCGAATTACTGAAAACCAACATTTTCGCGAGGATTTAATTTTGTGATTCCAAAATTTGACTGTTTATTCCGCGGAGATTTAATTTGGCAAATTAAGTGGTTTTACAGTAATTTTAATTACTGTAAAACCACTTAGGATACTCTAAAAGTGTTAAAACACTTTTAGAGTATCCTATGACTTTCTAGGGAAAAGAGGGTCAAAATGGCAGATTAAAAATTCACCATTATAAATAACGTAATTTCTAAAGTCTGGAGAGTCAAGATACGGTTTGATTTTGTGTAGCAGTATCTTTGTATAGCTATGCATCTGTGAGGAAGTTAGATGTATGTGTGACATGGACAAGAAAGTGAAGAGTTGATTAATTATGTCATTGTTTTTATTAACAATTACATTATGTATTTTGAAAACATTTCATTAATATTATTAGATGTTTACCAAAAGTAGAGTTCCCTAGATAGGTGAGTAATAACTTAATAAGATTGTCAGGTAGCTGACAACAATAGATCACATAGTTTGGAACAAGTCACAAAAACTGAGATTATGTAATATCTTATTTGGCTCAAATTTTCTCCTGAATCCAGTCTGACAACAAATAGTGAAAGTTTGTTTTGATTTTACCAATTAGGGTAGTTTATTTTGAGCATAAAGGTCGCACATTTAGGATATTTGAAATAATGTTATTTTAATGCTACCAAGATATTGTACTCAAATCACTCAAGTGTTACTTATCTATGTTTATTAGATTTAAAATTGTAATAGTCTTCCTAGTATCACTGAATAGAGGTTAGTGGAATTACAAAAATTGATTATTGCCTAGATTATGTGCTAACATTCTTGTATTGGAAGTTTGGGAAATATTTAGAGGTCACAGGTCTTAATACCTGTCGTCACTATTAATCAGAAATAACGAGGTTGTAAGGTTGTTTTAGGGAGCGGGCATTATTTACGCCAGGGGGGGGGAATGGAGGAGTTAAGGGGGGAACGCGAAAAAAAATCTATACAGACAGGGGGGAACGCGAATATTTAAAAATCAACTGAGGGGGGAACGCGAATTTTTTTTTTTACACGTGTGGGGAAAAAAATAATAAGGGGTTTTAATAGGGAGGGGGGAACATCAACTTTTTTACCTGATGGATGGGGGAACCTGAAATTTTTTTGGAAGACAAAAGGGGGAACATGAAAAAATGTGGGGAAAATAGATGGAAATCCTCCATTCCCCCCCCCTGGCGTAAATAGTGACCGCTCCCTTACTAAGTACCAATTAACTTATATGATATTTGATTGAGTTTAATTTGTTTGTTTTGTACTTAGTACTGTTTTTATGTGTTGTCCCAAGATAAATTGAAATGGTTGGAGGTTGTCCCGGGACAAATTGAGAAATTGGGGATTTCTTTTTTTTTATTTTTTTTTTTTAAAGCTAGGATGGCTAGTTATTCAAAAAAAAAAAAATTGGTCATATGTTTCAGTTTGGTTAGTATAAGGCCCAAAAAAAAAAGTTGTTTGCTTGCCCTCGTCCGACCGACCGTGTGAGGCAGTCCCGACCGGTCAGAATTTTTTTTTTTTTTTTTTTTTTTTGAATTTTTTTTGAATTTTTTAAAACATTCATTTGAATGACCTATATTGAACCCTACGTTACTCCTCATGTGAGCCAATACCCTTTTCATGTCACCTCCATGTTAAGGACCAAATAATTCAGAAATGGTACATGAAAAAAGTTATACTTTTGAACAGAATAAAACTTAATAGTAGTAATTAGGATCTAAAGATAAAAGTTTCTAACGCTATGCTGTGGGTCATGGGGTATAAATATGTTGGTTATTTCAAATCAAATGTGGGCTAAACCATGCTAAAATTAACCATTGCCATTAGCCTGCCATTGATAAGGCTCAAAGTGGTGCATGCTAGTTTTTGTGTTTAGGATAGGGCCAGAACAACCAATGTTTAAAATAAAATAAAAATTTAAAAAAAAGATTTTCCGACCGACCGACCCAACTTTTTTTGACCCATCTATGGGCAAGCAAACAATTTTTTTTGTGTGGCCTAACTGATGGTATTGTCAGTTACTTAAGATTGGTATGTCCCCTAGTGACATTTGTACACTTTAAAGTGTGATTATAATATCATATACAGGTTGTGTTCTCATAAGGTTTCTAAGTTATACTATTATCCTTAATATATTGCCAGATAACAACATATTGCTACATGTTTTTCTGTTTCTTCAATAATGTGGACAGGTTTTTGTATCCTTCAGAAGTTGGATCTACAGACAACGTTTATCGCTCGAAGGTGCATATTCTTTTCAAACTGTGATTTTTACGTACACATCTATGTGAGTTTTGTCACATGAAGTGGACTAATTTCAGAACGCTCTGCTGTTTTTACACGTTACCATTATCTTCGCTATATGTACATGATGTACGTATGACGATATCATGAATGAAGAAGTAAACATTTTCAACATTTGTCAAGGAGAAACAGTTATGCATCGTATTGTAAATGTAAACCGTGAAACCATAGACCAGCATTGATGGATTTTTTTAACACTAAAAATCATTATGTTTTTTTAAATGTGATTCTTACATGTCTTCACCTAATTGCAACAAAGATTGACACAATCTTTTCACTGGGAGGGGGCGTGTGAGGAAGTTAAATGTGTGACATGGACAAGAAAGTGAAGAGTTGATTAATTATGTCATTGTTTTTATTAACAATTACATTATGTATTTTGAAAACGTTTCATTAATATTATTAGATGTTTACCAAAAGTAGAGTTCCCTAGATAGGTGAGGATTGTCAGGTAGCTGACAACAATAGATCCCATAGTTTGGAACAAGTCACATTCTACCATCTGTGCTAAATGGACAAGACAATAGGTCCCATGTTTTATACTACAGGTCAAATCACTTCTGCATCTGTGCTAATTATAATTAGGTCAATGATCCACTTTACTAACAAGTGAGATAATTGCGACCTAGTTCTAAATGTGGGTGTCATTTAGGGTTAATAACTGTATGTCCTTGTGAATACTGTATTGTGATTGGTCAATTTAACACGTGTAGGTGACTTGATAGTGAGATGAAAGTTATGAGTAGAGTAAGTAAAACCAGTTCAGCTGGAAAAGTTGTGAGAGATACATCTAGTTAAGCTCCGCTCCAAGATAGCGACAAATCTCAACTGTACATAATTATTTATATGTTAACACTATTAATAAAATATATACATAATTATATACTTGGGCGACGTGAAGTTTGCAGTTATTTCTAGTGATCGAAGCAGTGTATCATTAGGTTAATTACCAAGCCTAATCACGTCGTTACAGCATCACAGAATTGAATATACAAAATACTATAATCATTGTACCATTGGGGCGCTGGGGCCTAAACCACCCAACAGCTCCCCCATGCCGGGTTTAGGCAGGATTTCAGCACATGGATATGTGTTAAAAAAGTTAGGTGTGCAAATTGGAGAAAAAAAGATTTTTTTAAGTAAAATACATAATTATAGGCCACAAAGTCTGAAGATTTGGTGTGTAATTTTCAACTGGATTATTTGTTTTCTTTTTGAATTTCTCATTTCTCATTTATAACCCAAATCCTAACAAGAAAATGAGAACTGTTCATGGTAAAGCCCATAGTGTTATCTTTATTTTTGTTTTAAATGAACGAGCAAAACAAGTACTGTAAAAGTGGACATTTTCACGCTACATTTGGTCTATGTATGGAAGCTCAAAATTGCAAAAATAAAAACAACCAAAATTGTTCAAAATGTGCAATGCGCGAAAAATTCCCTTTTTACAGTATACCTGCCATCTCTATACAGGACCATCTTCTCCAATTTATAAATACCATGATGATCGTTTGATTCTATAGAGTAGATCTTAATGCTTGAGGCATTACCCCACAATGCAGACATCCTATTTGTGGCATATATTTGTAACAGTACCCGCACAGGAGCTATACACTACTGGGAAGTGAGATAGCATTCCAATAGTTAACCCCAGTGGATCAGGGCACAGTTCTATTTGTGGCATTCATTTGTTACAGGTACCCGGGCAGAAGCCATGTACTACTGGGATATATATGTAATTTCATTCCAAAGTTTTGGGGCGGGTTGAGCGGACTGATGGGGACAAACCAATCATTACACTGTAAAACACTATAATTTCGCAGACACTTTATTTCGCGAATTGAAAATTACTGCTGTATTAGCGGCCATTTAATTTCGCGAATCTGGACATGTTACTTGTTAATGTTACTTTCAATGCAAAATTGTCAGTTTTGCAGGTATTTAATTTCGCGAAACCACATCCCACGTGCAATTCGCGAAATTAAATCCCCGCAAAATTAAGTGGTTTTACAGTATGCCCAATGGCTAGCTGTATTTTGACCGTACATTCTTCTACTGTGAAAGTGGAAATTTTCGCGCTCTGCACATTTTGCTTGTTTTTATTTGCGCCATTTTGAACTTTCTTACATTTACCTACATACCAAATAAATATTTGTGTATTTTTATTTTTGCGCGAAATAAATGTAGCGCGAAAATTTCATCTAAATAAACTCTGTGCAGTGACATCCGAGCATATTCCAATGACAGCCCCTCAATATCACGAGTGTGTGATTATTGCGCTTGTGATTGTAAACATGCTTGCGCAAGTAACCACGCAAAGATGAATACCGTCATTCGCGCAAAACTGATGCGTCAAACACAAATTATATGCTCCAATATCACTTCACACGATTTGCATAATGATAATTAATTAAAATGTTTAAACAAAACAAAAAATCTTCTAATTTTTCTTCATTTCCCAACAAAAGTTAATTAATAATTGTAATCTAATTTTCAGTCTTTGGGGCAAGTAAGTCTATCGAAAACCAAGATGAGTAAATTGCCCTTTCTATCTAAACTTATAGCATTAGTATATGATCTTCTCAAACTTTTACACATATTTTTTCATCTCTTATAATTAAGTTTTATTATCAGGAAAGACATTCCTGGGCTCATAAATTTATCATGACTGTATTTTCTACAAAAAAATCACAAAAGTGTTACCAAATCACAATGGAAATATGCTTCCAACTTTTCAACATATTTATTTCAATTTTCATCATCATCAGGCATTTCATACTATTGTGTTCACGTAAAGTGTAGTTGCGATCATAGCCAGAAACAGTGTAAACGGCATTAACACAGTGTCAAACCATGTAATTCTCTTTATGAACGAATTTATAAACATTCAGAAAATAAGTTGTCAGAGTCAGCTACAGTTTATATACCTATTCAAAATCAAACCATAATTTTGAAGTAAATTTTAGGAAACATATTGCTCTGTAGTTTAGAAGATATTTTAGTTTCATGTTTATAAATGTAATTTGACACGAAAATTTCAAAGATAAAGGGCCTTCCATAAAAAAGATCGCAAAATTTGTTTACAAATATTGCCAATTACATTATAGAGAATATGCTTTTGCATAATTATTAGGCCATCAAAATCAACAACAAAATCAGAAGAAACCTGAATAAATGCTATGCGAAATGTAATCTTTTTTGCAGAGACACCGAAGCGTCGCGGCACATTAAGACAAGATTTTTTCAGTATTCAGTGTGCTGAGCACAATTGTCGAATTTTGAGATTGAACGAAACAGCGTAAATATTAAAGCTGTTATCGGTTTTGGCCAAAGAAAGGGATTGTATCAATATATATTTGTTTGGATAGCTTTATCAAAGACATTCATAGATAAGAATTTCTGATTGGATGAGTCAATAAGACATCCAGGTTTATTCTAGCTTTCAACCAATGCTAATGATTGTTTGAGACACGCTTCATGGAGTTGATGATAGTGTATGATGGTGTATTATTTGATTCGATTGGCGTCGTGACAGTCGTTCGATTGAAAAACAGTGGTTAACGCTTTACTGCAAACGGAAATTAATTTAATTAGTTCTGATCAAATCAATTTAATGGCCTGATTTATTAAGTATATATGGTGGTTTTTTTAAAAGAACTATTTTTAAATTTGAAAATATTTATAAGAATTATAAATAACTAGTATCGCATACATAGCTTATACTTCAATGGCGTCTCGGCCAGTTTTTAAGAAGACCTTGTTTTAGTAAGAAATGCGAAATGTGGTATCTTTGGAGTTTGGTCTCCTTTTTTTCGTATTGAGACGGGCTCTGTGAAATGTATATTTTAACACTACCAATACCATAGTAGAAACAAATCACATTTTGTTGAACTGATTTAACTTCTATTTGTATGTGGCAAGTTTACTCTTATAAGCAAGAAAATGAAGCTGATATGGTACAATGTACTTCACGATGTGAAATTAAAATTTGAAGAAGCATGATTTTCAAAAGTTCAAGAAAAAAAAGAGAGCTATGTGCTGAAATGCAATTTTTAAAAGCTACACACGCATGCAGTCTTCTGCGACAAACTTGTTTTTTTATTTGGATTAATAAGTTATATATTCCGCCATACAAACGAGGCTCTCATTTTGCACAAATTTAAATCCTAACACTTCATCACCATCAATTAAAATATATTTTATTTACACATACATTAAGCTTCCATGTGGAGGTACTCACTGCCTGCAAGCATTTAATAGCAGACTACTTCTATTTTGCCTGTAGTCTGGTATGTCAAGTATGCAGAATTCTGCACAGCATGATGCCTGCTACTGTGCATACATGTATGGGATATTCACAGTATGAAATTGTATGAATTCAAATTATGTGAAAATGTTCAGGTCCAGGTTTGTAAATATGGTACCAAGATCAACAGTTTTATTTGAAAACTTGAAATGTATACAGCTCGGGAAAAGAAGAAAAAACCTGATCTCGGAGGGATGGAACCGACTCTTTCAGAATTTTAGAATTTTTATTTAATAAACGTGCACACAATTTTGAAATATCAGTTTTTTTACAAAAATATTCAATTTTCCCCCCCTTTAAAATACAAATCATCAATCTTTTACATCAAAATAATAGGCTAACATTTTTGAAATTACCTTGATGCCTGATGAATCATCAATAGGCATGCTTTAGTTCATAATCATAACTTTTATTTACTTTGGAGCTTCAAATTGCCTGAATGTAGAAGCTTTTAAAAGTGAATTCTTAGGGCCGGCTTAGATTGCTTGGCCAGCAGGTTAAAGGGGCACTGAGAGATTGCCGAGAAAAATGAAATTTGGAAAAAATGAATTGTTTAAAAAGATTATTGTAGTGAAAATAAACATCTCAAAAATATCCTAAAGAGTTTACAGAACATATGAGGGCAGTATATTAGATACGTGTACATCAGACGCTGGTGGACATGAATGGACGTTAATTTTGACCCATTGATTTCAATGTAAAAATGGATTTTTGATACTAGGATTCTAGAAAATTAATCACATGTTGGAATTAAATCATTTCATCCTAAAACCACTGGAGTTGAAAAATCAACTCCAGTGTAATTAAGTATACATTTTTGAATTTTATCTTTCATATTTCGTCGCATTTGGGTAAAGTTCAGTAACTAACCTTGAATTTTTCGTAAACGAGCCCATGTCCGACATTGTCTGTTTTGTATCAAACAAAGTTGGCATAAGACAAAAATATAAAGTCAAGAAACTACTGAATATTTAACTTCCTGACTAGTTTGAGGCTATCAATTTTCAATTAGTTTATTTCAAGCATTCTCATCAGTCCTTTTGTGCATAATTAATCCATGTTGGTTTCTATAAATATAATACATAACATTTCTTCCTTAGTTTTGGTTAGCAGATGATACTTTAGCCTTAACCAAAAAAGTATCAAAACAGCCAATAGAGGGCAGCATAACACTTATTCAAGCTCATCATATAAAATGTCATCAGTGTGGTATGTGGGGTTTGAAGGATGACACATTACAACCAGTGTTGCCAACTCCAAGGCTAAGCTACAGAATTGGGTTACTTTTGAATCTTGCGCCAAGGAAAAAAGAAATCGCCACAGCCTGCTTGAATATATACTTCCTAGGCTAAATGAAAATTGGGCTACTTTTGATGACACAACCAGTATTGCCAACTCCAACGCTAATCTGCAGAATTGGGCTACTTTTGAATCTTGTGCAGAGGAGAGAAAAAATGCCACCGCCTGCTTAAATGTACTTTCTATGGGGCTCAATGATAATTGGGCTACTTATTGCAGTGGGCCACGGCCTAGATGGCACTTGCGCTGCGGTTTTTGGGGAATTTCAGTTGGGAACATTCTGTGATTGGATATACTGGACATTTTTGCGTGTGTAATCTTTCTCGCTTTGCACAATTTGAACAATTTTGCTTGTTTTTATTTTTGCAATTTTGAGCTTCGTTACATACACCTACATACAAAATGAATATGTTTGCGCATTTTATTTTCTAACTTGCTGATTTAAACATGAAGAGTAAGGGTGGGAATTTTGGGTAATTGTGTACCCGGGTACCCAAAATATTTTTCAGGCGGGTACCCGCCACACCCCCCCCCCCCCCAAAAAAAAATTGAACCCCCTCCCCCCTTTTTTTTTATAATAATGTACATTTTTCGTTTCCTGGACATACAGCTAAGACTGCAAGTGTATGTAATGTACACTTTTTTCCCTGTATCCCCAATAAAGTCCTTTAAATTAAGATGTTGTTACTTTTGCATCTTCACCCGCCCGATGCAAACAAAATCATTATTATGAACGGTAACGCATTCATGAACAATGTGCATCAATTAAAACAGACCCAACGAAAACATCAAACTCTTTGTTTTTGTTGATTAATGTAAATTTACCGTTTCCTGGTTGTACAGCTAAGACTTCAAACGGTTATGTACACTTAAATTAAAAATGTTGTTGCTTTTGAAAATAATGTGTTTTAAAATACAATTCAGTGTTGAAAAAATCATACTTTTGATTAGAATTAACTAAATAATTAAGTATAAGATCTTAGGTTAGGGCCCAGGGGTTACTATCCCTGATGGTGTTTTTTATTTTTTATTAAGGGTAAAATGCGAGTCATCAAGGTTCGTTCGGACTTAGAAGAAAAAAATGTTAAAAGAATTATATAGTTTTTATTTTAAATTTCGGGTGTCCGGGTACCAAATTTGGCACCCGGGACTGGAAATTTCGGATGGGACTCGAATACCCGGGACTCGCTCACAACCTTAATGAAGAGCGTGAAAATATATGTAGCGTGCAAATTTCCACTTCAACAGTCACTGTCTCACTAGTGCTGTTATCGATTGTCGTAAGTGTCGCATTGTCGCGATATTGTCCATGCTTGCGACATGTCGATACATATTTTTGTGTAAGAAACGATATGAATTTTAATTGGGTTTTACATGCTTTTTAAGTTTTCCGCACATTCCACATTAACTCACAATTCATTACAAATTGCGATACAATGCAAACATATTGACGCGTGCATGGCCGTACCATCCCACAAGTATCAAAATAATTCATACTGAATAACAAAGCCATCGGGAATGCCACTCGTATATTGGTACATGGTATTTATAAATAATCATAAAAAACAACCACGTTTATCAGAGAGCGCAGTTTGGTCAATCAGAGGCTTAATCCACATCTGTGGAACTGTGCCTTTCGAGATGAGTTGCGAGCATATGTTATTGGCATTACGTCACTCGTACCGAGTCCCGGAAAATTTAATAAAATTATAAAGCCCTGAGGTAAAATTTGTGATTGGACAAATTGTCACACGCATGCGTAAGGATGATTTTCGTAGCAATACGTCATTCGTATCGGGTTTCGAAAATGGCCGAAGGGGAAATCGAATAAATCCAAAGCACAATGTCACATGCATGTACAAAGAATGATTTTCGTCAATTAAAAGATGGCGACCATATCGGCCAGCTACTTCGGAATTTGGCCCCGAAAAAAAAACGCATTTCATTTTGTTAAAAAACAAACTTTTAATTAAGCAAAAGCGAGATATACCAAGATTTCATCAGATTCACTAAAAACCTGAGAAAAACGCACCGAAATTGTTGATAGCGAGAGAAAAAAGAGAAATCACGCTGTCACTCATTCTCATGCAATAACAAAAAGGTCGTGACTGAAAAATCACCCCTAAATATCGCTCCTTGAAATCTATTTTAAAAAGTAAATAAGCTTACTTTTTGACGACATATCGATACAAAATTTTCTATTGATAATAGCACTATGTCTAACACAAGTGAATACCATATTAACCAAGTACAGTCAATCAGGAATTCAGTAAATCCTGTTGTCTGGATAACTGACTTTTGACACAAGGAGCAGAATCTGGATGGAAACAAGTGACCAGTTCGGTGGATTCATGGATTAGTTCTTGGCCCACTCTGCTTCCTGATATACATGAACGAACTGGAATGCGGTGTCAGCAAAACTTCCACAGTTAGCAAGATTGCAGATGATATCAAACTAGTCCACCCAGTAGGCACAGACACAGACATTGAGGACATGCAATATTAAATCGAACACCTCCAAAACTGGGCGTAAGACTGGCAAATGAGGTACAAAGCTAATTAAGGTGGAGTAACACTCACCACACTAACCATTTGGGTAACACAGAATTGAAAGAGACAATTGAAGAGAAAGACCTCATTTACAAGTCACTCAAAGTGTCCTCACAATGCGCAGCAGCAGCTAAGAAGGGTAACAGAGCATTGGGTTGGGTATGATAAATCGGAACTTCGCATACAAAAGCAAAGCAAAGCAGTAGTGTTGAAGCTCTACAAGTTCCTGGTTAGACCCCACCTAGATTATGCAATACAAAAGTTACACCCCCCCCTAAAAAAACCCAAAAAAGTCTGAATATCTATAGAACAAGTTTTTCTTGTCATCTTACCTACAACTTCTATATCATCTTCTATTCGTCTAAGAGGATTTGTAAACGATGTCATCAATATATCGGAATCACTATCTAGACGTCTTGGCCTCGCCATTCTTCTTCGCTTGCTCGCTAGTTGTTCAGTTTTATACCTTTTGCTTAGTACCTGTCATCAAACAAACACAAAACATCTTTCAAGTATTGGTGAAAAAAAAACCCTATGGACATGTCATACATTTTGTCAACAGTACCCTTCCAGTAAAACTTAAAAGGTAATATCTTCCAATGAAAGGGGAGGCAGTGATATGAAATCTTAATAGGGTCATTGACACATATGTGACCCAACATGAGTAAATGATGCACAATGGGGCAGTAGCTAATTCGATTTAAGGGCACAAAGGTGAGACAAGGTCATAATAAGTCAAATTCATAAATGAGTCTTATATTATATCTAATCTTTGATACATCTTGTATCCAACCAAAGACTCAAATTCATTAAAAATACCGAGTCATTTCATTTATTCCATTGATTGTTAAAAAAACCAAAACTTAAAACCATAACTTGACAATTTGTATGTGATGTTCTGAGAAAAACCAATTTCCAATAATCTGTGGTTAGAAATAAATTTGTTTGGGTGAAAAATATTTTTGTCATACATGTAGCAACCGTATCTCGAGGGAAAAAAGTTGGGGGTCTGATATGACCCCCGAGCTTTCAAAAAGTCCCAATATGAGGGGTGAAATTCTATTTTGGGAGTCATTCACTTCACCCCAATCAGGGGTTAATGCTACCCCTGTAGGGTAGCATATGCACACAATTGGGGACATAATCTCTACACAGTATCTCAAATCACCAGCAGTTGAATAGCGACCTTCTGTCCCTAAACGGGTCAGACTCTTTTCAATCAACTGCTGTAGAGAACAGATATTAATCGAAAATCCCAGGTATGAAATCTTATATTGCAATCCAAAGTTGAATTTTCAATTGCCATTTCTTATTATAATGCAAGCGGTACTGTAGGCCTGATTTTAGCCGTGTGATAGTTATATTATATACTGCAAATAGATTCCTGTCATCTGATTGGTTAAAAGTGGGGGGGGGGGGGAGGGGGGATAATCAAGCTATGCCTTCAATTTCAATGTGATGTTATGAAAAACAACTATGCCCAGGCATCGTCTTTTTTGATGATGTCACACCCCGCAGTTGACGATTCATCACAACCGATCTGCCACCATCCGCGACACGGTTTGAATCACCCAATACAGTGAAGGTGAACAATTTCAAATATTGACTGTTTTCATTCGGGTCACGGTTCATATCAGTCATAGGCGATCTCAAAAATAAAAAGCGCCTCGGGGCATAGTCTGGTTTTTGAGATCACCTTGGGCCTATAATTTGAACCATAGTCTGGTTTTTGAGATCACCTTGGGCCTATAATTTGAACCATAGTCTGGTTTTTGAGATCACCTTGGGCCTATAATTTGAACCATGCCCCTCATTGCAGTCAATATTTGTATACTATCATCACATCACATGGCTGAAAATGATTGTGTGACATCATTATACATTGTATAGCATGTCTTTTGTTTGTGTAATAGTAAAACTCCATCCAATTTGGATTGTTCCAATACACTTTGCTCCGGCCGCCTTGTGTAACGGAAAAATACAACTTAAACCTTGTGATAGTTTGTAACATCACACTCCCAGGCAAGAAGTCTTTTTAAAAGCCTAAATCTCTTGTTTTAATTTACTTTTTACCATATCTTAAATTATTACCTTACGGCTCATTCTACAGTTTGGGTCATTCAGAGTGTTGTTGTTGTTGTTCAACCACCCTTCCAGTTGTTTACCTGTGGCATACAAGTCAACAAGACAAAAATTAACATACAATGTATTTCTCTCGAGTTTGTATAGAACTTACTATCCAACATTGTAATGTATACTTACGACGTTCTGGTTAAATGCTTGTAGGCGGAGTTTAATGAGGCATACCTCACGCTCACCAAAGCAGCGCATGGATCATACAGTCCCATATATATTTATGCTATGGTACCTTTAAAACGTTAAATAAATGGTTATTTTGTCTTATACAGTTAATAATAAACAGAAAATGGTACATCCTTAGTACAGTATAATATAATACCATCCCACTCCACTTGTACGGCTCTTTGTTCCCACGTCTCATAACTATTGAGGAAATTGCCTGAGAGTATGTTTCTATATATTATAGAGTCTCCGTAATTTACCAGAAAGAAGTAATCCGGCTAGACAGGCAGATGCACTTCAGACAATCAAAAGACATCGAATGCTGATAACATATTACGGTCGCCCCCTGACGTAATTTAAGTCATTTGATTTGTTGTTCAATTGAATGCAATCAAAGACAGCAGGATTCGCAGGAATCTCAAGCGACTTTCCAAGAGTAGTACCAAGTCATTAGACCTAAATTGCTACAGTTGACTTCAATCCAACTGGTTGTTTGATCTAGCGAGTTACTGTGTGCGATTTTGCATTTCATAGTCAACAATCTGTGACTGGCTAGAATGTAATGAGCATTAATTATAGCTTATAATTATCGTAAAAGCTGGCGAGAGGAGGTCAATTACTGTTATTAATATGTGATGCGATCTGCGAAATCCCATCGGATGTCGCAAAATGTGAACTAGGGATTATGGGTAAAATGTAAGATTCTTTAGAAAATTAATGTCCAATACTTTGTGTCATCTTTTATGAAATTTCATCCTCAAAATTTGTACTTAAGTCACTTTTCTTGTTAATCTTATAGGTCCGTATGCACAAAAGAGTTAGACCTGGTCTAAGTGGATTTTAGTTTATGTGAAATGCACACTTTTATTACATTTCTTTCTCAAATTAGCCAATAAATTGTAAAGATTCGGATGCAAAGTTCAAACATAGCACAAAATATCTCATGAAAATGCAGAGGAAAACAGGTTTTGAGGCATGAATAAATTTCACTTAGACTAGGTCTAACTTTAGACCCGGTCTAACTCTTTTGTGCATACGGACCATAATGTTTTTCTATGAACTATGTATCTTTTTTGGCCTGTTTTCATGATTTCTTGTTTTGTAGCTTTTAATGACATCACAATCATCATTCACTCATACTCATTTTTTTGTAGTGATCGTAGAAAAATGATCGAAACAGTTCAGTAATCAGCACAGTTTCAGCTTTCCTATGATATAAATATCTCCAATATGAAAAATCCCACCATGTGGTCAGGGATGGAAATAAGACCCGCCCGCCCGCCCATAGCGGGTAACTTTCGTGTCGGGCGGGTGAAGATGCAAAGGTACCCGTCCGACTGGCGGGTAACATGTTTGAAGCTCAAAGTGTATACAAGTAACAGTAAGTTCAGGGTCATTTCATCGACAGACGGTGTGTCATGATGATAGAGGAGATCAGGTTGATAGGAGCTTAAATAAAAGAATATTGGATTGAAGTACATGATGAATACGAGGAGCTGTAACGGGCTAGGATTACAGTGGAACATACAATAAAGACAAAACATGTAATTGTATCAGCATTTAAAAGTACTCTTGCTCTTAATTGTTTGTTGCAAAATATTATGAAAAAACCTTGGGCTGGTGGAATTTTTGTCGGGCAGGTAAATTCTGTGAGTTACCTGCCCGACTGGCTAGTTGGAAAAAATCTGAAGTTCCACCATGCATGTGGTGGGTTTTCACAGATGGCATCACATGCATGTGATGTTGTAATAAAATAATAATAATGGTGAATCTGTGTATTAAAGAATTTGAAATGCATTCAAAACCTCCATCATACACATCTTTCTTTACCAGATCACAGGCATACAAACAACATTTATAACTTTATTCGACCCACATTTTTTAATTATTTCTTTTATTTAAATACATTATACAAACATTTACATATGTTTCCTGAGGTAATATGTAGGTCATTTTTGGTCAAATATGGGTCATCCAATACTTATTAACTTTGAGAAAAAAGGGTTGGTTTTTTTAATTTTAATTTATTTTTAAATTTCAGAAATCCGGGTCCCAATTTGGTACTGACTTAGAAAACAGAAAGAAGAGAATCAAACAAACAGATTTGATTTGCGCTGCCCGAATCTTTGCGCGAATTGATTCGCACCAAATTTCTACCCCTGACTAATATAATCAAAACAAACATTTGTCGATCACAGCGTATACAATTCGCCAGCGTCCCATGCGACCAATGCTTAACCACGTCATTTGTGATGGCAAGGGCGCAGTAAAGCTGGAAGATGTGACATACTTTTAAACATATAGGTAATTGACCAATCCCGGCCCTAATAAACAAGGCCCCATGCCACGTTGCGACTGATTTGGAACGCACTCATGCAAGGACACGCTCTATTTTTGCAATGATCACGAGCGCTCGGATCATGACGCTGTGATCGACAAATGTTTGTTTTGATTATAGTAGCTACTACTAAATAGTCGTCGTAAGAATACTTTGCGTTCTTGCTAATCAAAATTGAACTAGGCCTATACGCCAGTTCCCAAGACCTACTTTTTTGAAAGAATCAGTTCCTATTAAGAGTTAAGACCCTTTTTTTCCTTCATAAAATCCACTCAGTTCAGTTGCCCCCCAGCCTTTTTGAGACCCTGGGCAGCGGCACACGGCACCCCTAGGCCTTCCCCCAAAAAAGTTGAGTGACCCCCCCCCCCAACGGGGTGTGAGTGGGGACATTCATGACCCAAAGTCGCGGCCAATTGTGTAACACTTCAGTAGGGTGTCCAATGACTTTTTTAAACCTTTTAATTTACCTATTTTTATTGTTTTATCTGAAAGGGCTCATCAATACGAGCATTTTAAGCCCGAAATCAGTTCATACCGTTAATCAGTTGCGGAGATAGGTCCTTTTAAAGATCAAAATTATGCAGCCTTACAACGCATTAACACATGGGACTATTGGGAGGCGAAATGGACAATGGAGTAAAAAATCACCAGTAATTAACATTCTGAAGTGATAAAAGTTAGCAGAATATTGGTTATGAATTATAAACAGATAATTAACAATATTGAGGCACAGTTAGTATTTCGATCGGAATGAGAAAGACATCAAGAAAAAACAATCGCTAATTTTCAGAAACACATTGCACCAACCGTCACAGATAGCCTGTCGAGGTAGCGCCCTCAAGGGGTGCTAATGTAATATTCATGAACGCGATCGTCAAGCGCGACAGTGCAGTATTGATGGACGACTGACGGACGTAACCTACATCATGTAATCGCGCCCAATCACTGCCGTACCAGACAGGGAAGGGCAGTGCGTGCAGTGGCGGTATAGGCATTTTAGCAGTTTGGCGTTAAATCGATACGACATTTGATCTGAACCGTCACATGTTACCAACTTTTCAGCAAAAAAATAAACTTTCAATTCCGGTTCAAATGACAGTTTGGCCATAAAAACGGCCTTGGGAACTCATTCAAATAACTGGGTAAACATTTCAAAAAATTAGGAAAAATACTTATATCGTAAGATTTTCTGAGTGAACAAGGTAGGCCCTACCAAATAAAAGCTACAACTCACCTCTATTTAATGGAAAAATTGGTAGATTCTAACTCTTCTCAGATCAAATGCCAAAACATTTTGAAAAATCATGTTTTGCCTCGAAAAATTTGTGAATTTTTTTAAAATGGCGATTTTTGCGTCGGGAAATTCCCTGCGTAAGGCCAGATATTGAGTCAACTTTAGCCCTTAAAAACAACACAATTTCGATTAATGTGATTTTCTTTCATCGATTGTTTATAATATTAATAATACATAGGCCTATCATTTGCGATGAATTCTGGAGTTTCATAATTATTTAATCATTATTCTGGAGTTCCTTTAGTATACCCTACCACTGCATGTCTTCAATGGGGGCTTTTAAAGAACGAACGACCCATACACTTACACTACAAATGGTAAGGTATTCTAAAGCTTACCCATAATTAATTCTGACCAAAACGGCAAGTTTAAAACTTGTATTTGTACAAGTTTGAGAATGGAAAAGTAAGCGTGTGCGTTTGTTGTGCAGGGGTTTCAGCGTAGCTGGCGGCCAAGTAGACCCAATGGTGGCTATACTATCGTTCATGCTTCACTATACTATAGCCACAACACCCTCTATAGACACACGACGTCGCGAAAATCACATTTTTAATTCAAGATTTTCACATCAAATATAATTTAAATCAATCAAAATGCGCTCACATGTTGTTCCTAGAACTCTTAGTTATACATTGAGTTAATTAATTTTGATCAAGCATCCTCATTTTGGGGAAAATATTGAGGTGAAAAATCGGCAGTGCTGACACTCAATGTGAATTTCGCGACGTGAACAGTCAATAGAGAGTTTTGTGACCCTAGGTAGCCAGCTACCTAGGACAGGTCACTATTGGTAGGGATGTTCATATCATTGACTATAGAGGGCGACATATTTGACCAAAATATGTAGAAAACTCATGTTTAACTCTTTTAAATTCAGCGGAAAAGTACGAAACTGCTTGGATGTATTCACTGATGTATAAATAACCCCACACAAGCAACTAGACATCATGAAAGTAAACCCTTAATGTACCTAAAATGGTTTTAAAATGTGCATGACTTAAACTACTTTTGGTTATAACTTTTTTATTATTCAGCCTGCAGACAAGGTTGAACCATCATTTTTTATTGTAAAGTACTTTGTTTCCATGTATTCCATTTTCAAAATTTTATGAACATGCCTACTATTGGGACTAGCGGCCAAGATGGGGGCGTGCGCTGGACACCCTAACTCCATCCTGGAGCGTTGATCACTATCAACACTGAAGACAGCCTACACTTTTTACAGGCCACAGCCTCAGGCTCAGGGGCCGCGATGCTTCGAACTGCTCAAGTCAAGTCAAAAAGTGAGTATTATTAGTCAAAGTCAAAAGTCAAAGATGACGTTGTTCTACAATGCACTTCCATGTACATACGCTGTACGCAGTTGTCACAGAAAAAAGTGCTGACGACGACTATTATTACATGTAGTAGTAGTACTAGCTGAAAATTATTACGAAATTAGGCTTGGCCTAAATAAACAATAATAAGCTTAACACATTTTTTTAGCAAACGAAACGTTAATAATATTGTTAAGCAGGCTGTAACAAAGAAAATACACCTCCAAATAAACTCTCTTTATGTCATATGGACACAACCATCATTCAATTAACTATCGCCGATAAAATTACTGTTTATCGTCTTACCAACTTACAAATATATGTTTATAAAATCTGTCGAAAGTTTCGGCTAACTTTTTTTTTTGTCAGCGCCAAGAAATGTCATTTATCTAATCACTTCCGGGTCCTCTGCTTGTTTGTTGCAATTAATATTTGTCTCCAGTAATGAAATTTGTAAGCTCGATCCAAAATATTTTATTTTAGTTCTATACTTATTTCAATTATTCTTGTATATAAACGCAGAAATTATCTTTTCATAATTTTATTTCATTTAAAAATATTTTAGAAATTGTATTATTGTTAATATAATGTAAAATTCAATATACTAAATTTATGTACTGCAAATATATCTGAATTTTGGGAAGTGCGGAAAGGCAGGGCTGCCATATTGGATTCTGCGATATTCGTATGGAGTTACAAAAGTAAATCTTTCGTCCCATTTGGACCCCTTATTACTTCTAAATTCCGCTTAGAAACGGTATTGTGTGTGTACCTTAATATTGAGATTGTATTCGTATACCTCAATCATGAGTTCAGCTGAATCAAAACGTTCCAAACGACGTCGTAACAAACGGGGTGGAGGAAAGCCGAATCGTCAACAAAAGCAGGTTTCCAATGTTGGAGATCAGGTATAAAGTTTGATTTGTCTCTGCAAAGTTATTTTTTCATTTAACATTTTGCATAAAAAACCCGTACAGATCAGCTATTATATTCTATATTTATATGATCTATTCACTGCAATGTAGCTCAAAATCTTTGACTAAATAGCATGTACAAGTAGGCCTAACTCAACAATCATGAACAACAAAAACAAAACATGATTTTTTTTAAAATATATATTTTTTTTATTTTAAACTCCCTTTTTTTGCAAGATATTTAGAGAATTAAGGTATTGTTTTTTAGACTGAACCTGTGTTATATTGTCCGACATATGTGGGCGTTAGTATTATTTCAAAAGTGGAACAACAACGTCGTCAGTCGAGTCGTGAACAACAACAACAGAAAGAGCTCAATTCAATCATCATTATTTATTAATTAATTATTTATTAATCATCATCACTATCAGGCGACATCGCTTAATATGTTATCCATCAGCTTATGACCATGTAACTGTTACTTTACTATATCTATAATCAAAATAAATAATTGTCGATCATTTCATATCATTCCCTCACATATCTATGCAACATTTGTGTGTGACACTCAGCGTTCACGTTGGTCGTTGTGCGCCTGTCTGTGTAGTTAAGTGCGGAATGCACTTCGTCACAAGTAGTCGCAGTAACTCATGACTGTACTAACTAAGTGTATAGCTAAGAATCATCAAATAAAATGTCTTTGAACTACATAGTTCTGGTAGATTACGGTCCAACGCTCCTGATGGAGGCAAACAAACAGGGATTACCACAATCTTACTGTTAGTCATGGTATTGGTAGTGTCGGTTTAAAATTTAAAAAATGGTGGTTTCTGCGCACATCGGAGCAATGTTATAATCATGAAGTCACTTTTAGTTTTGATGCTAAGGTAAATTAATAATTGATCGAACAACGCGAACGCAGTACAAAGATGATCGGGCCCGAAATTATCACACAAAGTGTTGTGCGCGCTTCACGCAATGTACGCGATACGCTGCTTAGTTGTGTTCGTTCAATTATTAATTTACCTATACATACATGTAGTCTTGTTCCCATGCCGCCGAGTGTACAAAAATGACTTGGAATAAAACTAGTGGTGCACCACGGACACAGTAAGGAATCATATAACAAAATGGCGCTTCGTAAGAAGATGATGTAAACAATTATGAAATCCATCGTGACTCGTGAGCGAAATAATGCACCTGTATTTCCTTGTGTTTTATTGGGCCTAACAAAAATAAATGTTTGTTTCCGGTAACCCGACCGACCCTCCCAAAACCTGCCGACCGTAAACATTTTATCAACATTTTGAAAAAATAAAATTTATATTCTACCTACCGTTGGTATATTTACGGAAATGTATTGAGATAATAAAAATTTTACATTCCCATTTAGTTTTACATTCCCATTTTGCCGAAGGTCCAATTTGAATGTACCCATTTCCATGAATTCTGCAACAATTCTGAAGTTTACTTTCCGTTAGTCTGTACGAATATACGGGTCATTCTATACGTGTGTGTAACGGGTACCCGTATCCCGTAAGTCTCACTCTCCGTGAATTCCCTCAAACACACTTGGAGTAGAGTTCAAGCCCAGCAAAAACCTGCACAGTGCATTAACCAAATGTAGCATCGCGAAATGTGAAACACTTTTGAAGACATTGTGATGCTAATTCACAAATATTTAGCAAAAGTGCGACGCAAAAAGATTCCCTACTGTACTTGATCTCTGATCACGTAGCATCAAAGCCAAACCTACAAAGATTGCGTTTCATCTTCAAAAAACTAGAAAAAGTATCATAAATCCTGAAGTATTGGCATTTAATATTTCGTTTTCGGCAGAGTTGAAAAACCCATTGGTTTACACGTACTTGCGCAGAATTTGAGTCAGAGAAGTCAGAGAATTTTATAATCATGACGTCATTTTTTTGATGCTAGTCTTGTTCTCATGTCGCCGAGTGTTACGAAAAGGAGCCAATAAAAATGATTTTGGGAACGGCCGCATCCGTCTGGACATTTTAATATTTCGGTGCACCATGGGCACAAAAGGAATCGTATAACAATGGCGCTTGCGTATAAATTTCCATCGCATCGTGACTCGAGCGATCGAAGTGCGGCTAATAATCCATTAATTTCCTTGTATTTCCTTTTGTTTTATTATGAAACTGTGTTAGTTCAAATTGTAAAATCTACTTCGTGTTTTCGTATACTGTGTTTTGCTACGGGCCACGGGTTACGGTCGCGTGCCTAAAATTGCAATTAATTTACATGGTGAATCTAAAATATTATTTTTTTGTAAAATAAAAAAATTTCCCGACCGACCGACCCTCTTTTTTGTCAGCATGTTACCGGAAACAAACATTTATTTTTGTTAGGCCTTACTAAAATGTGTTAGTTCAAAATGTAAAATCTAGATCGTGTACACGTTACGTATACTGTATTTTGCTTACGGGACACAGGTTATAGGTGTGCGTTACCGTGCGCATGCCAGATTATGTATAAAGTGCAAAGTTAATGAAATATTAATTTTATTACTAGAAAAAAAAGTGCTACAAAATTTGTAAATTGCTACACAAAAGTAAAGTGCATCACACTTTTTGCTACTCAAAAAAATGCTGGAAATCGAACGCTGTTGTCATTTCATCCTTCCGGTTTGGTTTCAGACTTAGTTTTCAACCCTTCAGACTAAGGCTGGGCATCGCCACTATTTTTCATGTCGCGATATCGCAGCTAAATATGTCACGATATCGATAATATCGCGATATATTTTAAGACTTAGAAAATGTTATTAATGGGTCAGATTTTTTGCTGAATATGCCATTTTTTGCCATCTTTATTTCGGCAATATCAGTAGCAAACTACACAATCACAACCAATCGCGGCGATCGCCATTTTCTCTTCCCATCATATAATAGCAACTGACCAAAATTATCATTACGCATGCGTTGTGACCGTGGGAAAGGTCAATTTACAATTTTTAATTAACAACATTTCTTTCGGATGTTTCCAACTTTCCGAAGCCCGAGAAAATGACGTCATGCTAGTAATTCGAAAGCACATGTTTTGACTCGAGATTGCACGAGATATTGCGAAATTGTCACTCGTTAGTAAAGGCGCGGTTCAAACATGTGCATTAAGCCGTCAATCGACAAAATTGCAGTCTCTGTTAGCGAGGTTCTTTTTTTATGAATGAAAAGCCACGAGCAGCATTCTTTTATTTATTAAATAATAACAGAAAAAAATTAAAGAAGGAATATGGGTGCATCTAAATGTTTCATTATATTTACAAAGGTAAAAACTGACTACAATCTTACGATATTATTGCCAAATTAAGCGTTCTCGTGGGCATTTTTGGGCCTATAATTTATCGTGGGGACATCGTTGAAGCTAATAGTGTAAATTCTAACCGTTTATCCGTTTAAACGCTCGTAGGGCGTTTAAACGGTTACAGAATTCGCTAAACGGCTAAACGTAAGCCCTAATAAAATTTTAAAAGTCCGACTAAATTTTAGGTAAACAAGTAAGCTTACTCGTAATTCTCATTCCATACCAACCATTACAGCCTCATTTGTACCAAATATAAATACGATAACGTTTCTAGAAATAAATTCCCCCAAAAACCCGGTCGGAACGGCCTTGTTGTACGTACCAAGTATGTCAAAATTATTACGATAACGTTTCTAGAAATAGAAACCCGGTAGAAATCAACCATGGCCTTTCATACATGCATTATATCGATATTGTTAAACGACTGAGGATTTAGACTAAGAATAAAAATGGCGGACTAACGAAATGTGACGATCGCGATCGCAATGAAATCAATGCAAATAACTGGCATATCTATCTATTCGATATAGTGCAGAATTCATTTATTTATGAATACAAATACGTTTAAACGTTTAAACGCTTTTTTTAAAAATAGTTTAAACGGATAGTTCATTAAACGGAAATTTACAGGCTTAGTTGAAGCATGGTAAATTATCGCGATGCGATAATTAATATTTTATCGCGTAGCGCGATATCGCCCAGTCTTACTTCAGACTTAGTTTTCAACCCCCCCCCCCCCACCGGAATTGAACCCAGGTCGCCACAAGCGCTGGGCTGCCAAGGCTGCCAAGTTTTCGCAGACCATAACCGGGGTTTAGTGTACCGTTGGATATAACTGGTGTGCATGCTGCTGGCCGCGCGGTACTGTTTAATATAGGGTAATTTATTCATCATTTACACATTTTGCCACAAATTCCCTTGAATTTATGAGACTTAAAAGTTTAATATATGAAAGTAATAGTTACATTTAATATATACTGTACATGTTCGATTTATCACTATCAGTTAACTAAATTAAATTACAAAGTGTACACTACCATTATTATACATGTGCAATTATTTGCAATATTATTGCAATAATTCTTTTCATTTTGTAATGATGATATACATGTACTGTACACAGGATGCTAGTGATGTGGGTCTCCAATGTGATCAAAGAGATTTTAACTGTATTGATTGTCGAAAGTGTCTAATTGTTTTGGTCCTCGTTCAAAATATTAAACCGATTATTCCGTACATGTGACCTGTTACGGAGTAGAGAATAGGATTTCTATTTTACATGAATGTGCATTATTTAGTCTGGCCTGTTCCAAAATTTGGTGTGTGTTTTAGCTTGCAACATTGTCTTTTTCTACAAGAGATATCTTATAATTTTCATTTTTGTTTACAGGTATCCGGCTTTAATATGAAACCGCAAGCTACTCTAACAGAACTGGACCTGGACAACATTCCACAGGTAGGGGAGTTAAAAACAAAACAAACAGAACAGAACAGGGCAGGGATTGAAATCAAAGACACCTGATAGAACAAGACATTTAAAATAACACAACTTTAGTCATGGGGAGTGTTTTTTTGGGGAGCAGTGTTGTCACTATACTGGTTACAGGACTCAAGGGAATTTCAGATCTTGAATGCCTTCAGTCTTAACAGATCTGTGATCAGCCTCATGTTTCCCTCTCAATTCCTTGGGCGATCCTAGCGATCTCCTTTTCTAGGTTGTCTTCATCTTTGCTGGACCATTGTTAACATTTGTTTATAAAAGTATATAACTATTGTTTCAAATAAATATTACATTGTTGCATTCTGATGTTGCTAAAGATTGCATGAGAAGGGACTCGGGTCAAAACAATTCATACTTAATATTCAAATAGATCCCTTAAACCTATCCCCTCTGAAGCTGGTTTACTACATACAGCAGTGAAGGTTTTACTCGTCTTCATACCCACAATGCCATGCTTCTTCCTCTTTTGTTCAGGGTTCACATCCAAAAAGGTGTCATTACTTATGGTCCCAACTCCCAACAATTGTCAAGCCTCCAAAAAAGTGTGCATGGACCAGGAGCTATTTTTTACTTTTTTGACAAAAATAGCTCCTGGTCGTATACTTCACTGTGCAAAATTTGGAAAACACCAGGAGCATAAACTTCGCAATCATTGGGTAAAAAACTCTTTGGTGCCCGCTTATTTGGAGGCTTGAACTTTGTACCAATTTGCCTACTTCATTTACTCACCCCATCCTAAGGTAAGTATTGGATTACAGCATCAGAAGCAGGGTTTTAGCCAGAGTTCAGCAACTGCCCGTCCAATTTATCAGAAAAGCCTGTTCAGAACTTGACCCTAAAATATAAATCAACCTGTTTGCCACCTCTATGGGGTCACAAGGTTCAAATATGTGCTGTTTTAGCCTTGATTTGTCAGTCAGAACTAGTTTCAAGTTAACTAAACTCTTACAACAACTATTTTTAGAAGATCATATCTCTTAAATTCCTTAAATCTGCTTGTCCTGGGAGTAATCTGCCCGTCCAGATGACGGGTGGACGGGTCTCTGGCTAAGACCTTGATCAGAAGGACATATGCTATTTACGGAATAAAGCGCAGCAATCTATTTCAACTTGGCTTTATTCTGTCATCTGATTAATTATTCATCACAAACCAGTTTTCCCCTTAGCGTGCGTCATTGCGTCCAGACCAGACGCGTTTGCCCAAACTCAGACACATTGTAAACTCTTAATCTAGAGTATTTTGCGCCCCCGTTGGACGCATAAGATTGTACAATCTAAATTGATCGAAAATCGAACATAAGATCTACAAATTTCAATTAAATGTAGATGTTCCGATTTTCAACTTGAAGTTTTCTATTCTACATAAAAGGTCATCCTTAAAAACGTCGTGTCCCAAAATTTGAGATGCATAGCTATTATGGTTCTTATTTTAGACGCACAAGATGCTGTGAACTGTACCCATTGAGTAGTAGACAAACTATATCGGTGGTAACCACCATTCGCGGTAATTCAACGCTATTTCGTCGATTTCTCTGTCATTATACCGAATTAGGCCGTCAAATTTCAGTATGATGATGAGAAAAATACGAGCTTTCATATATAATATGAAAATCTCCGTATGTTTGAAATAATTCTGTGTTACGAAAATGTGATCGGGTCATCTACCTTTAAGCAATATGAAGGCCCTATACATAAGCTTAGGGGCAATTCCATGTTACTCACGTTACGCTATTTTGCTACGTTACTCTTTTGGAAGTGCCATATTTTTTAGAAGAACAAGCTTGACAGAATTATTTTTTCTGCAGTATTTACACAAGACCCATGAGCACTAACTTTATATGCAATTAGAATTGCAATACAAGACATGACTTGGGAGTGAGAAGGAAAACACTTTTGTTTCTCACGTTACATTTGATTGGCCATAATAAAATAAAACAAGCCTTCATTCACAAAGTGTCCTCATACAGGATATTTTTGGAAACAAGTTTAACATGGTTGATATAGCTAACAGTAAGATCTACAAATGCAAGGTGAAAATAATCTCATTAGACGAACACTTTTCAGAAAATTTACCAAAATAGCTGTTACTCACGTTACGTTACTCACGTTACTTGTTTTTGCAAATTCAAATTGTATTTACATAGCTCATGCATATTAGCTCAAAATGTTATGAAATAGTCTTGACATGATGTATTTAATTTCCCAAAATGTTATTATGTCACCAAACGGTCAATTGGGACCACTACACAAGTTCACAGGACATTTTGCAAACTCTACCTGTTACATGAACAATAGCTTGATGAAAATGGTATCATTTTGCATTAAAACAGAAACAATTTGAGAGCTATTTTCTTTTTTGAAACTTAACATTATGTTTTACAAGTGTTAGGTGAAAATAATTGCATATAATTGATGAATTACACCATAGTTATCAAGGTTTCCGAATTCAGCACCTTTGCGCAAAATCAATATTTATGAACTTGGGAACGATGAAAGCAAGAAATATTATGAAAATGCTTTACAATATTTGTGTACATAAGCTATGCATGTATATTTAACACTTTGTCACCAACAACAATGAATATTTTGCTTCAAAAGTGACTTTCAGAGGACAAAGTTATTGTTTTTCTTGTAATGACCCCTAGAAATAGTGCGTACGAAGTGATGGAAGTGCCAGACTGACATATGACTGATAAATGAATAAAACTAAGTGCAGTAAAAGCAAAAAGAGATCCATTTCTTATTGCTACAACGCATTTTAGGCCGTTACTCGCGTTACATTTTTGTTACTCATGTTACAATTGTTACTCACGTTACAGTTTTCAAACCTCTGCCATTTTAATAAAACTACACATAGCCCATTATATTTCCTGTTTTCAAATTAAGTACCCGGAGTATGATTATTATTCCATTCGGCAAAATTTAAATGCAAGGAACAATTAAGTAGGACAACTATTTGATGTTTATCGTTACTCACGTTACATTTCTAATGACCATCGGACACACAGGAGATTCCTCCCAACTTGTGTCAATGCATATAGGTATTTTTCATAGTTGGTAACTTGAAACTAAGGTATTATGCATTTCAGAAATCAACAAATATTTATATTTACAGTTAATATTAAATGTAAGAGGTCAACAATCAACATAATAACCTGAACACACATTTTTCACTTATTTTTTGTGAAAAAAGCATTTTCCAACTTCTGACGATCATTTCTTGAAATTTACAAACAAATCATTCAAACATTTGATTGTCCCATATACCTACAAGTGTATACAATAAAATGGGTAATAAGCATCCAAATTGAATTTAAAATTTTCAGGTCATATCACCAATCTATGGAATTGCCCATAGGGATTTCCCGTGATTTTTTTAGGTGAAAACCGTGGGATTTTTTTGTGAATACCGTGATTTACCGTGATTATTGAGATTTCAAGAAAAAAACCGTGAAATTCTGTGATATACGGAGCAGTCATATTTTTAGGCATTAGAAAAAGCCACCGTAACAACTACCAATTTACGGTGGCTTAGGCGGCCTTTCTGCTTTGTTTTGATGTATACACATTTCGTTAGAAATATGGTAAAGTAAGTAGTCATAAAACCTATATTTTTCGTACTAAATGCAGACAAAATGTTTTGTACATTGTTGAAATTAATAATAAAGCTGTTTTGCGCAACCATTTGTACAAATATAGCCCCAAAAAACATTTTAAAAATATTTTTCATGTTACGTATTTTAAGTTACTGTATGTAAATTATTTTGTTTTTCCTTGTGAGGTCATGATGTGACCTGAAAACATGTAAACATTTATAGTCGCATGCACGCACAAAACCTCATCTCAACCAATCGGAGAACCCCGATCTATTTACAACATTATTATTGTAATTTATTCATCATCACATGATTTATTGTTATCGATGAATTTTGTTTGCATTTTGCAATCGCGTCGACCACGTGGGTGTATTTTCGTTTTCGGTACCGTATTTTCAATACGATCGATCCTCCAGTTAATGGAAAATGCTATGATAATTGTATGCAATCAATATGAATGAATCATCACCCATTGAACGCCCTGGATTCACTTTTTATCGACTAACATAACAACCTTTCTGAAGGGGGTGGCGTTGTAAACAATCTCTTCGTTCTTTTGAAGTTTGGTTTGAAGTAGGCCTACATTGTATTTCTTTAGAAGTAGACGGTCTTTTGTTAATATCTCATTCAAATAAATTCGATATTAAAAATCATCTATCAATTGAACTTCAATCAGTCGTGTCAAGTAGGCCTATTAGAGATGAATGCACTGTACACAACAATTGTACGTCAATATCGTCTTGAAAGGAAATATTTCAATAGGAATTCGGACATTTTATTTTTGTTATTAAATAAAACTGTAAAAATCGGCTTGTCATCTGAACACATCGAAATACTGATGAAATCGACCAGCGTATCGACTATCTTACGATCCAGAAATCCAAAAATACAGTTCCAAATACGTATTAGGCAAGCGACATTCTCACACGAGGCTAATAAATGAACCTAGTAATTGGCGCAATTCCCATGCTGGCATTTAATAAATGAAGCTCGTAATTAGAGACACGGTTCAAAAGGTCAACTTAATACTGCGCATACTATAATACGTGGAGGCGATGACCTGTGAATCATGCCGTAACACGCGGTTATGTTTCCCAAGGTGCATTGCGCGCGGTATTTATCCTCTGATTCGATGGCACAGTTCTACTTCTACAGCGTACTCGGCCATCGAGTTCTGAACTGAGACTTGTGCACGATGAATGATACTGTACAGTTATTAAACTCCCTGAGCTGCTGAAAAATGGTTCTGTGAGCATGTCATGTGCGATCGCGATATGAAACGATTGCAGAATAAAATGAGAATGATTTGCGCCCGGGATTTGCGGCTTGTCGGACAATTATCGTGGCTGAAATAACAATTCCGCGATTTCACGGTACTGTTTACAAAATCCATGATTTAGCATGAAAACCGTGAATTTTGCCGTGAATACCGTGTTCACAGGAAATCCCTAAGCTTACCTATACATATATTCCTGGTATGTTAAAATTGCAAATAACTTGCACAATTAATATGCTGTCAATCATGCAGGTTCGAGGGAACTTTTGTCTTTGGAGGGAACCTTTTTTTTTAGGTGTAAAAATAAAGAAATACTTTAGTTAGAGCTTGAAGGGAAATGTTCTCCTTGAAGGGACATTTTGTTAAAGTTAGGTTCCTGGATAATTTGCATTTTTCTGGCCCTGTTCACTTCAATGCACACATTTCTGTTTGGACATAATTTGTTGCCACCTCGTCAGTAAACTTGGGTCCACAGTTCTGCTAAACGCTGTAAGTGTAATCCAATGCTTACCATCTCCTAACCAATTTAGGGTATGCATTGTTTTTACTGCTTGGCGCGGGTCTTGGAAATTTGAGTCACGCCCAACAAATTTGGGTCCCAGTACAAAAATCACTTTCACAAATCCCAAAAATAAATAATTGGGGGGAAAAAAGAAGGAAAAAAAGCTTACTTAAAACAAACCTTCACAGTATTACAAATTCCCGAAAATCCCAGCCCTAAAATTTATTTTTTGCACTTCAGTTTTTGCGCTAAAGTAAAAAGTATTAAAAAAAATGTCCTTCCTTTTTATTACGTCTCTAGGTCGTCGGTAGGAGAGACCTTGTGGCTGCATCCTTCATGTGTTTGTGAGTCAGTCGAGGTGTGTGTGTCAGTCAGCCAGTTTGTCAAACATTAAATGATACCCTTTCTTTTTCATACAAAGTCCAACAATTACCTAACTTGGTAGAAAGATGCAACATGGTGACCTTCGTATGTCAATGATGTCAAAGGTCACATATCAAGGTCAAAGGTCATCTGGTCAAGTTGTAACTAAGCTGAAAACATAAAAATGCCCATTTATTTTTATACAAAGATCGATTGCAACACGTCTCGCCCAATATTTTAAATAATCATTTCTCGACCAATAGATATGGGCTCATTCTATTCAATTTTATATCAAACTTGGATCATACATGCAACATGGAAACCTTCCATATGTAAAACGTCGAGATGCTGAGATTTTCACGAAATTGTTGTTCTTTCCCACAGAACAAAATTTAGAAATTCTACCCCACAATCGACCATAAAATAGTCTGGGAAAATTTTGAAATGTCAATTAAATACTTTGATCGTACTTTGCCAACCTGGCTGGGGAAATACCTATATTTAACCTTTTCGAGTCTAAGGTTGCAAGTAATTCCCGGGTACCCGCCCGTTGTCTCGGGTACCCGGGTACCAAATTGGGTACCCGGATTCCCGAAATTAAAAATAATTCTTTTTTTCTTATTTTTTTTTTCTATTTTTTTTTCTTCAAATATTTTTTCCCAAAGTCTTTTTTAAGTATTGAATGACCCATATTTTACCAAAAAGTGACCCTATTACCACAGGATATACTTAGTAAATGTTTGTATAATGTATTTAAATTAAAAACATAATAACTAATTTTGAGTCGAATCAAATTATAAATGTTGTTTAATTATATGCCTGTGATCTGGTAGAGAAAGATGTTTCATTTGTGTATGATGGATATAATGACAGATAGGTTTTGAATGCATTTCAAATTCTTTAATACACAGACTTACAATTTTTATTATAACATCACATGCATATTAACAACAGTATCATTTTTTTAAACATGAAATTTTTTTAAATCAAAATAAATTATACTAACAATAACAAATCTTGCTAGTGTTTTAATATGTTACAGGCAACACTTTTCTTCCCATATTAAATAATAAGTTACTGAATTAAGGTATTTTTTATTGTTAGAGCATGATATGGTGTTACTTGACGGTCAGGTAAGGAGTCACTCGATGCCGTTTAAATGACCAGTTTTTACTCTGAAAATGAAGAAGAAAAAAATGAAATTGATATTTTTTTTTGGTACCCAATTTCGGGTATCTGGGTACCCGCCCGAAAAATAGGTCGGGTTCGGGTACCCGGGAATCGAAATACCCGTGAACTTGCAAGCCTATTTTCGACACAGTCTGCTTTGAACACATGCGCAAGAGTCTTTTGGTTCCCGGTATGTCATTTTCCCCATGTTACGCCATGCTGTAAATTACGATCTTGGTACTTACCAATTTATTGAAATCGCACATGGAATGACGTAACGTAATGCCGGCGGTTGATGACTGAAAGTTAACCCTTTTCTACTAAATATTGTCTTTTCTATTACAAAATTCTTCATTAAAAGGCCACGCGTTTTGAACTGGTGGCTTGATATTGGGGAGCTGAGACATTTGTGCGAGATTTTCGCCCAAATGTCAACCTGAATTTTTGCACTTTTTTGTGGAAATTTCTTCCTTCTCAGGTGGATTTTTGTAAGCATTAACCCTACCTCAAATTTCCTTTCAGAAAATGTATACTTTTACTATGGTGGCATATATGGTTAGTGAACAAAATTTTGAACCAAAAACATGCGATTTTGTGAAAATCGCAGAATGTCTCGAGAAAATCCCCCAGTTCAAAACGCATGGCCATATACTAATTGTGAATTATTTTCTGTTTTCCCCGACGACAACCACGATCTCTCGCCATCAGGGTTCTAGCTAGGACGGGCGGGGCCGGGCGGGCCCGCCCACCACTGGGCTAGCCCGCCCGGCGCTTGGCCCGGAATTTTTTTTTTTTACAATTTGTGGATAAAATCATTAAACTGCCTCATAAAACAAGAAATTATGTGGCAGGAACCCTCAAAGTGCATTAAGGTTGGGAGTGAGTCCTGGGTAATCGAGTCCCGCCCGAAATTTCCAGTCCCGGGTGCCAAATTTGGTACCCGGATACCCGAAATTCAAAACAAAAACAAAAAACTTTATTTTTTATTTTTTTACATTATAATTTTTTTCCATTAAAACACATGACCTTAGTTGATTCGTATTTGACCCTTAAGAACCCACATAAAACCCCTTGACCCACACCATGAGGGACAATACCTCCTTACCTAAGATCTTATACTAAATTATTTAATTCAGTCTTATCAAAAGTATGATTTTTTCAACACTGTTTTCTATGTAAAAATACAATTTATTTCAAAATCAACAATATCTTAATTGGAGATGCAGGGAAATGAAAGTGTACATTATACTTATACAGATTTAGTTGTTCATGTATTGCAGGGTGAACCAGGAATGGCAAATCTACATTAATAAAAATGTCATCAAAAAAATAAAAAACGAATTGTAAAAGGTCCGTTTTATTCTTTGTTGATACCAGAGAGGTCAGCCTTTTGTAATAGAAATGGACAGAATATAGATGTCAACAAGGAGCTGAAATCTATATGAAACGGTACAAGAGTTAGGCCTACATGCACCGCTAAGCAGGCTAGGAAAACAACGGGCGCCAAAATGGTGAAATGAATAATTTATTGACTTTTGTATTGATAAATGACAGTATGAAAATGTCATCAAAAAAATAAAAAACGAATTGGAAAAGGTCCGTTTTATTCTTTGTAGATACCAGAGAGGTCAGCCTTTTGTAATAGAAATGGACAGAATATAGATGTCAACAAGGAGCCGAAATCTATATGAAATGGTACAAGAGTTACATGCACCGCTAAACGGGCTAGGAAAACAACGGGCGCCAAAATGGTGAAATGAATAATTTATTGACCTTTGTATTGATAAATGATAGTATGAAAATGTCGTCAAAAAAAAAAAAACGAATTGGAAAAGTTCCGTTTTATTCTTTTTTTCTTGGGGGAGCACATTTTGAAATTCCATCACTTTTGATAAGAATACAAATACGAGTCAAGTCAACTCCTGTGTTTTACTTTAATTTTTTTTTTGAATTTTTGAATTTTTTTTTTGAATTTTTTTTTTGAATTTTTTTTTGAATTTTTTTTGAATTTCGGGTACCCGGGTACCCGCCCGAAAAATATTTCGGGTACCCGGGTATAGAATTACCCGAAATTCCCACCCTTAAAGTGCATTAAAAAACCCTGAAAAGACATTAAGAAGGCCTCTGGATCCCATGCCATGATCCACTGCACTTCGTTCGCTACATTTTCTCCGTTCGCCGTCAGTAAATTTACCCGGTTCTAAAATGGTCCTAGCTAGAACCCTGCTCGCCATCATTTTGTATTTATTTATTTTTATTTTTACATTTACTGAACAGTGTAAACAAACAGATTATTAAAAGTTAAAAATTGACTGAGACTCTATGCCGCTCTTTACTTTTTGTCGTCAGGGTAATATTGAAGATCGACTGGGGGATGTTAATAAAGCAAGTTGGCGGCGCGCTTGTACGAAAACAACAATCTTCGGTGTAAAATAAGTCAAAACGGCACCATATAATGCAAATTATGAAACCTCTCTACCAGGGATAACTTTCAAAATTAATATATTGTTATGCAAAGAAGAAAATATGACTATAGTATAAAGTAAGCTTATTTACTTTTTAGGAGTGTTACTTTCGGGGGTTATTTTTGGTCGCAGTTTATCACATTTTTTTCTTTTCTTCACAGAACTTCTCACTTTTGGTTGCAAATAGCAAATCACGGTTTTTAGTAAACTAGCCTTATGGATTTTGCCTAAAAGAATCACATTTTTTATTTTTTGAAAAAGTCTGGGTGCTAACATGTTTTTTATTTTTTATTTTTGTCTATGCAGATTAGATCAAAAGTTGCCCACAATTGCCATTGATTGATTAGTCCAAATCCAAAGAGTATACCAAATCTATGACTGAGGAATACATGTATTAAATCAATAGATGGCCTAATCAATAAACACGGTGCACTTGTAAAAGTGGGCACTTCCCAGTTTTACCCACATGTCATTATGCACTGTCAGTCTGTATACAACTATAGTACCACCCAGTGCAAGGTACCACCACCACCATGGTGTTTTTTTATTATGTTGATTATTTGTTGAATCTTAATTTTTACTTGGTCAAGTCCACGTTAGATCGCAACCAATTTTCAGTAGTCAACATTTTATAGCATTTTCATGAGCATTAATAATAGTGCTTGCACCACAGATTATAACAATGCACATAAAAATGCTAATTCTATTTTTAAAGAACTTTATAAAAACTTGCATATAATTTGTGTTAGACATTTTGGTATTCTAAGGTATTTGGAAAATCACCATTTAATACCTGTATCAAAGCATCAAAGGAAGAGCATACATGTACATGTACATGTAGATCCTTGAGAAGGATCTTTGGGAAGAGTGAGTGCAAATTCTAGAATCAAGTAATTATAATTTTACTGACAAATGAAATGTTTGTTTTTAAGAAGCATTTGGCATTTTCATTTATAGTTGATACATTTGAGAGGTTTAATGTTGGCTGTTCTCACCATTTATTCGTAATTAGGGATATCATTTTAAAAACATTATTTAGTATGAACTAAAGAGAGGTTTGCGAACATATATTGGTGCAAAAATATTGTGTTATGTAAAAAGTAGTGGACAGCAGCAGAGGTTTTCTGGGTTCTCAACATATTGTGTATACGGTACATGTACACATCTGCCTAGTCAGTGTGACTGACTTTGTGAATATGAAATTGAGGTCACTAAGAGTACATTGGGTACATGTATACATGTAGTAACTGGAAACTGAAATGTTTGCAGTGAATTTATTTTCACATCTTTTGTAAAAAATAAAAATAATACTGATAATTGTGACCCATCTATGGCCATCATATCAAAACATACTTATTGGGGTCTTTTATCCAATGGCTGATTTTAACATCATCAAAACATTCAAAAATCAAGCTTTAAATTGATACCCATTGTAATTGAATTTTAGCCATAAGAATCAGGAAATATGATGTAATCTTTATCTTTTAGCATTTCCTTTTAATTTCTTTATATATTTCAAGACATTATACTTCATATCTAGAAATTAGACAATCCCACTCAAGAGGTATATGTTTTGATGTGATGGGTAACAATTATACTTAAATGTAGATATTCTCAATGCCACTTTTCATGTGATTTAAAATAAATTCAGAATAATTATTATTGGCTCAATCATAAATGGCCCAATGAACTACTTGGCCGTATTCATTGTTCCATGAGAGGATTTTATAAAAATACAGATCCTGAATAAAAGTGAAAATAGATCTTGTGAAAAAAGTCCTGTATTCTTCCTACTGGATTTTAGGCCTACATGTGTACATGATATGTTTACAAAAATACAAAGCGTGCAAAGGGCACACCCATTAGGAATGCAGTAATTGGTTGTATTGCTATTGTATACATACAATGTACCTTGAGAGGGAAATATATAGTACTGGGATAAGTTTTTAGGCAATTTTCTGATTTCAGGCAATTTCTTCCCCATACAATTGTAGTATAATTGTCAGGTATTTTATTTTCAGGCAACATTCAGGCACTTCTCTCAATCAATATTCAATATTTATATTTATATATTTATGAAAGCATGCACTGATCTTTCTGGAAAGGCACCATCCCTAACCCGCCGAGGCACCTTTTCCAAAGAATTCTTTTTCGCGGCCAAATAGTGTGGGGAAAAAGTGCCCCCACTCCCCTGGGGCTCGAACCCCGGACCTCTGGGTTCAGAGGCAGACAATCTACCGCTAGGCCATGGGGTGGGGGGTGGGGGGGGGACCATACATGGCGGAGTATAGGGCTGAAAATAGGGGATGCGCTGTTTAAATGATCGTATCGTAAAATGTAATTGGAAGGTGTAACACTTCTTGATGATTTTATAAAATTGTAATGTTTGTTTATTAGAAAAAAGCATTCGAGACATTCAAAAAATGGTTACTAAGGGCCCAAAATTGCAACTCTTTTTCCAGGAAGATCAGTGCATGCTTTCATCCCTATAGTTTAGTAATGTACAATCATTCAAATTTTAAACTTTTCTGTAATTTGTTTTGTTTCTTACAGCCCTTAAGCCAGCCACTAAGGGGCCATGAAACTTATCTTGACAGAGAGCACTGTCTATTGTGTCGCCGTGCACGTCCTGACCCCCCTGGTCACAAACTTGTGTCACCAAAGGAAGATGGGAAAGAAAACAGCACACATGCAGCACTCACCCAGGTAAGAATAGAATTGTGAAAAACACACTATTAGTATTACTATGATGTTAACCCCTTGAACCCCTACATGTAGCTAGCCTACATGTACACTGTTTGTACAAATGTACCACTCACCCTAGCCTTCCCATAGGTTCCCATCCCATATTGATTTAAGGAAATGTAAAATCAGTGATAGTTAAAAATATTAACTATCACTGGTAAAATACAACTCTAAACTAGCACTGACTGCCTCCTCGATAGCTCAAAGCTGTGCCCCTTTAAACCTTGGTAGCAAAGACCAGCTCTAGTGTTATAAAATATGTCCACTAGATGCCTTCTCGATAGCCCAAAACTGTGACCCTCTAAGAAGCAAAGACCGCTCCAGTGTTATAAAATGTTGATATTAGAAAAAACATTCAATTAACTAACGTTGGATGGATGACTATCATGCCTGTTCATTTAGCAAATGTGCCTGTACAGTAAGTAAATAAATAGCCATTTATTGAGTAACATTGAATGCTTGCCAAGTATATATATGTGTCAGTCAAAAAGGAAACATGTGTACCTAGCTACGCCTAACCGAAAGAAATTATAATGCAATGAATATCATACATGTATGTATGACAATTATTAAATAGACGAGGCCTATGGAAGAAGCTCTTTCTGATATCCTGGTGGTAAGACTAAAAACTTCCAAGTATCAATCACATGTGATTTGTGAATGTTCGAGGGGGTACTGGAATTATATACCCAAATTTGTTGTACAATAGTGCATGAAGAAAACTTTCTCTACAAATTAAAGCTAACATCTTGATGAAGTCTTATCTCATGAATTACTGAACCAATACTAGGCATGTTTGTACTTAATTCAATGCATTTCTCATGGTGATTCCAAATATGGTAATGAAATCAATAATTTTATATATTTGAGAAACATTTTGTGAAATTTTGGAATGTCGTCTGCAGACGCGTATGGAAAGTGTTAAAGTTTCGGTAAATTACTATACAATGGCTTCCAAAATTTGTAATAGATTATATGCACCACCTACATGTACTCAGAATTCACCCAAACAACCCATCACGCACACATTGTGTTGTTTTGTTTCAAGTGATTCCTCCCGCAGGAAGTTAGCCAGGAAAATTTCAGGAAAATGTTGTCTGACTGAGGCAATGTTGTTATACGCATTCGATTGAATCATCAAACAAGCAAGAAATTTGTCCAGACAAGATTTGGAATTTTTGTTGTTGCCAATTTTGAAAATAGTTGACAATTCACCAAAATGTTGGGAGACATTTTTTATAAAATAAAACAACAACAAAACTCGCGACCTACCTACCTACCGACCCTACCTGAGAGCCCCCACCACCACAGAACAGGGTGGTATTTTCCACCCCCTTATCAATCAATGTATTTAAATTGTTGGTTATTTTCCTTGCAGCCTCTCTGGCTATGTCCTGACTGCAGGCGAACCGTGGAAGAAGACGAACGTAATTCAGCCAAGGGTTTCGACCCAGCATTACTGGTAAGCGTGGGATGATGGATGATTAAGCTGGTATAAGGCCAACAAAATGTGTTACGTTGTCTTCAGCGACCGACACTAAAATCTCTAAAAGTTGGGGCACATTTTTCTTTTTAATTTAAAGATTTAAATTTTTCTTGACATGAACCATGTCAGCCACGGTCTGGCAATAATATTTTTCAGCAATTTAAAATAAATTCATGGCACATAAGGGTAATGCAACAATTTTTGTGGCCTTATTTTGTAACATCAGGGTGTGTCAGGTACACAAAGCATGCACTACATAGGAATTTGGGAAATCAATGTCAATAATAACCATTTGATGCAGATAGTTTATAAACCTCTTATTTTGCAAGTTTGAATTGGCATCATTTGATAATTCAGCTAGCCAGCCAAGAGCTTGGCTTACCAATTTAATATTCGGTTCCTGATGCATGTTTATAGCTGGATGGGGAAACAGAAAGAAAAACAGGTCAGCCAAATCACTCAATACTTAATGCAAATTTATAGTGGATTCACTTGAAATGGGTTTATTTTGTAATATCCATGCATTTTAAATTTTAAATACTCTTATGGGATTTTCGACGCCTATTTTCACTTCGGTAAAGAGCAGGATGCCATTTTGAAACATGCATGACACAATTTTGACACAAGATGGCGCACTAAAACAATCTACCCAGAGTTTGTTTGGAGAAATTTGGAAATCTCGATTTCTGCTCGAAATATTATAATCTAGTCCTGAGAGCATGATTTCCTGAAAATAGCAGCAGCATCGCATAATCAGGCAGGCTATCATGCAAACATGAAGGAAAGTGTTAAGATCTTCCAAAGAGACTCCTTGGCTTAAGACCAGACTGCCACGCAGGCGACCCGAGTTCGATTCTCGACGCCAATATGGCTAGATTCCCCTCCCCCCCTTGATTTGACCATCATGTTGTGTCCTAGGCAAGACACTTACAGCAATTGCCTCTATCTCCAGCCCGGTGTTATATTGGGGAGCTGTTTGGGGTTAATAGGAAGGTGCCCAATAGCAATAGGACTGTGTGCAATTATTAGTATTTGTATGATATGCAGCCACCTACATGTAAGTGAAGCCAACTGATTCTGATGTATCCTATAGAGTGACCGCAGATTAAGTGTACACGCTTGGAGCATATTTGGAAAAGCACTATATAAAAACCGACTGACATTTTAGGGTACACGCCATTTTTTGCCCGGTCCAATAATTTGTAAAACCTTTGTATCATATTTGTTGACTTTCTCAATAAAAACAAATTCGTTTTATCATTGCATGTTTTCAGCTACAGCCTCAAGATATGTTACAACAACCCACCCTCATCTCAGCTCTTCAGAACCTGGACGGTTCCCTCAGTATTCCTATCCCGAATCCCGCCACGTCGCAGCCGACGTCGGAGAACGGTGGCAGCAACAAGGGTTCCAACGCCCTCTGTAACTGCGAGTCGTGTCGGGAGAGACGGGAGATTGCGGCTGAGCAAGAGCAGGCTAGACAACAGCTTGCCGATTGCTGGTCGGAGCTGAGTCATGTTGTGCGCTGTATCTATTGGGAGGCAGGGACGGCGCTAGCTGGTGAGTTTAACACTGGCAACAATTTGCTTTATAGTGTGAGAAGGGGTATTTTTAGATTCACAAAAAAGTAAACACTTGATAATATCGCTTCTAAAAATTGGATTGATATTAGCAGAACAAGCTTTGTATGTACAGGGCACAAACCAGAAAATTAATTTTGAGTTTGGGTCATCAAACAGTTATTCAATCAATAATCTGATTGTGATTTGATCATAGAAGAACAGGTTTTCTATAATCATTCATGCAACCTGTCTTTGACAAAATAAAGTGAATCATATCGTTCAAACAGTAATCTTTATTTTACTGTGTAACTGATGCATGCCTTGGAGTTGGATCTGAAATACATGTAATCCAAAGAAATCCTAGGTGCATTCACAAACAAGATCTTCTACCCCTCATAGCTGGAAACAGGTACTGTAAAAGTGGTTATTTTATAGCTGGAAACAGGTACTGTAAAAGTGGTTATTTTCACGTTATTACATTTTCGCGCTTTGCTGATTTTCAGCCATTTCGCCTGTTTTTAAATTCGCGATTTGAAAGTTCATTACATGGACTTATACAAAAATTAAATATGTTTGTGTGTTTCTATTTTCGCGGTAGCTGCTTGGAGCGTGAAAATTATGTAGCGTGAACATTTCCATGTTTACAGTACATTAGGTACCATGTGTAAGTTACAAAGGAGGCTTATGATGAATGCATAGTATAAGGATTATTTTATACAGATTTAACTGGTAACCACAAGCTCAATCTGAGGTAATAGAAGGAGAGAGTTTACAAATCCTTAGACCCTACTTGATTTTAATTTGAATCTTCAACCTGAATCAAAGGAGACTGACGGTGTTGGGATTTGGACTCTAACCTCTCTATTATAATTTCTTTCACTTTTCCCAGATGAGGAGAGTAGCACCCGGCTTAGCCTCCCTCGCATGAAGGAGCTCATCCACCGTTTGTGCTGCCACGACCCACACCAGCTCTACCTACGGCTAGAGTTGGAAGTGGAGGATTACGTGAAAGAGATGCGTGAGAGACTACTCAAGCAACTCCTAGCAGGCTACGCTACCCCAGCACAGGCAGAACAGTTCATCAGTATGCTCCTGGAGGAATACTCTGCCTTGTGTTCGGCTGCACAGACACTTTCTGCAGTACTTGAAGAACTGGTAAGTGACAGGTCACGGCCAGGGCTTGAAATAAGCTGGAGCAGGGAGCAGGGTGTATTTTAAGGATTTTTTTGTGTGTAGCAAACCTGCTATTCAATTATTTTTTTGTATAGCAATTTACAAATTTTGCATAGCAGTTTTGTTTTACTTTTTTTAATTCCAATTTGCTGTTGATCCGTTAAATCTGTTTTCAGTTAGTACACCAATTTTACATACGTTTATGTAAGGTAAGGTGCAGGATTGATTAAAATAGTTCCAATTTTCAAGTAAAATGTTAGGTTTTCAAATAATTAATTACTAATTCGCACACATGTGGAAACAGAGTGAACGGTTTTTCTCTCTTACAAATCATGTATACAATGTCTATAAGTCTCTCGATCCGCATTGCCTCTTCGTTGGATCCTCTCCTTATGCTTTTACCAATCATGGTATTGGCAAAAAAGAATAGGAAGAAGACTGATGAAATAAAATATTTACAATATATATTTCAGATAATTTCACTAATTAGCTGTCCGCGGACCCGTTCAGAAGCAAACAATAATTACAACCATTCATTATTTACTATACGATTACTCGCCCCTCTCTCTCACCCCTATATTGGAAAATGGTCAGGCCCGGGTCGAAAGTCAGGTCGAAGTTTACTGCATAATTAATTGCGTACATGTTCGTCTGAGTTGTACATGTAATATTATGGGAATTCCCGTGTGTAAATGTATGATGTAATTTGTAAACATTCAGTCTGGAACGTGTCATGTGGCGACTGGCGAGTAAACTCGACGAATGAAGTGGAGTTTATCAATTTAAACGTATCCAAATACGGAATACTACGTGATTAAATGGCGTGAAATGGACCATTTACATCACTAATAATATAAGTTAAAATCAATCGGAACTTCGGAAGGAAATGATACGTGTCCCGAGTCAAAAATGTTGTATAGCAAGTTTGCTATGCATGTACAAATGTGCGTCGCAGTTGTGCTTGATTGTGGCGCAAACTGCGATGCGATACCGGTTAAAATACACCCTGGTAGGGAGCCAATTTGCTTGCCAACTGCTAAACATGGAAATGCCCCTGGTTCTTATTGTAAATTGTGTCCCTGGTTATCCTATTGCAATCATGGTCATGACGGCATATTTCTTGAGGTTTTACCCTGGAGTAGCACCTGGTATGTGACAAATTTCCCACCGGTCCGGTAAGCATGTTGCGATATCGCGCTGCGACGATGTCGCGATTGGATAAGCTTATCGCGACAGCAATATTAAATTTGACCTCAGACGATATCCAACAATGTAAACTTTTACCTGTATAAAAGTGTATACATTTTCAACTTGTGTGTCATCACAATAAATCTTCAGCTTGTCGACTGTAATTTATTCCTTGTTTTGTTCCTAAAGTGGTTTGATTGTTTGTTTAAATCCATCATCATTGTTATTACAAACATGTCAACTTGTCATCAAAAAGAAACTGGACTGCTAAGCCTAACCACATGTGCCCTTGTTTTGCCTTGGCCGATATAAACAGCCCGTTCTAAGTTGCAATCTTGCTCATTTATTGGCGATGTTATTAGGTTATGGACAATATTGAAACGGAAACCAGCGAATGACGTCATGCTAATAAATGGTGACCACATGATTCAACACGTGATTAATTTTCCATTGATAAAAATACAAACTAATCTTCGGATAGCCTCGATTTTCCGATACCCGAGTGAGATGAATGACGTCATGCTAAACATTGACGACCACATGTTTTACAATAATAAATAAAAAGACGAAACAAAATGCTAGCGGCAATGTTTTCATGAACTTGTTTATTGATTAATTCTTTGAATTTGAACATCGTGAAACATGATGAGGAACAGTTTGCATGTAAAATGTGGTGGGCAGAATGTTACATTGAATGTAATAATGTGTTGTATCATATATTTCGAGGACAAATAAGGTTCGTTTTCATCACTGAAAAATGTATTTAAAAAAGTAAGCTTTTTAAAAGTTTGGAAACAAATATCGTGATATGGCGATATCGCGATCAAATTTTACCCACGATCAACGATTTGAGACAAGGTGGCGATAAACACACCTACGGTCCGGATGAAAAATTTGTGAATCCGGGGCAAATGTGTGTATAAAAGTAGCCCCTAGTTCCAAAATTCTAATTTCATCCCCTAGCTACATCATCGTCATCATCATCATCCTGTCATCATCGGTGTCCTTGGACGGAACAATGGAAGCAACTTGGAAGCAACTTAGTTGCTTCCATTGTTCTTTCTTCGGCTATTTGTTTACTCCATTGCTGTGCCACGCCTAGTGGAGGTATGTATAGGAATACATATTATGTGTGTGTACAGATACAGACCCGGAATGATCCCCTACTCTTTACGAAGGAGTCTGACCGTTTTAATGGATAGCTCTTCCGATGCACCCGACCACCATTTCTATGTGACTTCCGAACCATGAGGCAATTGAGACTAAGTAGCTTGCCCAAGGATACAAACATGTTGGCTGTAGCAGTGCTAGACCTCACAACCTTCGTATTGTGAGACCTGCATGCTATCCACTAGACCACACATGCTCTCTAGCTACAGGTGAACAAATTGTAGTACCGAGGGACCATCAGACACCACCTGTACTCAAACATTATAAATAAAACACCAACAGGGTGGACAACCAATAAAACAGCCCCTCAGAGTCATGAAATGGTAATGGTTTAGCATACAGATCCTCTTAATTCACATAATAGCCATCAACCTGTTTTACAGGTGCCCATGGGACATGAAAATTACTTTTAATTTGCATTGAACTGTGAACGTTCCAGAATGAGATCAAATTTATTATTTTGAATAACTTATATGTAATCTTGATTGTCCTAGTTTAGTTCACATTTGCTCAATGTTCATGAGCTTGCCGCAAAACTCGTAAAACGCTCACTATTTCTCTACTCACAGGAAAAGGATCATCTGCGTAAGTTCAACTTAACCTGGCTATTGCACAACAAGCACCTCTTCCATGCAGTCATCTACACGGAACCAGCCTTACATGACAAGCTAAGCCTCCTTATAGAGCAGCTAAGATTGAGAGCCGGACAGAAGGAAGCGTATCACGACGAGAATTTCACAAGTCTGCTTCACAGGTAGGCGAACATGAACAAGTTATCTGCCACTTGCTAGCTTAATCTTGCCAGCTCCCAGGAGCTCTGCCCCTGGACCCCCATGAAAGACTACCTATAATAGATCCACTATGAATACCAAGGAATCTCAGGGTAGATCAGCCCCAGAAATACTGTAAAACCACTTAATTTTGTAAATTTTGCAAGGGATGTGGATTCAAGAATTTAAACACCTGTAAAACTGACTATTTTGCATTGAAAATAACAGTCAAATTTCCTGATTCGGGAAATTAAGTGCCTGTTAAAGTAGCAGTCATTTTAAATTCACGAAATAGAGTATCCACAAAATTGAAGTGTTTTACAGTAGGTATATGGCAAGCTGCTAAGGATAATCTTGCAGAAAATAAATCACCTATTAAAAAGTTCTCAGAAAGAATTTTTTTCTTCTTCTCTGCCCTGATAAAACAGTTATTTGTTACTTCCAAATAGGTGAAAACAAATATAGTTGTTGTTTGTCTTGAATGTACTTGGCTATGCGTACCGACCCTTAAATCTCAAAGATAATGGTAGCAATTTTTTCTATTTTTAAAGATTTAATTTGTACCCAAGTTGTCAAAAAAATATTTGTTTTGCTTGAAATGAATAATTTTGCTTGAATAAATTGTTAAACTATTATCACACTAGAAACATTAGTCTAATTGACATTAACCAATTTTGTCTTGACATGAAACACGGTCGTCTGTAAGTAATATTTGGTCAGCAAAAGAAAATCCACCGACCGTCCCTACTTCCAAGATTTTTGGCACTTGAGGGCAACGCAACAACTTGTTCATTCGGTAATCATAGCCTTAATTGTATGTTTGTTATCTTTATCACCAGATACTTAAGATTTGATGATGAGATGTCCGTTGTATCGGTGGTTTGGAGAGATTGTCAGCAACTTGTCGAAGATTATAGCGAGGAACAGGTAGGTGTATAAACCTTAACTCTAGATCATCACACGACAACAGATTTCTTTTCCGACACCCAAAATTCACCAGAAAGGTCACCCGACCCCCCCCCCCCACACCGGATTTGAACCAGGGACCTCCAGCACCCGGGCCCAGATCCTAGCCACTACACCACGGCTGCCAGTCAAGACTCGGCGAGTATATTCGCCTCGTTATATAGCCTGGGTCCGTTTTGTAGCCCAAAAACCTGCACGTGGAGTGATAAAAACATTTTTTCCGCACAGTTGCCGTGTGGTGTAGTAGAGTTAGGGTAAATGATTAAATTGGCATTGGTGTAATTGAGGACAATTTGCAGGCCCAACCAGCCCATTTTTATTTTATTTTTTGGGGATTTAAAAAAAATGTTGAAAATTCATCAAAATTTCACACAATTTTTGAAAACAACACCAAAAAACGACCGACCAACCCTACCTGAGGGCTTCAACAATAAAATTACAGATTGTACCATCACAAAAATGGCCAAAATGCAAACCTTTACAGAATCCTCAACATGGGTCATCGCTTACAATATTTTCCCACAGGTTTCATCTACATCTAATCACCTTAATATAAATGCTGATTTTCCCACATTTTGTCAGGTGTTATGTCCGAGAATCGGCCAATATGTTCCTAGTTTTACGATTTTTGCAAATCAGGCCTTCACGTTTGAGGCGTGCGAGTGCGATCGCACGCCATCGCACGCCTGAAATGGTTTCGAGAAGAGCGATTTATCGCACGCCTAAAAATAAAAAAAATAAAAAATCTTCTTTTTTTTTCTTCTTCTTTTTCATAAGTCAAAAACAGGACCTTAGACGACTCGTATTTGACCCTTAATAACCCCACATTATATACTTGACCCATACCATTATGGATAATAACTCCTAACCTAAGATCTTATACTAAATTATTTAATTCATTCTTATCAAAAGTATGATTTTTTCAACACTGAAAATGAAAGTGTACATTAACATACAGGTTTAGTTGTCTTAACAGTTAGCCCCAGGAATGGCAAATCTACCTTATTTTGTTGTCGATTAATGTAGATTTGCCATTCCTGGTTCACACTGGAATACAATTTATTTCATAATCAACAATATCTTAACATGTACAACTAAACCTGTATGTAATTATAATGTACACTTTTATTTTCCTGCATCTCCACCTATTTTAATTAAGATATTGTTGATTTTGAATTACCCGGGAATCGCTCCCAACCTTACGCCATGTGCAGTTTGTTTTGATTCCACGATCCCGATTTGGTCATAAAACAGCACACCTAATTTTTTTGAGGAGTGCAATTTATGGCACACCTACAGCACACCTCAATGTTTTGAGGAGTGCGATTTAAAGCACACCTTCAATTTTCAAACGTGAAGGCCTGCAAATGTAAACAAAAGTCGCCTATACGACTTGATGCCATCACTTGATCGATCTAATGTATGTTTGAGTAGAGCCTACAAACTGATTTGCTAAAATATTTTGCTTTGTTGTCAACGGCAAAAGGGGATCTCTGGGGTCACCTATAACGCTTGGTTTGAATCAGTCATAAATTTATAGAAAAGAAAAAATAAATTTGGTAAAGGCCAATATTTTTGCATACAGAATCGTTCGCATTTTCCAATCTTTGAGAAAAATATGATGTTCGATGAATTTGTGGCACAGGTCGCAAGTCTTGTGTCATTCTATTATAAAAGTGTATTTGCGTGTGGCTTTTTATATGTGGTTTCAATCACGTTGGTGTGTGAAATTTAAACCTGTTGTGAAAATGTCAGATTTTGCAGTGACGATGATGATTCACTACAAGTGTGTATTGTAAAGCGCTGCGATCTATTGGATCTGATAAATGACTGATATTATTATTATTATGTGACCCAACAATTTGAGTTTAGAGCACAAATACGGGACGAGGTCAAAATATGTCAAATTCATAAAGTGTTATTTCTGATTTTTGATACATCTTGTATCCAACAAAAGACTCAAATTCATGAAAATAAAGAGATAAACTACATTTTGAATTATTTTGTATTCAAATACTCCATTGATTTGTTAACAAACCCAAACTTTAAATGTCCATAACTTGACAATTCGAATTTGATATTGAATGTGATATAATAACATTGACTTTGGTATCAAAATGTCCCTTAACTTATACATATTATCATTGTATAAATAACTCAATTTTCATATGTCCCTCATTGTGCCTCATTTACTCGTGTTGGGTCACGCGTCAAAAAGGACATGTTGTCGGCAAACACAGTTTTGAGATAGAGGACAATATATTTGGTGAAATATTAAGAAAATAATTGAAAAAGATATGCTTCTTCAAATCATATCTTGTGATTACAAAGTCCGATTGCCTTTGGCATGGTGTCATTTCAAAGCTTAAAAGGTGCTCTTTCAAGTCATATCAATAACTCAGATTTGACTTGGGCCTCCAACATGTCCATTTTTATGTGACGGGTCACATATGGTGCTGGTTGGTGAAAGTTGTATTTTACAGCTTGGAAAATTTAGGTTTATTCTGTGTTGAGAGCCAAATTTTAATTAGTCATCCTAATTCCTACCCCTGTACTCCTTCCATTGCAGCAAGAGATTTTGAAGACCAAACAACAAATGCTAAGAGATGATTGGGAATTCCACAAGAAATTAGCCGAGAAAGGAATGCAACGGGCACAGCAACAGGTCCACCAGCAAGCGCTGGTTTCCCGGACCCAGCCGGATGGAAAGAGCTCATCGTCTAATAGCAAACACTGTAGTCATGGTAATGGAAGCAGATTGGCACAACATCTTGTCAATGGTGCTGGCAATGGGACCGAGTTGGACCACAAGGGGACCAAGTGCAAGAAAAAGTGAGTCACTATTTATAAAATAGGTGTTTTTTTTATAGTTGGCGTCATGATGCTATGGACATAATTCTACCAATGCGTGCGTGAAGTGCGTACCACAAGCGTTAAATGACGGCTAGTCCTGATTGGTCACCAAATGCTTGCATGCAAAGTTGTTCGCGCGTATTATGCATTTGGACACAGCCCGGGAACAACAACAAATCACGCTAGCGTAAAATAGCTTGAGTTTCGTCCATAGCATTAATGATAGTGACTGTAGCCTTACAGAATTGTTGCAGACTGATACATGGGGTGCGACAGCCCTACTTCTCCTGCAGTGAACTGCAATTCATTGCAGGTCACGCTAGGTCAACGCAGGTCACCGCATGCGATGGCAGCCAGTGGCGCGTCGCAAAATAGGAGACCGTCAGGGTTGAGACGGTTAATCGCAGCCTGCCGCAATGGCTTTTTAATACTTTATGACCCATTGCAGTAACGCAACACGATGCATTTGCAATCATCAGTGCTATTATTTACTAGACTTGGATGCATTTTCTGATGGAGCATGGAAGAGTTTTGAATATTTGCTAACATGTCTTATTGTTATTCAACAGGTGCCCATGTGAAGAATGTAGTATTTCAAGACTTACATCAAGTCTACTAACCCCTGACCTGTACGAGGAGATCGGCCTGAAACACATGCAGGATGGCCGGCCCGCACCGGGACAGTTGTCAGCCTTAGACTCGTATCTTCAGTCCATCAATCCGCCTGATTTGTCTTCCAGCAGTTCCTCATCAGATTGCTCTTCACAGGGAGACAGTGACGAACCCATTCCAATCTTCTCAAGAAGTGATCTCATCACAACGGGGTAAGTCCGGGCTTGTACAGGGATGTAGCTACACTGGTCGGTGTCTGTTGTTAGCGACCAGCACTAAGGAACTCTCAGCAATTTTCAGGCAAATTAATCAGCACTAATACTCCAAAATTGAGTAAATATACATCAAATACCAAAAAATAGCTGAGAATGCCAGAGTGTGGAGATAAATGTGTGAGATTTTAGCCAGCACTAAAATGTGGCTAGCTACAACTCTGGGCTTGTATAGTTTGATCAGTTCCAAATTAGCAAGCATTTTGAGGCTTGTATTTGTCTGTGTGCCAAAATAAAAAAAAACCATGTTGTTGCGCATATTTATTGTAAAAAGTGTGTGTTTTGCGCATCTAAAGCAAGAATCAGCGAGCTGTGGGCAATAAGGTTAAATTCCATTTGGGCCCGCGGATAAATATTGGCCTCACAATTTTTGCCAAATGGGATCCGCAATCCACCAGTTTTTATGAAAGCAATACATTTTGGGCAAAACTGTCAACAAAATTGCAAAAAATTGCAAGTGCAAAAACTTTCTTTGTCACCGATCTTAACAAATAACATTGATTTATTAACGAATCTCTTCACCTGTACCATTATTATGACTTTTCAGTCTCGGCTCGAGAAGCGACGATGACGAGGATGAAGACGACGAGGACGATGAAGATTCCGATGATTCCGACGACCTGGATTCTGAGTCGTCACCCTCTGCATCGCAAGATGGACCATACGATGATTCGGAGGGCGAAGTGAGCGATGACGGTGCTGCTAACAGGGTGCATGGGGATGGAAGTCCGGCTAAAGATAAAGCTAAACACGGAAAGGAAGAGGCTGAGAAGGTGGGTTTAACAAGGAGGGAAATCTTATACAAATTTGTTTGGATTAAAAAAAGAGGCTATGAATAAAAACCTTGATTTCTTTTAAAAATTTGATGGTTTTTTAACATAAATGTAGGCATTTGAACTAAAATTTACATTAAAAACATTTGTGACCTTCGCTAACCGATATCGCAATTTTGGAAGAAAAGCCGACAAATAAATGGAATCGGGACCTTTCGGACCCGAAACAACGCCTCATAGCTACTCGTTTCCGCAGTATACTGTGCTCACTATATAGGCTCGGTTGATTACATCATCATAAATCCATCCGCACATGCACTTAGAGATACGCTTGACCGGTAGTTATTTGTATTACTCAGTTCGGATAGTGTTAAGCGAGGATTGAAGAAAAATACTAAATACTGCAACATGTGTTATAAAATGAAGCAATATGGTAACATTTCATTTTGTTTATTTCAGGAGACTGGCAACCCAGTCAGCCGTCCGTGTGAGTGTCACGCTTGCACAGCTAGTCATAATTCTAAGCTTCTTTCCCCGCTGTCCTCGTCCGCTCCCAACACAATGCCTACAGAGAAGCTAGATCTTACATCTCACTCGCCGTCGTATCTATTCTATCCGAACATCAGCAACCATCAGCCGTTAGATCTCAGTCATCACGGTATCACGGCGAAACATCCGCTCATCCATCCGCATTTGTACAACCTCACCACGCAGAAGCCGACCAAACTCAGCAATCACACTCAGCCAACCTTTCAGCCCGGTATCGAGTCATCGTCGGACACGGTGCTACGCGACCACTTAGCGGCACACACATACTTGTACGGAGATTGGAATAGTGCGTACGAAAATGCCAAAATGATTCTGCATTCGAGAGGTTATGGGCACGACACCGATCCCGATTTACTGCAGAGTGTCCGCGCGGCCTTGCAATCCAATTGTAAGGGAACCGGGGGTGATACGGGGGTGACGCAACCTCCTATACAAGGTGAAAAGGATGTGCATTGCAAGCAGCATTCCAGTAGGCCACCGAAAGAGTCCAAGAAGAAAGGTCATGTATGCACAGATGCCTGTGCTAATACAGCATTACTACCGCCTGATGGTTGGGGTCCTGGTAAAGAGCAATTGTTAGCGCAATTTCAGCAGCAACAGCAACAGCACCAACAGATGTTAGCATCACCGCCGCTATCCGCTGCAGAGAGTCCAAAGAAAAACGGCGTGGAGACTTCCAAGGCTGATTCCTCCGTCTCGTCCTCAACGTCTAGCGTTGCTGAGCTGTGTGCCAAACACAACCTACCCGTCGTCAAGTCCCAAGCTCCGTCTCAGTTGTCCTCATCCAAAGCTCTAGCGTCGGTGCAGCAGCAGCAATCGTGTAGTCAGGTTGCAGGGGGCCACTTCGGTAACGTCCCAGTCGTCGGCCAAACAAACCAGCATTCCGCATTGTCGTCAGATTCGCAGGGAAGCGCAGTGGATGTGACCAAGCCACCGAGCAGTAATAAGAAGAAGAGACCAGCTCCTGACACAGAGGACCTGTTACCTATGACGACGGATGGTCACATGGGGCTATCACCAGGTAAGACTTGGTGAACTTGACCTAGAATCAAAGCAAATAATTTTCAATCATTTCAAATCACTCCTTCGTGTACTATGCAACATCTGTGTGACAATGACAGCATTGTGCACCTGTAGTTTTGGAATGCAAGACCGCGTTAAACCTTTGGATGAACACAATCTTTGGATTTGGATCACAATGCTCTGATCGACAATTATGTGTTTTGATTATAGTACAGGGAAGGTGAAAGACAAGGAGTGAAGTAACCACATCATGCCCAATCTGCTCTTGTTTCTTTATCTGGAATTCTCTTGCGCAAATCTCATATCACCCACTGAAATTGATGACATGGACCCTTATTTACAATGTACAGTTTTGTGGCATACATACTATTTACTGAGGGTATGTCACACTTCTGGTCAAATAAAGCATCTTGTAAAGAATCAGTACAAGGCGTGATGCGGCAGCTTGATAAAACACCACCTTTGTGTGTGTGTGTGTGTAAACTCCTCTTTTATCGTAACCTAATAGACTGAACTATAGCATAATAAGGAAGATATTACATTAAAACCAGAACTGTTTGTGTGCATTTCAATTTCACTCATTTCGCAAGGAGCACTTATTAACGAACATTTCATGCCACGAATATTTCCAATCTACCTTGTAGCAGCGCATTGCAAAGTTTGCATTCGTGAAATGTTCATGCCGTGAATTAGGCCAGTGTTGCCGATTCGCAAAATGTTAAACTTGCAAACATTTCTGGTTTTACAGTATGTTGATAACAACAATGATCTGGTTTAATTTCCTGCTTGAGTGATGTTTTACTATTTACTTCCTTGGTCCTGGATCACGCTAAGACAGCTACTTATTACTTGAATGGGAAATTTTCAGAAGGATACTTCCCCATTCTCTATCTTGGATTATTTTGTTGTTGAATGAAACAGCAATCAAATTTAGCAAGGGGCAGGCAATACTCCCACAACCTTTGAAATATGGGTGTTTACGTCTACGCCAGTACAGTGTACTGTCTGAACTGCGAGAATTGTATTTGTCAAATTCTTCAATTCATACCTAATTGTATACAACAATGACTAAAAATATGATAACTGAATAACTTGATTAGGATTTTGTTGAGCGAATTCCAGGCCTGGACTAAACCCTTGCATTTAATATATAAGAATAATGCTGCTGTGCGTCAATAGATTTCCTTGCTGACCATTGTTGCAGGACTAAAACCCCTCCTGTGCAGTAATTTGTCTACTTAACGTCTCTGTTCACCTCTCCTCTCTACCCTTAGATTACCTAGACGACCGTCAGCTGCCGCCATGTTCCCACCATTCACATCAATCCACAGGCGTAATAGATCCGCAGACGGGGCTGTGCACCAGTGCTATGCAGACGGCGTCCAGCACGCCAACCTCGGCCAGCGTGTGCAGCGATCCTGACTGCGAGACACACAATTTCAACAGTCTGAACGACGACCTGTGCGAGGGCTACTACGAGGATAGGGGGAGCTCGACAACGAGCTCGAGCAGGGAGCGGGAGTCCAAACACTGCGATTGCTGCTATTGTGAATTCTTCGGGCATGGAGGGGTAAGAGACCTTCATCTGTAGATGTGATTAATCACGTCATAAGGCGACACAAAAAACCATGTTCTACAGGCCCAACTGACCCATTTTCTATATACTATATTTATATCCTCGTGTAATTTTAACAAATGTTTAAATGTTTTAACAAATTTGAAAAAGAAAGCAAAATATATATTTGGAATTATTTTTGGAACATTTGGGGGGGGGGGGGGGGGATTAGAAAATTAACTTACTCATGAAATTTTTGAAGAAAAAAACTCACAAAAAACGCCAGACTGACAGACTCTACTGAGAGGTCCAATTACCGTAGAACAAAGTTTTGGTTTTGTCACCTAGGGAACATTTTGTTAAAGGCTCTAGGTTTCAGGCTTTTTCCTGAATTCAAGGTACCTTCGTACTCCAAAGTTCTGCACTTTCTTTAACCTTTGGTCTGTTTTTGCCCTTTTTAAATTATAGCCATATTTCACACACTTTATCAGGTTTTTCTCATGTAAATTTATTCTCATGCTTGAATTCTAGACATACAGGGTGTATCAAAAAAATTAGGACACTTTTTGATGACGGTTCAAATCCTTGTTAAATCACTGAAGCATGACCAAATTTTATTTTAATGTAAAGAACAACCAATAAAGATAAAATCCTGAAAAGATGAGAACAATCCATTATAAATTAAGGAAATTGTGACCTATTAGGCAAGGCAATCTATTTTGTAGAATGTACAATGGTCATTCACACAGTAATAGTAACATTAACGCGCACACTATTAATGCCAATTCTACTTCTTATCATGCTAATGAACCATCTACAGTGGGTTCGAGAACTTTTTTTAATTTGCACAGAATATGCATGCATCTGATTTGTGGATTAGGCCTATTTAGCCAGTATTGATTTGTGCCAGAATTAAATGGATTACCAAACTAATCTTTGCTATTGACTGATATGTTATTTTCTATGTTTATAATTATTGAAACGTATTGAAACGTAAACCATGTTATTTACTGGTCTATACATGTAAATCCCATTGTACAAACCAGTAAATGACATGGTTTACGCAAAGTACGCTAGTTTTCTTATTTTGAATCGGATTGAGCTCATATCTTCAGGACATCATAATAATTAATTGGGCTTTACATTGAGACTAAATTGGTCATGGTCCAATGATTATAACAAGTATTACACCGTCATGAAAAAGTGTCCTATTTTTTTTGATACACCCGTGTAGAGCAAAATAAATTTTCAAATGTTGAAGAAGAAAAAAAGATACCTCCCTTCTTTTCATCATTTGTTCCTTCATAAGTATTACCTAATTTTCAAAACAATTATGTATAATTGGAAAATTTTCTTAAAATTAAATAAATGTGCTTAAAACTTGTCAAAATCTCTCATATTTATCAATAAGCAGACAAGATGTGCCTTTTGATGTGATCAGGGGTCGCATTCTGACACGTCTGCCCGTCCTGGACCTCTCAGTTTCTTTTTTTGACGCGTCCGGTTTCAAAATGGAAAGACTTGCAGGTTCGATCAAAATTGAAGGGACCCCTTAAATTTGACAATGTATGGAAAAGTAAATCTTAAGAAATTCTGTAAATTACATATCCATCCTTTGCTCACAATATAAATTCATTATAACTGTTTGTAAAAAAGTAAAAAATTTCTAGCACTTAAACTTCAGGACCCCTCAATTTTTTTTGGGACCCCTTAAATTTGTTTTTTGAAGTCATGGGAACGATATGATTCCTAATTTTCACTCTAAAACCATGATTTTAAAGTAATAAGGAACCGTATCGCCCTGTAACTTGGAATGTATTTACAATTTATGATCAGAAATGTAAATCTGCAAGAAAATCTGCTTCAATTTTTTTCGCTCGAGCATCGGGGGCGTTCCCTGGAAAAGTGTGCATAATATACCTTTAAGCGTATTTGCCTAAACTTACCTTGCGTTTTGGTTAAGTCAACAGAAATGTCTGTTTCTTCCAAGTAATTAAGACAACGAAACATCAGATTCAACTTTGGTCAACTGGGGTATTTATATTTCTTCCCCGGTCGTTTTATTTGTTCACTTACACTTATCATACAAACGAAAGATTTTGATGATGAATTATTTGCAAGTTTTTGCAAACGTCATTCCAAAACAGATGCTGCCAAAAAGAGACAGAATTCTGCTACCAATTGCCCAGGTGGGGCTGCATGTAGTTTCAGCCTTGTGATTGGCTAAAGAGTAGCGCCTTGTGATTGGCTAAAGAGTAGCGTGTCACACACTTGTCGCGTGCCGACACCACTTTGTCAACCATTAGGGATGGGCAATTGCATACACTTCCTCACACCAAGACTACTATTCTTAAATTGGTATGTTTTTTTAAATGTTTGTTTCCAACATATAATACTGTTATGTTGTTATTTTTGATTCTCATTTTAGCCTCAACCAGCTCCCACAAGCAAAAATTACACAGAGATAAGAGACAGACTAAGGCTAAGACTAAGAGAAAGAAAGGTAATTAGCACTACCTCTTAACCCTGATCAATTCCCCATGCCAAATTTGGTTCAATATTGCAACCAAATTTGGTTCAATATTGCACAAAATGTATATAGCTCAACAGATGGGGCTATATTTATCATTTGATATGCGTGCAGATGGGTTATTGCTTACAATAGCGACGATGTAGGGGTATTTTTGTAACTGATTTATCTTAACACTTTCCACGCGGCAGGCGTCTGCAGACGACATTGCAAAATTTCACAAAATGTTTCAAAAGTGTCAAAAGTATTGAATTTCATTACCATATTTGAAATAACCATGATAAATGCATTGAAATAAGTACAAACATGCCTAGCATTGGTACAGTAATCCTTGAGATAGACCTTGAAATTTGATACGGGAAATAATGTTACCCCAATTTGCCCTCCAAAACGGGGGCCAAAATACCACCTATTTAACCACAAATTAACATTAATTTAATTCTTTTATTTTAGAGATTTTGTTATACTTACTTTTTCTTTTGCAAAAACTTGGCATATGCTTTGTATTTACATCAAAAAGTAAGCATTTTGGTAAGTGCTTAGCTCAAAGCAGTGAAACATATTTGTTGCCCATATTTCCTTTAGTTGCTATCAGTGACAAAATAGTGAATTATCTCCAGAAGTGGTTTGGGGGAGGGGGAGGTTCCTTTTTTCCTCGGGAAAACAAAAACCAATGTCACCTACCTGTCTTGCATATCTTCTTTGCAGCAACCAAAGGATGAATCAACTTCAGACCTAGAGGATGAGCAGCATATCCATGTGCAGGAGATGTCTACAGAGAGGGAATTGGAAGATGACAGAGCACTAGATGAGCTACTCAACTATATCAATGGAGAGAACCAACAGAAAACTAAATCCAAAGCTGCCAAACGTCAGAGACAGAAGCAAAGAAAGGTATGTGTGCATATAAATAGAGTTGGATTTGAATACTGTAAAACCTGAAATGTTCATGTGCATTTCCAATCTACCTTGTAGCAGTTCATTGCAAACTTACACAATGTCCAAACTTTACATTCGTGAAATGTTCATGTCGTGTATTAGGCCAGTATTGCTGATTCATGAAATTTTAAAATTAATTATATTTCCGAAATTCTCTCAACTTCCGTTTGTGCTTCTTTTTCAAGAAAGTACTCCTATCTCATTTGAATTTAGTCACATTTACTATTATTTTGTTGGCAAAACACTGTATCTCAAGTAACATGTTTTGGCAAAGATACAATGTTGTCTTGCCATATAATGCTTACATACAAAGGACAGCTGAGAAGAAAGCTAGTTTAATTTAAAAAAGAACACCCCCTCACGTAACACATACAAAAAGGCCATTTAACTGATTGTTATCAATTGAATAGTTTATATGAACAAAATAACAGAATAAATCATAATATGAAGTTAAACTTTCGATCTCAACACAAGAAATAATTACCTGGAATTTTCAGGTGTTACTACACCTTTCATCAGCAGACTAATGACTTGACTTGACCTTTTGGAGGTGTGACGTCAGAATCGGGTCATAGACTCTTGGTAATTTGTACCTGCCCCCGTCTTTGTTGAGTGATGGTTGGTTGGCTCTGGTGTAAATTGCCTCCTTGGACACCTCTCTCAAACCAACGAGGATCCCTATCCAGGATCTTGACTTTGTCCAAGTCAACGCTGATCATGTTAAAACCATGGATTGTATTAGTTACAGTGTTTTACCGAACGAGTATAGACGGTGTCACCCGCAACTTCACTGCAGCCAAGCAAACAAAAGCTTGCCTGCCGGTGTGTGCTCGAAATGCCTGCCAAACAAAAGCTTGCCTGCCGGTGTGCACACACATTCGAAGGGGGTGTCCACTATAATTAACCATACGCTAAACCAAACCAGTCCTCTATAACAACAGCAGTCAATACAACAGTCAATGCATGTTCCCCATGCATGGAATGGAACCGGGCACCTAACATTGTTGATCAACAAGAGGTGACATGTTCTATATACGTTTGAGTTTGTTAGCAAAACACTGTAACTCAATAAATGAACTTGTATCTTTAAAATAATCACAAATATAAATTTCATATCAGTTTGTAAAAAAGAACAAAAACACCCCGTATATAAATGTTTTCATTACAACTGATTAATTTCTCAATACGATAAATCCATTCATGTGAACTTTAAAAGCTAAATATCTCGATCATTATGTCATTCCGTTCCGTAGCAAAGGTCTCCTCTTGTATTCAATCTAGCCACTAGAATTTTGTCATTTATATGATAATATTTCATTTCTATTTTCGTAGGCTGAAGAAAAAGCTCGTCAAGAGGAACAGGCTCGACGAGAAGAGGAAGTCCGCCAGAGAGCAAGACAAGAGCGTGAAAAACGAGAGCATGAGGCGGCGCTAGCCAAGCTTCGAGAACAGCAGCAGAAGGAACAGCGTAGACAAGAAGAGCGTCAAAGGCAGAAACACAGCAAGCCAGAAGCGCCATCGTTACAACAGGGCAAGCAAAAAGGCGACAAGAAGAAGAATAAGCAGAAGCAGCTAGAAGACGCTGCCTCTGCGTCGAACTCTGCCAAACACCAGAAACCTGAAACGGGTGCGTCGTCTGCTGGCAAACAGCAGGTGCAGAAACAGAAGAAACAACCTACACAGGGCAAACAGCCTCAACAGCAACATCATACAGCTAATACCGCCGCAACGCAAAGCAACGTGTCTTCATCGTCCACATCAGTGAACGGAAAGCTGCAGAATGCACCCGCTAACGCTGCCAATAGCGGTAAAACCCAGGGTAATATTAAGAAAGATAAGACCAAACCAGCACAGCAACCGCAACAGCAGCAGCAACAGCTAAAAGCACCAAGTACCACTACACCAATTCAGAATGGTCACAGCACTGCTACAGCGAACCAAAACAAGAATAATCGTAATAGCTACACCGACAAACAGCACTCAAACCAGGATAAGAAGACTGACGGCAAGGCCAATAACCAAAATGGAAAGCAAAAGAATAAGAAAGGGGGTGCCGTCGAGAATTGCCCGCCGCCGTTGTCTAAGACACAGTCGGTACCACAGCAGAATGGCATTGTGACCAATCATACCGTTATGAAGATGATGCATACCCCTCGCAAGAATGATATTATCACCGGTCAGAAATCACCCCCGACGCCGATGGCAGAGGTGAAGTCGCTCCAAGGGTTGCAGGGCAAAGGTCAAGGAGGCGGGAAGAAATCTGATGGCGGTGGTGGGATGATGATGAATGGAGGAGGGGATGCCCCGCCGCCGGTGGTCACCAATAAGAGGAAGCAAAACCGTAAGAAGAACAAAGAGGGGCACAACACCTCTATTGGTGAGTTATCTGTGTATCTGTAAATAAACCCATATCGTTAAAAAAAAAAAAAATAGCTCTATGGCTTTGATGATAATATATTTCTTTCATATATTTAACTTTCAAATCTTGAATTTGTAAAGCAACAACAAAAAGCATCCTCTTTCACAGTATTCTCAGCTGGTGCTGAAAATGGCACATCAAATGTTGTCAGTTTTGAAAGACCACTTAGCATAAGAAACAGAGAATTTGTTAAACACAATCAAATGCAAAACTTGCAACAAGGATTTGTTTCCTTGCAATAAACAATAATGTTCATGATAAGCATTATTTCAATCTGACAATTAAATAATCACCATGGAAAACCTTTCTCTTGACTACGCCTAAGTTATCGAAACTGTTGGGACACCATGTATTTCTTATTTGATTTAGTAGCTAATTAGAGTTTTAAGGGTGCACAACAGTTTCCAATCATTCAACCCTAGACCATACCATGATTAATGTTGATTTGTATTATTGTGTGTTGAATCATACCATGAATAATGTTGATTTGTATTATTGTGTGTTGTATTATTTCAGATGAGATTTTCATGCCCAAAGAGAATGTCGATATGACTGAAATGGATGAGACTGAGAGAGAGTTGGAAGCATTCAAGAGGTAAGCATTGACACTTGAATTCTTAGCACATCTTAAAACGAACCAATCGATTAAGGTTTGTTATGATAGTTCTATACACTGAAATTAAGATGTATGTGGACTCGGTCTGTGTTATATTTGAGAATGATTTCAGTAGTCCGGAATCTCAAATATTTATAGATTTTTATCATATTCCAGGCAAAAAAACACAATTTCTTGGCAACAAGACACTTTTAAAACACCTAAAACTGTATAGTACTTAAGAATGTGCTCTATTTCATAAATATCTCACCGTGAAATGTTAAAGTGTATTTTCATTGTCAAAGTTTGAAACTAAGTTCCTCACCGAAAAATGAGCTGCATGCTTTGGTGCGCTGTTTGGTAAAAACATTCCATTTAACAGTAATGCGGTTTGTACTGTTTCGGTGACTGATTGATCTTCTCAGCTACTGTTATCCCGAATGATCGATCTGTTACAACGTAGATTTCTATAATAAGTGGGTGAATGCATTTTCTTATGGCGTTATCATTTCTATTCTATTTCCACAGATTTTGCATGGCCTCTCGTCCGGCGCCTAAAAAAAGGGAAAAGATTGTACTAAACATCAAAGACCTGACCCTGAAGAAGGGCGGCAGCGGACCACAACATTAACACTGTCCACGCGAATGGTGACTGCAGACGATAGTTGCAAAAGTTCACAAAAAGTTTCAAAAATGTCAAAATTAATTACATTTCATTGAAACATTTGGAATCGCCAAGAGCAACACATTTAACATAAATACAAACATGCCTAGTAATTATAGGGATAAGGCTTTGAAAGTTGGGAACATTTTCTGAACAGAAGTATTTTGCTTATGGTATTCAACCAATCGCAGTGTGGAAAGTGTTAAGACGACAAATCCAATCTACATCTTCACCCCAATTTTGTTTTCATAACTTTCATACTTGTCTTGTCCCGTGTATAATCCATATATCAACCAGATGAAACAAGGCTATACCATTTATTCAGGGGGTAGACTATTCCGATTGTTGATTATTAGTATTATAAAATGATACACCATTTACCCTGATTGCAAATCAGTGTAGATAGTCCTAATAATACTCATGTCTCCATCAAACAGCACATACGCTGGCATGATCAGTGATGTCAAACTATTTCGCTGGTACTTTTGTAACGTGGGGGCAGTGCTCCTTCTAGATTGCACCCAAAGCATTGTCGCTGCCAGTACAATGCTTAATGTGCCCTGCACAGTGATGTGTCAGTAATGTTTAGTCTACATACGCACCTGATGCCATTTTTAGAATTTCTATCAACTACTTGGACAAGAAGGACATTGAGAACATAGAATGGTATTTGTTTAAAAGCGCTGGCAAAAAAACTTGGCAAAAAACCATTCTTTGTTATGGCATTATCAATTAAAGGTAGATGTTCCGATTTTCAACTTGAAGTTTTCTATTCGACATGAAAGGTCATCCTTAAAAAAGTCGTATTCCAAAGTTTGAGTTGCATAACTCTAACGGTTCTTATTTTAGACGCACAAGATGCCGTGAAATGTGCCCATTGAGTTTTACACAAACCATATTGGTGGTTACCACTTTTCGCGGTAATTCGATGTTATTTCACTGATTTCTTCGTAATCATACTGATTTGGACCGTCAAATTTCAGTATGTTAATCAGAAAAATATGATCTTTCATATGATATGAAAATCTCCATATGTTTGAGAAAAATCTGTGTTATGAAAATGTGATCGGGTCATCTACCTTTAAGAGAGTTGTGATCATTTCTTTGGAATATAAATGCAAAGGAGGGTATGCGATTGGTTGTTAATTATGCGATTAGTGTGTTAGGTACACTGTGTCATACCAATGGTTTACCTCTGATATAGTATAGATTAAGATCGCTTCAACATGGTTAGCGGTAAAGTTAATGCAAAGCAAACCAATAAAACCTTGTGTAATCATTGGGTAAAAGTATGTTGGTTCCCTGCATCGTGGGTTCCACACAATTCTTCAATTAGATCTTGGTATGTGGCAAACCATGTCATCAAACTGATTTGTAGGCATAAATTCACCTGCAGTGACATAAATAAATCCAGAAATCAATGTCAGTTTCATGCATTGAACGATGTCAAATTCACTGAATGGCACAAAATACATGGTGCCTATGCCTCACATAGACCATTTCAAATTTGAGATCGGAAATCTTCAGAAAAACAGGTCACGTGGAGTAGGTGCGTTGCGCGTTCTTCGCAACAGTTGATCGCATTCACAGCATTGTCCTAGTTGGTTGTCCGCCTCAGTGATTTACTATGTTCGCATACACGTGTGCACACATGAGAAGTAAAACGTGGAACGAGACTATTTTGGTTTTTTTATCAACAAAGGCGCTGACGGACAAATTCCAAATGTATCGGTTTTTGAAATGGTCTATAGCATCAAACTGCATGCACAAGATGCTGTGCGCTCCTCCCATATTGCGCTGGAGCCATGGTAGTGGGATAATGTATTCTGTAATCAACTTGGTAGTTATTTCTCTTGTGGCACAACAGAAAATAACACAGTGTCTATGTAGTAGAGTCTACTCTGGATGGTCGTAGATGAGCCATTTATGGATGGGTTGCCGTGGGAATCCAGGACGCGAGGGAAACAAGTGTAGGGTAAAAGTCTGTCTTCAAATCACTTCAATCTGGTTATCCATTTAAATTTTTAAAAAGATGTGACATGCCAATTGAACATGGAATAGCGAAAGGTTTAAAGCGTGACGTCGGGTCACTTCAAGGTAAGATCACATACTACTCACCAAAGACACATGTCGTTTTCTTGAGGTTTTTTGTTGTTGAAGCCATCAGAGATCAGTGTACCCATGATGTTACGGACAGCTTGTATGTTGTGACGTATCACTTGTGTTAAGATGTCAAATATTGAGTAACTTGGAGCAAAAATTGGTTGAAATGATTAAGGATTGTATTGTGTCAATATGGAGTATTATTTGAAATTATTAATTGATTAAGTGGGATGAGGTCACATTACCTTAAGAAAAGAAAACACAAGAAAAGCTAGATGGTTGTTTTCTGTGATGATGATGATATAAGCCTGGTTTGTTTCTTCACTATTTCCTTAATCACTGTAATGATTTCACCCCTTTATAAAGTGTACCTTGCATATTGTTAAGGAAGGAACTTGTGTTGCTGCAAATTGACAAGTGATTTTGCGATGAAGTGATGAATTTGTCATTATGTTCTTTACTACGGTAATATGGATTTGGTTGAAATTAGATTACGTATACAAAACGACATGGAATAAATTGGAGGTGCTGTTGGGCTTTACAATGATGGGTGGTGACGAGAGGCTGCTGGGGATGAAGTATATCATCCCTGTTCTGTCAAAACCTTGTATGTTTATCCGGCCCTTCAGCACGTATAAAGTAAAACTGACCAACGATTAATGCATATGAAGTGTTGCTTCATACATATTTCAGGGGTTAGAGCACTTGCAAGGTTTTGATAGATGTGTTTTTGGCCCTTGAACATATATTGAGCAGACTGCCCAAAGGTTGTATTACTTTTATACATGCTGAATGGCCAGATGGAGATACGATTTGTCAGAACAGCGACGATATGAGTAATGTAGTGAACAGAATACGGGGATAGCGTTCCTGGAGACGATAGGTGTGTACAACTGCTGTAGCCCCTGCTCTTTATGCAGTACAAATGTGATGCCATCAAGCATATTCTAGTAACCGCAGCTCAGTAGCGGTTGCTTATCTCAATAGGGCTTGTGTATACATTAGGTGATCAATGATGAATCTCTGCATTGGCGCAATATTGCTGCGTCTGACAGTGGAATGTGTACTGATGGCATTTTGTACTTGAGATGAATTGGGAGTATATAGAATGGTTGCTATGCCTTGTAAACTAAACAAATAAGCAATATGAGACCTCAAAGAAGATTTTAAGGTCTTCCCACAATGCATTGCGCAAACACCAGCCAACTAAAGCTTTTTTCACACGATGCATTTGTCGAGCTCTTATGTTTTAGAAACAAGAAAAAGGAACACTGCTAACTTATTAAATGATGTAAACTAGAACCTAAGAGCTCTAACAGTGAACGCGCTATGAAGCCATGATTGTGTGCATATGTCTATGGGAACCGAGACAAATTGGAGACCAGAATTAAGGCATTTTGCAAAAACGCAATGCATTGTGGTGGTGTCTTTAAAATCTTCTTTGATGAGACCTGGAGTATCAGGTTTTGTGGAAGCGAGGATGAGATGTTCCTAAAGGGCAGGGCTTGAAATTAGCCTTACGGCCACTAGTAATCTTGAATTCTTTGCTGCAGAGCGCTGATACCATTATTGTGTACTAAATGTTAAAGTAGCGTGCCTTGGCCTCCTTATTTCAAGCACTGCCCTATTGATTACAGATTCTTGCACAAACCTGGACACAACCTATGAATAACTTTGTTCCACATTATAAGCTGTATTCTATTGAGCAAGACACATTAGTAAAGGTTTTCTGTAGTCCATCTTTGAAATTTTATTATCGACTTATCGGATTGATAATTGAACGAACACTGCCATGGCATCATTTCGGATGATCTTGCTCGAAATTATCACGCCCCCTTGTGGGGTGTGTGTCACACAGTGCATGCAATTAGCATTTCCATGGCATTCGTTCAATTATATAATCTAATTGTAGCGACGTTCTTTGTCGAAATACATTGAAATGTGTAGTCTTTTAACATATTTTGAGTGTTCCGATTTTGAAGTATAGAAGTGATTATGAAAATCTGAACAGGTTCAGGATTGTATTTGTATTAGCCGTATAATTTGACAAAGCTGAGAGCAGTAGTGATGATGATGATGATGATGATGATGGAAGTTTGCTGTGCTGTACTTTGTCTCGGCATCAAATGACAGCTTTTAGGCGACAAATAAACCCAACCCTTTTCTACAGGCACACAGACCCCTCAGGTTTTGTGTGTGTGGGTTTTTTTCTCAAATTGTTAGTGAATTTCAACAGTTTTTGAAACTGAGAAAAAATGCAAGAAATTTCTAACAACAAAATCAAACATTTGCGGGAGGAAAAAAAATCCTTTTTTTTTTAAAAGGATTTTGTAAAAGGAAATTAAAATTCAAGAAAAAATGGGTTGCTCAGACACGTTGAACAGGGTTTTTTTCGTCGCCTTTTTCATGAAAATACAATCATGATCTATGATATTAGTAACATCAGTGCAAGGTTGGTTGGTACTGGTGAAAAGTTGAATTTGTTGATTTGTAAAGATAAGGTATGAATGATAATATGCCTTGTTACGCTCCTATTATATTTTATGTGCCTTTCTTAGTACAGATAAGTATGGGTGCTTTATACCGAGGTATATCAGCACCCTTATCGATATGGATTAATAGTGTTATTGGATTTGTTTCTCCGTTAAAATTATTAAAGATGAATTGAGATCAGCCTGAAGCAAGGCTGACGATAATTAGCCCGATTTGCGAATATAGTGGATACGTCATATTGGTGTCAGGTTCAAAACTGATATTCACCAATCGTTAGTAATCCGCATAGTTTTTGTGGCAATTATTTTGATTGTAGTTCAAAGCACAACTGGTATATATGATCAATTTTGATTCCGCACGACAGCAAGTTCGTGATGGACAAATTGGCCAGTTTATTTCTTCGAAGACGTTGTAGACAATGGGACAGATGATGGACAGATGCCCAGTTAGCAATATTGTCAATTCTGGGTTAGGTGATGCTTTGTCTGACCGATATTTATTTTGAAGTCAATTTCATTGGTCGGATGGACTGCCTAAGTATAGCCTCTTTCACACGCATTGTGATTGCTATATAATTTTATTCTCCCTATAAGTACAGTCTGTTTGGAATTGAATTGAGTATTGCTGTTAGGCATATTTTGTGTAAAGTAGACCGTTGTACCGTGCCCCCCTAAAAATGACCCTCTTAAAAAAGTACATTCAAAAGACAATGGTTATGCTTGCTTTATTCATGAAGTAATCATTGTTTCTATTAAGAAATGTGAAAAAATATACATGTTTCTTGTTGTTTACATACAGGACTTTTAAACGGAGACAGGAGTGGATAGCTGCTACTTGCTCCAAATATGTTAGAAATGTGCTTTTCCACCTCCAGCCAGCCATCCTAAAAAGTCCAAATTATTCCATGTTATTATACACTAACATAGGGCTGTAGCTGTTAATAGTTCTAGTGAAGTTATGAATTTTATTAAACGCATGGCAAAAAACCTGCGTAGAATTCACCCATGCGCATGCACGCGCGGGGTCTTTAAATGACATTTTTGTTTTTGGTGTGTTATGAACACTGATTATGTATTATTGTATGTACTACTACTATTACTATTACTATTAAACTACTACTGTGGAACATTCAAGGCCACAATATAATGAATGATGCAAGATTAAACATAATAGTGCAAAAGATAAACGAGTGTTGTTACTGTTTTATCGTTTATTGTCTCGGCCTGCACTTTTGGTGAATTTAAATGATAGGGTAAAGTCGCCTATTTTCGGTCAGCGCCTATTTTCGGTCACTTCGCCCAAATCGTGTAATGAAAATGACCTCGTCGTTATAAACTGACAGCTAAAAAGCCCCCGCACAGTTGATGCCGGTATTGCATTTTAAACGGCGACGACCGATGCAATTACACATTTTTGCAAAGTGACCGAAAATAGGCGACTTTACCCTACAAAAGGCCTACATAGAAAGAAATTGATGTTTTGTTGACCAAATCCAAGATGTTAACTCACATTTGGACGGTTTCGTCAGCCAGGTCGTTTGACTTTCTCAATAATGGTTTGATCCACTTTGTTGATGAGTGGATCAAACATGTGACTCTGAGAATGCCCTCGTCCAGGTTAATTTTGTTTGGCCCTTGCTGTCGTCGTATCCAAATTGCTTCTCGTATCCATCTCTTCTGTTTGTGTCTGTTTTGATGATTTTTACCCCTTTCCAGTCGATGTTTGATCCACTCATCACAACTCGGAATGAGATAAACATCTTTCGTGGGAAGAAGAAGTGGATCAAACCATTTCTGAGGATGTAATGGACCTGGTTGACGTAACCGTCTAAATGGGAGTTAACATCTTGGACTTGTTCAAGAAAATATCACTTCCTCTACAATCCTGATGAACTTGTTCAACTGCAAAAATGATACAGAGTTTAGGCTAAAAAAAAAAAAATTGTTGTCCGACCAACCATGTAACTTTCTTAATTTCTTTTTTTAATTTCTTTTTTCAAAGTCACACATCTGGCCTTAAGGTAATGGTCTACCATACAGTGGCTAGCGGACGTTTCTAGTGAAGAACATGCATATAAAACTGGACAACTAATTTTGCTCATTTAGTTATTTTTTCATAGGTAAAAAAGAGTTCTAAGGTTTCCGAAATATGCAAACATCAGAAATGATACATGATTGCAAAATGTTGTGGTTGTGTAAAAGTGAAGCTAGAGCTCCTCCAAAATAAGTTGCATGTTTTCTGGGCCATTGTTAAGGAGAGTCTTTGTGTTTCTTCTCGTTTGAGATGTAGGCCGACTGCATATGATTCTGCCTCAACACTTTGAAAACAGGCTTTCGGTTCCATTTATAGATGCTGTGAGCAAATAAGTTTTTCACAGTTCTTTAACAAAGTTTGCTCCTTCCCCCTCCCCCCCCCCCCCCCCCCCCCCCCCCCCTCCCCCCATTCTTAACGACATGCTGTCCCTACACCGGTTTAGACACTTCAGCTGAAAAGAAAAATACATTTGTAAACTTTCAGGTTCAAATACTGGGGGACGAAACGGCTATATAAATATGAATACGGTACCAAAAATATGAAAATCAGGTGACGTGTACGGGAGTCAGTCATTCAATAAGTTCTACCTCATAATTTTATTTCATAAATATCTTATGCTTAATAATGCAGAATAAAAGTGAAACAAATATCAATTATCATTTATTATAAATGTGTAGCTATGATTCAGAGCTACAGGGTGAGTCAAAAAAAAGTTTACTCAACTTCAGCGATTTTTTTAGAAAAAAGTATTCGTTTGTTTTCAAAACAATTTACTATGGTATAAAGACAAATTAATTAGCTTTGTTATAAATTTTATCTGGTTTAGATTGGTTGAGGGAAACTTATTTAACGCTGTTTTGAATGAAAGTGACCAATTTAACGTCCGAACACGCTTCCAGATCTTGACCATTATATTTCATAAGATACGACCAATACAAAATTACAATACCGACAGCGAAAGGATCAATTCCTTTGTTATGAAATGATTAAAGTGTGGTAATTGTGTCATAAATAGGCCTTAAAGCTGTCTATTGTCCCTCAGTGCAACCATCCTAAGCACACTCAAAGATCAGGAGAAAGACCAAACAAGATGCTGGATTATCAAGTGGGTTTCTATTCATTAACAGGAATAACTTTTACATGTAGAGAGAGAAAGAGAGGGATTGACTATTACTTACTAGTATTACTGTGGACATTGACAATTTTGGATTGGTTCAAGGATAATGGTTACTTAATTGGACATATGTACGAAAAATAAGTGCAATATTATGTTTATTGATTTTATCAAAATACTATATCGTTTATTATTCACATTATCAGATAGTCACTGGTGACAATTTTATTCAATATCCTCACATTATCAGATAGTCACTGGTGACAATTTTTATTCAATATCCTCATCTAGTTTTATCATGTTTATGAATATCCCTTGCGGGCTATTTAATCCTTGCAATTATCCATATTTCATGTTTTAATCTATTAGGAGACACTTTTGAACAAGTCTATTGTCTACTTAATTCTTTTAATAAACAAGATGTGTAATGCTTTACATCATAATCCTAGTAAACATTATTAAGCTCGTTAAGCTTGAAAATTAAAAACCGTGTTTATGGTGAAAAAACAGCTCCTGTACAGAAATAGTCATATTTACTTAACGGCATCATCAAATAGCATGATTTTTTTTCCAGATGATAGCAAAGAAATGGCGCAATCATTTAAAGTTTTGTTTGCCTTGATTTTGTGGTCAGAAATAATTTTTTAGATTTTTTCAATTAGGGTAAACTTTTTTTTGACTCACCCTGTATAATCATGAAAAACGTCATGTGGCTGACATTAATATTAGTGATGTTATGAGGGAGGAGTAGAACTTATTGAATGACCCTCGTACGTTACCTAACACAAACAGCTCCACTGCTCCAGACCAGGTGATTTAATGTTACGTAATTAAAAATCAGTAATCGGCATCAGAATACTGATACATTAAAGGGGGAATAAGAGATCCATCATGGAGGGAGCCCTCAATTTTTTCAGAAGTTGGGTTTTTCACTATTATACGTAATGTTTTATATACGTATTAACTACCACCTTAAATTATAGAGCTTAATTTGCAGTGTTTCATGTGAAATTCATGGATTTGATGGCGTTTTGAGTTTCGATGAGATCACATCGAAACTACCCACATTCATCTAAAAGGCCACAGATGGCTTCTTGACTTATTTGTTTTATGTTTATTCAAAATAACCTTGAAGACCACCCATGGCTTGTAGCATGATGCATAGTAATGACCTCCCTGATTCAATTGGTGATTTTTAACCAAAATAAAAATGAAAAGAAGTGAAAAGCACTAATATACCTTCGGAAATGCTGCAAAAACAATTATTAAATTTTTATTTATTTTTCAATTAGACTGATTTTGTTTGAAGAAATCTTACATAAGAGGGTTTCTATGTATACACATGGAAAAAAGTATCGCACCACTTTTTTTTCTTTGAAAAGTGCAAATGTGGCCTCGAATTTTGCCACCATGGTGTGATATTAAGGGGTTTGGTGCACGCGCCTCAATACGCGCTGTCTTTCAGCTGAAATGTTGTCGAAATCTTGAAAGCGACATTCTTTTCACTACGCGTGCGTTAAATTCACGATTGCGTGAACTGTGAGACGCGCGCATATTTCAAATTGACCACGCGCAAGATTGCTCGCGTATAAGCGTGTAACGTTAAAACATTCGTGCGGAATCTTCAAAATGAAGGATACCGGCCGAAAACTCATTGAAAATTATCCGTTTTAGCGGATTATTCTGTCGTCAGGGAGTCAATACTATTAGGAGACGATTGCCGGGACGATTGCACAAACCAGCACAGGATAATGCAGTACCCTCCTCTCAGCAAATTATGTTGGATATAGCCTATTGCCGACCTATCAGAACCTGCAATTATACTTCTCGAGAAGAGAGCGTGAAAGGGCTTCGGCTGGCAATTACATAGAAAAATGATATGGAAAAACCACGGGTTAGTCTTGTTTTGCAAAGTAGGCTGACTGACTAGCAAAAATTTGGGGCAACCTTTTACGAAAATTTGAAAAACACTGACATGGTCAAAAAGGGCCGCTTTAATAATTTTGCCATGGCCGCTTTCAGGACCCAGTCCGCCCCTATGGGAAATGTAAACAATCAAGTTCACTTGATGAATAGTATTTGCGAGTGGCTTTGTTCCTAATGATCCAACGATTCACCCACCCATCTTCACCCCCGGGATTTACGCCTATGATACAAATCTGAACCGATGGGGGGGGGGGGGGGGGGGGGGGGGGGGGCATAAAAGTCTTGCACTAATGGGAGGGGGAGTTTTCCGGTTTGTAAAGGGGTGGAGGGTAAGACACTGATCAAATGAAGGTTTCCCCCCTCCCCACCACATTTTTGAACACTCCCTATCACAATCAATCATACACATCCCTTTTACACAGCAGCTTATAAACGGTGCCAGATGAACATGACCGTGACGTGGAACATTGCATCTTATTATTAGGATACCCCGTATATTCATTAGCACTGACGGATTGACACCTAAAAATAAGGTGATCCTGGGAGGGAGATACCCAAGCGTCCCCCGCCGGTAAGGTTACGCTATTATCATTGTCATGAATTAATTGGGAGTGGGTGCTGGGTGGTTATGGGTGCGCGCGGTGGGTGGGCGTTCGTGTGAATACGCGTACAAATAAATACGCAGGCAATGAAGCGTCTTTTCTTTCGCGTCATACGCGGTATTCTACGGCAGCACTTTTTTGAACACTAAAAAAAGGACACTTTTCGTTAAATTGTGGGAAAATTAAGTCGGTGACCCCCATTTTTTATTTAAGAAATAAAAAGGCCATATACTTGCGCATCTTTTTAAAAAAAATCCGGCATAACATTTCAATCTAGTTTTTTTGCTATGAAGCAAAACGTGTACACAAATCCGTATTTCCCATAGACCTCTATGTTAATTTGCTCGAAAAAAGTGTTTTTTATAATCATTCTCGTGGAAAAACGAAGTCGGTGACCCCTATTTTTTATTTTAGAAATGAGTTGCACATCGATGGAACTTCATTTATACGCAATCTTGGCAAAAAAATTCAATAGGTTCTTATGTGCTCCAAACACCTTAAGGATCATTTGTTTGCGTAAGCTGTCCAACAAAATGTTGTGCAATAAAAGGGCCACATTTGAGTTTGTGACGTAATCGATGTAATGTTTTTTCAAGGCCAAGGGGAAAATGCATGTTTTTGTCCAAAAACATGCATGAAAAAAGTTTGGGTATAACGCGATATTGAGAGGCCCGATGATTAATCTCTAAAGTTGTAATCTTTGGTAACACAATTAAGTATTCCAAGGTCAAAGGTCAAATTAAACCAAAAAAACTCCCTTTTTCGTACGCCCAACGGTTATGGGGTCTAAGGTCAAAATAGGTCAAATTTTAAAGAAGTTCAAATGACAAAAGCAATATTGCGAAGGTGTTGACCTAGGTCAAATAAACAAAAACAAAATCAACGGTGACTAATATAATGACTATTTTAAGTTTTTAAAGTCTATTCAATATCGCGTTATACCCAAACTTGTTTCATGAATGTTTCTGGACAAAATCATGCATTTTCCCCTTGGCCTTGAAAAAACATTACATCGATTACGTCACAAACTCAAATGTGGCCCTTTTATTGCACAACATTTTGTTGGACAGCTACGCAAACAAATGATCCTTAATATCACACCATGGTGGCAAAATTCGAGGCCACATTTGCACTTTTCAAAGAAAAAAAAGTGGTGCGATACTTTTTTCCATGTGTATATATCATCTATCTAAACAAGGTAAAAATGTTGAATTTCATATTTTGAGAAATCTCTCTGTGCCCCTTTTTTAAACGAGCAAATTTCCTATCCACAATATGACACCTCATAAAATCGAGTAGATACTTTTAAAGTTATGACTTTAAGTAACCATACCACCAATCGATCAAATTAGTTGCATTTAAGTGATTTCAATGGGATATCATTGCCTGCTCAGCAGTGACAATTTGTATGCAATGAATCATAGCTCACCATTTATCCATACATGCCTGGTTGATTTCGATAGCACACATTGTTCAATACAAAACAAAGACATCCGATACAAAAACGTCAAATGTCTAGCGTTCCAATACTATCTTCATGATGGTTGATGGTGGGGCAGTATGAATTGCGCTTACCCCAACATGCATTCATGCTAAGAAACCCAGCCCCTAATTGTAATTGAGCACACAAATGCCACATTAGCCAGGGGGGGGGGGGGGGGGGGGGGGTTACTGGGGACAGAGTGACCCCCTCACCCTGAAAAACCAAATGAAAGGAAAAAGTCGCTTTGAAAAGAATACAAACCTTGCTAAATCAACCCATTTTGGACTATGTTTCACCTTCCGACTGGTAAAGATTTTCTTGAAAATTGGATCTTGCCAAATCTGAAACGCCACTGCTCATGACTTGCAATTTTGGTCCAAGAGGTTAAGAGTTACTTTTCAATTTCATTCACCTTTTCAAATAAACTAGGTAAGTATGTACCATTGGGTTATTGAAACAGTAGTATCATAATTGACCGAATATCATTATTTATATAATTATACTGATAATGATATACCGTATACTATCTGAAAATAGAATATGGTAATAGCCTATCTATTAAAGATTTAGACTTTGATTTTGTTTGTTTTCAACAAATATTTAAATATTGACCTGAGTGAACCGTGAACGCATACCTGACATGCCTGAGAGTACATCCCGACCATAGCTAACAGCAATGACATTTAGCAGTTCTTAAGTTAAGGTAAGTTTTGTGGCGTGATGATGCACTTAATAATTCCATTTTCATAATTTGAATGGCTGATATTGAATTTAATTCTAACAATTTGCTGACTCCATCAAATTCATTTATCAAGATATACGAGGCATACATTTTTTCGACTTTACACCTTTTTTTGCTATGATTGCGGCGCATTTTAGCTCTAAACAAGCTTGTACCAACAAAATATTGCATTTTGGGGACACATGCGCGTCATAATTCCATGATTCCTCTTGTCAAATGAACCGACAGTGCCAATCTCAACCGACACGACAGTCAATATTGGGGCTACGCCACTGGGAAGAATGTCAACTCATTCAACATTAGAAAATGTTGGAGTCTGTTATTGGAATGAAAAAACTATTAGGTCCAAAGTGAGGGCTTTGGCTTTAGAATTTTTTGTAGGTAAAAGTTATACCGGTGTATCAAAGAATAATCTGATAACATACGGTCAATTTTTGTCGCGATCCGGGTCGCTCCTGATGACGTAATTAACGTCATTTGTTCAATCGAATTGAAATATTTATCAGAACATATCCATTATGCAGATAGGTCCTCTATCTTTACAGCGTCCGAATTAAGGGAAAAAATCTGGTTGCCCGCCGGGCAACCAAGCAGGAAATTATGGTTGCCCGGCAGATTTTTTGGTTGCCCGTTCTGTAAAATATTAAATGCATGTGTTAAGTGTTTCACTTCTTGTAAACAAATTGGTTGCCCACCGGGCAACCAAATAAGTACATGTTGGTTGCCCGGTGCTAATTTTGGGTGTCCCGGGCGCGATTTTTTTTTTACTAGTAAACATTTGTATGGGCTCACAGGTAAAATCAGTTGACTTTTTTAAAAAAAAATAATTAAAAATCATTTTATTCAGTGAGTTTTGCTTTATTCCGTATTAAAACGAAATAAATAAATTTTACAATGTTTACTAGTAAAAAAAAAAATCGCGTCCCGGGCAACCGGGCAACCACTTAACGCGAACGCTGTATCTTTACATTAACCGACCAGATTGAACAAAAGTGTTAACATTATTGCGATATTTAAGTTAATTTTTTGGTTTACGTCTCCGTCGATACACTCTCAGAAAAATGGTTCTTATTATTAAATATATTTTGTCAAATTTGTCATACTAGTTTTATTATATTCCTCATATAATTTCCTTTTGTTATTTTTTGAATTATCGACCAAAAAGTGCCAAAAAATGTGATTTTCACGATTTTGGAGGTAAAAAAATCACGGTTTATAGCACCTTTTGGTCTATAATTCAAAAAATAATAAAGATTTTCAACAACAAAAACTATTCCTAGGGAATTGTATGAGGAATATAATAAAACTAGTATGACAAAATTTGACAAAATATATTTTGAGTTATCTTTTCCAAACCTAAAATGGTCAAAAAACGTGTTTTTTTTATAATTTTCTCCAAAATGGTCAATTTCATGATCATAGTTGGATTCATTGAACCTTTTCCTGCAAAAAATGTATACTTTTATCGAGATTAAATTAGTTTCAATGTTTCATTATTCAAGCTTACCCAGACGGCTTCAAGAAAGTTTTCCATGACCATTTTAGTTCAAAAGCTGAAATATTGTGCACGCTTTGTACGCATTTTTTCTGCAGGTTACAATATTATAACCACACCGTATATTCTAAATATTATGTGGAGGACGTATATAAAACGTCATACTGTACCTTTTAAAAATCACAATTTTCTGGCTATTCCAGAAAAAATGTGCTCCACCACCCACACCCCCCCCCCCCCCCCCCCCCACCCCCCCTATAGAGGAACAAAATAGTATTTCAAAATAAAGCTGGAATTCTAGCGGTTAAGGGTATGGGAATTGGGTATAGAGGAATAGTGATGATGACAATTTGTTTGGAATTACGGGAACCGGAAATAAAAATGTATTTTCGGAATTCTGGGAAATTTGATGAATTTCCGGGAATCTTGATGAATTTCAGACTTTGCTTGAAAAAAATCTGGAATTCCGGGTTCCTCTATAGAGTGGCTGACTAAGTGCGCGACAAAAAAATCTGGAATATTCCAGGTCTCGACTATTGAAAAAAGTTTGGAATTCAAAATTCTAGAATTGTTTTCTAGAATAGCCCAATGATTAAACTGTATACACTCTTGTGTTTCATTTTGATAGATACCAAATAAAATGGCTACCAACGAGCTGAATCAACCAACCAAACGTATCATTTTATGGGGACCACCAAGATCGCTGTCTACAGTATTCGAGAAATGTTTAAGTTACGTCGATGGCATACAGATTATCAATGAGCCGTACAGTACAGCTGGGAACGCCGGACCTGAGAGAAGAATGGCCGGCAAAGAAGCTGTGAATCCAATCGAAGGTGCTTTTGTTGACTTCATGAAGAACATGAATGAAGAAGCGAAATCTGCTGAAGACGTCAGTGGATGGGATGACGAAATATGTACCTTCCAGTGGGTTAAGGATACCCTGGAAGCTGACTACCCGAACAAAAAGCTGGTATTTGTGAAAGATCTTATACCAGGAATAGTGGGTAAATTCCATATGCTTCCCCGCGGTTATCGCCATACATTCTTGATTCGTAACCCGACCAAGGTGATTATCTCCCTACGAAAGTTGGTGATCAAAGCGTTCCTCCCTGCATCCTTTCCCATTGAGATGTTCCGATTGGACGAGATGATTAAATTATCTGGCGAATACGATGTCTCGAAGTTCATTTTCGGTGATATGGTAGAACTTATTGATCACCTTAAAGAGGAGGGATTAGAGACGGATCCGATAATAATCGATGCAGATGATCTCCAGGATCACCCCGAGTCCATCGTGCGTCAATACTGCGAAGCTGTCGGAATATCATACAACGACAGTCTGCTGAAATGGGAGGCAGGGGATGATATAGTGAAAAAGAACTGGTTGACTTCTAAATCACTTTTACATGGAAACAAGACCGCAAGCTACTACGCTACTGCTTTTGCAAGCACCGGATTCCAGCCTTCATCAGATCCGCCACCTGCTGACGAGATTCCAGAGGATGTCCAGGTGTTGGTTGCTATAGCCGAGCCATTCTACAAAGTGCTCTATGAACGCCGTTTGAAGCCATGAGCGTCAAATCATAAATACATTTAGTATTAGCAGTGGCGGCGCCAAGGGGCACGGGGCACCGGGGGGGGGGGGGGGGGGGGGGGGGGATTCCCCCAAAATATTTTTCTGCCCCCACCCCCAAAAAACACACCTTTGCCCCCCCATCAAATTAGTTAAAATTAGACAAAATTTAACAATTTTAGCAGAAAATTGCATTTTCATACCAAATTAGGTTAAACTATACCAGAATGTGACATTTTTAGCATAAAACAGCTGCATTTGCGCGCTTTTAGTTACAATAAGGCCAAATTTGACAATTTTGCCCCTCCAAATTATAGAGCTATATATGACGCGGAATCTCGGGCGAACACCAAATTGTCGTTTTTCGAAAAGGTATCATTAAATTGATTGAATCAATATTAATCATTTTGTACAAATATGTACGTCATCAGTTTCAATTACATGTTTAGTGATTTATTATTGTAAACATGGTTTTGGTTCTGCAATTAAATATAAAGTTTTGGGTAAAACACGTTAGGCAACGAGAAAAAGAAATTTCTACGAGCAAACAGATCTCCATGGAAGGTCGGTCGGTGGGGGTCAAAATGTTGGTGAATTTTCAAAACAAATTCAAACATTTTTCTAAAGCAATTTTTAAAAAAAAAACCAGGTTTTGTCGTCGCCTTACGGATAAATTTCGACATTATATATAGATAAACGAAATCATAGATTTCTTTTAAGTTTTTAAATAACCGTTTAATTCTGCAGTACAGTATTAACAGGAGGTAATAGCTATATTTTGGGGTAATAAACTGCACTTTTTATATCTTGACAACATTTTACACTCGATTTTTACGATTTTTTCTGCGAGGGTCATGTCATACAGAGAAGTTCTACCTTCTCCCTAATAACTTCGCTTTTATGTAAGCTCGGGGGGGGGGGGGGGGGTACTCATATTTGAGTAGAGATGTGCCGCCAGCAAAATGATAATTGACCAAAACATTTACCAATTTCGGGGGGAAATTGACCCATATGTCTAAATTGTCCTATACACTGCCGCGCAAAAGTATTTCCCCCTGGAAGCTTGCCAGTTATCACTGTGTTGTCAACAAAGTATTAACATAGAGAAATTAACTAAGGAGGGGTCACTCTTTTTGAAAGTCAAACTGTTATGGGCTGGGACGCCCTCAAAAACCGCCAGGTTTTATCGAGCAAGTCAGAATTCCTATGAAAAAATCGCCGTAGTAAATCACCTCATGAATATCAATCAGCTCATTATCGGCAGTGTAACGCTATAAGAATTTTCAACTGAGATCAACTGACATTTATAAATGATAAATGGCATGTGCAGTTTATTGGAATACCTTTAGAAGGAACCATTCCAGCATTATAAAGTGTGTTTTTTGTGACGTCGGATTATTTTTTTGGCAGATATTCATCTTTTTTTAAGGCACATCTAAAATTATTTTCATTACGATCAGGCTGAAATACCATGGAGAACCAGCACAATTACAAAGTGTGCATGCACGTAGTTCAATGTCCTATTTGCTCCAGAGACCTTAACAAACCACGTTATCAATAGGATGATTCAAGTTTCCCACTATTTCATCTTCACAAAGGACCGCTCAATAAACAACATACCAAGACATAATAAATCCTTTTTCTACTATGCCACCATCTCTTCTCAATCCTAAACAATAGGGAGCTAGACTATCCTATTCAAATCAGATGAATAGGATACTTATATCGTATCCATTCTCTATAGTAACACTACAATACAGTCAGTCAATGGGGTTTCCCGGTGTTTTTTTATCTTTCCGAATTTGCTTTATTACGGTCCGATATGATATGGTTTATAAAAGATTAATATCTACCAAAATCATAATCCGACGTCACAAAAATATTTTGAATAGGCTGGAATGGTCCCTTCTGAAGGTATTCCAATAAATTGCGCATGCCAGTAATCATTTATATATTTCTGCATATGGGGTTTCCCCAAAACGGTTGATCTCAGTTGAAAATTCTCATAGCGTTTTTTACACTGCCGATAATGAGCTAATTGATATCCATGAGGTGATTTACTACGGCGATTTTACATAGGAATTCTGACTTGCTTGATCAAATCATGAATTGTAATGCTTTTAAATCATGAATCTTAATAGGACACATGAATTTATTGGTATAAAATGTACAATGAACACAATGAAATGGTAATAAGAATAAGATCTGATGGCTTAATACTTTGTTGACAACACAGTGAACTAAACTTCCAAGCTTCCAGGGGGGAAATAATTTTGCGCGGCAGTGTATATTTGACAGATTTTGCTAAAATGTCGGTGAAAACAGCAATATTAAGGATATTAGACCCACACATTTACCTAAAATGGCTTTGTAGGGATCATCCATTTACCCGTAACCTCATATCCACTACTAAGTACCCCCCCCCCCTCCCTGATGGGTGTAAGCTATCCATTTGAAATTGTCAAGGATTGTACTAATAAGCGCCTTTTTAAGCGCTTATTAGTACAATCCTTGACAATTTTGAAAACAGGTATGAAATCCAATTTTCTATACTTAAAAGTATAGAAAATTGGATTTCATACCTGTTTTTCCTTTTCTCTTCAATCGTAGAGTGAGTTGAAAGTGTCTTATATAACTTATAAGCAAAGCAAAGTAATTGATACAGGAAGGCGACGGGACTATTTTTAGTGTTTCAATGGTATTGGTCAGTAATGTATTCTTTCAGATGTCAATTAATAGGAAGACAAACAAAATTGATACGGTGACGATGTAAACGACTTTGTATTAATGGAGTTTCATTATATATATATTATATATCCGTCATCATTTCATGTTAATTGTTTGGTTAAAAGACATCACTAATAACCAAATCTATATGTACCTTCTTCGCCAGGCAGAATATTCATATGATTTATGACGTAGGTTAGGGTATTTTAAGCGAACCGCCTCATTGTAGCACGTGGCCCTGCGATTAATAAACCTACCTAAGGGATAAGAAGCGTGCATTCATAATACCTGCTATGTGCATCGATCCATGTCTGCTACCAAGGGCGTCAATGCACATTTAAATGTGAGGGGGGGGGGGGGGGGGGGGGGGGGGGGGGGGGTGGGGGGTGGGGGGGGGGGTGGACATCATAAGTTGCCCGTCCAAAAATAATAACAATTGTAACCGAATATTTGTAATGAATGTGCGAAGCACCGCGTTCCGCGCTAGCGCTGACAGCGTTCGATTTTTTTAAAACAATTTTCGAACCCATTTGGTGTGATTTGGTGGGCACTTTGACAGATATTTTATTTAAATGTTCGTTGTAGAATGGTGATACAAATGAATATTTTGTGTGGTTCAAGACCCATTATAATGGGGAAACCTATAGAAGAAATTTGTCCTTTTGTGTACTTTTGACCATCATATTTCCATGATTCCTCTTGTCAAACTAACGGACTATTTGGTGTTTCTAAAATGTTCTATTTCGATCACATGCAAACTCAAAACATAAGGGGGGGGGGACATTTGATATTATGTCCATCCCACCTCAAAACATGGAGGGGGGCATGTCCCCCTCGTCCATACAGGATTGACGCCTCTGCTACTGCATTGTTTTAGTTGATGTGCTATGGCACGCCCGAGCGGACAAAACTATGTTGAGATTATGTTGAGTTTCACTGACTACACGCGCTACATGTCGAGCTTAACAACAAACACGGTGAGAATTCAACTCGTGGTGAGATCACTGCGAGATCAAAAAAAACCTGAAACATCAAGATTTAAGAGGATCCCTAAATGGGCGACAGGCGCAAGCTTTGAATAATTGCTACAAAAATGATCACTAACATAGCTTAAAATCTCGGTGTGATTTTTTCTCACTGAGTTTTTCGTACAAAATGTATAACACCATACACACGTCTTCTAAAATCTCATCGTGATATTTTCGCCGTAATTATTTTTCAGTTTTTCCGCCATGATTATTTGTAAACTTGATAGATAGCGAGTGAAACTCGATATGTAGTGTGTGAAACACGACACATACCGGCGGGGTTAAAACTAGTAAACATTGTGAAACTGTATAGGCGGTAAACCCGATAGGCAGTGCAGTGTGAAACGCACATAATATATAGCGAGCGAAACTCGATAGGCAGTGTGCGAAACTCGACATGTCGACATACTGAGCGAGTGAAACTCGACATACTGAGCGAGTGAAACTCGACATAATGAGCGAGTGAAACTCGATAGCCAGTGTGTGAAACGCGACATATCGCGTGTGAAACTTGGTATGGGCGAGTAAACTCGATAAGCAGTGTGTGAGACTCGACCTATAACGACTAGGGCTCGATAGGCAGTATGTGTGAAACTCGATAGGCAGTGAGTGAGAAATCTCAACATAGTTTTGTCTGCTCGGGCGTGCCATAATGGCCAATCGGTAATCACTGTTCAGTTTAATTTGTAGCACGACCTCATTATTTGAGTGAGCGCGCTTTTTTGAGTCCAGTGTTATCCGCACGTGTATTACGATTTTTTAAATAACTTGAACACACTTCTGACATACAGACTGTGATAAGAGCCTGCAAGATAGCGACGCAAGATAGCGACGTAAGAGTTACAGTCACAAGGGTTCTCAACCTGGGGGTCTTTGGGGTTTTCCAGGGGGTCATGAAAGTGGTCATAAATATAGCTTTTTGGGGAACCATTTTAATAAAAAAGGCTTAGAAAAACCTTAAAAGAAACTTTCAAAAATGCAAAGTTTCCTGCTCGCTGCGCTCGCAACATAAACTAAGCAGTTTCAGAATAAATCGGGTTGTTTTTTCTTTTTGGGTAGGGGGGGGGGGGGGGGGGGGGGGGGGGGGGGGGGGGGTTACGGTACTGACCAAGAATGTCAAAAGGGGTCGTGGGCCAAAAAGGTTGAGATTCTCTATCACTTCACTAGGTATGTTTGTTTCAGCGTGGCCCAGTCATGCCAAAGAATCACTTGCTGATGATATGGTGACTTGACATTAGGTCTAAACCCATTTGGTATAATAATCATTTAGTCTAATACCAATTGGTCTAAGACCAGTTGGGCTAAATGTCAGTTGGTCTAACATCCAATTGGTCTAAAAACCATTTAGTCTAATAAACATTTTGTAAAACCCAATTGGTCTAATATGACCGTATGGGGTTAGACAAAATGGATTTAGACAAAATGGATTTAGACAAAATGACTATTAGACCAAATGGGTATTAGACCAATTGGGTATAAGACCAATTAGAATTAGACAATATGGGTTTAGATCAATTTGGATTAGACTTTTCGGCATTAGACTAAATGGGTTTAGACCATATGGCCCAAGTAGAGGAATCGCTTGCTGATACCACGAGACACTACACTGGTGTGGCCCAGAGAAGAGGAAAGATGCTGCGTTCAATATAGATGAATGATATAAATTTATTTATGTATCCTTGTTAATGTGTCCCGACAGGGATGAAACCTGCATTAGCTTCAATCAAAGATCTATACTTCAATGAGCAATGACGTACATGTTCTTTTTGGCAATGGAGAAAGAAGGGGGTTGACTATATTACATTGTTAGCATGCATGACCACAAATTGAGTTATATGGGTTGCGTGGTGTTGAGGGTAAGTCCTTAACTTGACACTTATAGTTTGATCAATTCCAAATTGGCGAAGCTTACAGCAGCGAATGAATACAGAAGGACGCGGGCGCGCATGTAAGGCACAAATATGTAACCTCGCTGCACCATCGCACATTGCGTCATATGCGTTACATACACGGCACAAACCGGGTGCACATGCGGGTGCACATGGCCATAATCGCGAGCGTACGCTTGGATTACTTTTGTTCGCGGTGAGATCAAAACCGACTATTTCGCCCGAATAGAGGGTATAAACACCAATGCGCTCCCCCATAGACTCTACATGCAAAGTAAAAGTCAAACAATCGGCTATATCTTTACAGGCGCGTGCCCAGGGGGGGGGGGGGGATTTGGGGCCAAGCCCCCGCCGCCCCCCCCCCCCCACCCCCCGGTCCCCAGAGGGTAAAAAAGAGGGGAGAGAGGGGAGGGGAGGAGAGGAGGGGAGGGGAGGAGGGGAGGGGGAGGGGAGGGGGAGGGGAGGAGAGGAGGGGGAGGGGAGGAGAGGAGGAGGGGAGGGGAGAGATGGAGGGGAGGGGAGGGGAGAGGAGGAAAGGAGGGAGAGCAGGAGGGGATGGAAAAGGAGAGGCCGGGAGCTTTTATTAGTGTCTCTCACTTTATCTCTACGTCTCTGAACCATGTGAGTGTTTTATAACGAAAGTAAATATTGATAGCAAGGAGAGTTTTAGGTCATCCAGGCAAGTTAAAACTCAACAGCTCGGCCCTCTGAATCACCAGTCATTGGTAAAAGAGTAAAGAATGAAAAGGAAGATAAGGAGGAAGGGTAAATAGCATATACAGTGCACGCGGGGAATGCCCCCCCCCCCCCCCCCCCCATCATTGTCACGGTGGGGACGATGAAAGAAGCCATTTTTTGCGCAAATTATTTTCAATGTTTAACTATTCCAGTTTAACAACATGGTTTCAGGAACGTTTTTTGGACCATTTTAGTGGAAAACCCTAGAATTGTTTGCGCGCTTTGCGCGAGTTAGATAATTTCAATGTTTCTTTATTCAAGTTATAAAAAGATGGCTTAAGGAACGTTTTTCTGGACCATTTTAGTTTAAAAAACTGACAGTTTGTACGCTCAGGAATGTTTTCTGGAGCTTTTAAGTGTTAAATAGCCATATTTTTGCGCGCTTCGCGCGAATTGGTCTCAATGATTATTCAAGTTGTATAACAACATGTTTTAGGAATGTTTTTTGGACCATTTTAGTTTCGAGCAACTTTGGTTTCATTTTTTTTAATATACAAACAAAATGGCTTCATGTACGTTTTTCAGGACCATTTATTAAGTGTTAATCATCATCATCATCATCATCATTGGTCGTCCGTGGACGAAACGGAGGAAGCAATCGCAACATACTGGGCCCAGACTTCCCTGTCATTCATGAGTTGGCGGATCTTTGAAGGATCTAAACCCATATCATTCTTGACGGTATCAGGATACTGAAGGTGTCTTCTGCCTCTGTTAGCTTTTCCACCAGGAGGGGTCCAGAAAATTAGACGGGAGATAGGCTGGTTGGTTGTTCGCATGCAGTGTCCAGCGAAACATAAACGGCGCTGCCTGATTATTGATGTTATATGGGGATATCGCCATATACCACGCTGTTTGGGATGTGATCCCTCCAACTGATGTCAAATATACTACGTAACAGTTGAGTATAACATCCGTTGATTCTGTCTTCAATTTTCCTGCTGATGGTCCATGTTTCAGAGCCGTACAACAAAATGCTTTCTACGCAGTCTTTAAACAATCTGATTTTTGTAGTTCTTTCGAGATCAGATTTCCAGATCTTCTGCAGTTTATTACAGGCAACCCATGCTTGTGCTTTCCTGCATTTGAATTCATGGGATGTGTCTAGAACGAAGGCCCCCAAGTATTTGAAATTGGAGACGTTTTCCAGCTCTACTCCTTTGATGGTCTTTTTTAAGACTTTTGAGACTTTTTAAGTGTTAAAATAAAGTTATTGCACAAATTATTTTCAATGTATTATTTAAGCTTAACAAGATTGCTTCAGGAACGTTTTCAGGACCATTTCAGTGTAAAAATAACCAATTTTTGCGCGTTACGCGCGAATTAGTTGGATTGTTTTCTTATTCAAGCTTAACAAGATGGTTTCAGGAACGGTTTATTTAACCTGACTTTTTACAATAACCATTTTGTAAAAATATTTTGTTATTCAATTTGAACAAAATGGCTTTTTTGTGTTAAAATAGACATTTGTTTGCGCGCTGCGCTCGTATTAGTTTCACTGATCATTTATTATTCAAGTTTAACAAGATAGCTTTAGGAACGTTTTTCTAAACCTTTATTTTTACAATAGCCAATTTTTTCACACACCGCGGGAATTATTTTTTATTTTGTGTTATTCAATTTCAACAAGGTGGCTTCATAAACGTTTTCTTAACATTTTTTGAGCGCTACGCGCGCACTAGTTACACTGTTTATATTCAAGCTTAACAAAATGGCTTCTATACCTTTATTTTTACAATAGCAAATGTTTGCGCGCTCCGTGCCAATTATATTTATTCTACTTTGTTATTCAATTGGAACAAGATGGCTTCAGAAACATTTTCTGGAACTTTTTAGTGTAAAAATAGACATTTTTGGTGCGCTGCGCGAAAATTAGTTTCACTGTTTAATTAGCAGTCAGGCTTCACAACATGACTTCAGGAACGGTTTGTTAAACCTTTCTTTTTACAATACCCAATATTTTCGCGCTACGCGGGTAAATAAATCCTGCGCACGCCAATGCTTTAGTTATCCCATACGTCCTTATATGAGATTTACAGAAATTATTCCCAAGGGATGCCCGCACAACATATCAAAAGTATACCGCAAAAAAGTTTGACTAGTTTTATATTTTTCAATATTTCGCGATGAAATTTATGTAGCGATTTCGGACTTTATTTACGCCTTAAAAACTCAGGACGGACCTTTTTATGCCGAAAACTATAAAATGTTCAAACCATTGCGATTTTTTTCTTCAAATTTTCACTGTGCACACTCATAAAAATGTGTGATATATGCTCACTTCTCTCCCCGGAACGCTTCTTTGGTGTCTCTCGCATGACATCTTTCCCCTTTTTGAGGATGCCAATGTGATCAACTATCTGATAAAATGTCATATTCCATCGAAATCAGACGAAACTGAGCAAATAGGTAAAAGTGAAGACAATCTACATTATATAGGCCTATTGTTCATGCTGTTAAGGCGAAAAAGCCACCGTAAACTGCCGTAATTTCTTCATTGTTCCTTCAATCCATATAAAAGTATACATTTTTGGAAAGTATATGTGTCGAAGAATCCATTTTTTTACCAACAAAATCTGTTTGTTTTTTTAAATTTTACTTGTTTTGCCTCAAAATTTGCTGCAATCGTAGCAAAATCAATTTGGGTAAATTGCACCAAAATCATCTAATAACGAAAAAAGTGCCAAAAAGTGATTTATTACCTAAAAATAAATCACTTTTTGGCACTTTTTGGTCGACATTTTAAAAACTTATAATTTTTGTGTAAAAACTATAAAAAACCGCCCCTAGAGCTGATTCTGGTGCAACTTCAGCGGTTTTTCCTGACAACTGATTTCGCTACGTTTCCAGCAAACTTTGAGGCCAAACAAGTTATCTTTTGGTCAAATTTGTAAAAAATCAGCATTTTTATTGATATTTGATACCTAAAATGGATTCTCCGACTCATTTCCCTTGCAAAAAATGTACTTTTATATACATCACATTAAAAGTTCAACAGTTACAGCGCTTGATAAATGTCATGCTTTAGGGGTTAACAGCCCCCTTAATCTCAAGGTGAAATGCAAAATTGTAAACATGTTGGAAGAATGCTTTAAAGTGCAGAAAATAGTATAATTGTGTGCATAAGTGGAAAAGCGTATGACGTAAAGAGACCCAACCACGAATCCTGCTAGCTGCTTTACTTCCCTTTACAGCGTGATAATTAACGCGCGCATACTAACCTAGAATGTCATTTAAAGATCGAAAAATAATACTCAATGAAACCCTAGTTTGTAAATAAATGTGTATCCCGTTAATAACAACATATATATAAAGATACATAATGTATGGCTTCATACGTTCAACTAGTTTATCAACTCAGAGATCTCGACACAAAACACATTCTTTGTCTATGGTGAACGTAGATAGCTGCAGTAGTTGTGGGCAACCTCACCATAGGACGACCAACTTGGCCATATCATTCGAAGTTGACACATTCGACCAGATAGTCTTGTGGAAACATTGATTGACGGTTCACTATTCTTACGAACATGTCTTTCTCTCTATCACCGAATGTTTTTATAAAATCTGTTTATTCACTAGGATCAGCTTCTAGCATAGGATCAAGTAGTAGTCACCTCGGATTAACGCAAACAGACATCCCTGATTTTGTAATACCGCCTACAAGACCTACTTCACGGAGATTCTCCATTACTAGCAACCACTTATCAACACCAAGTGCGGACTCTGACATTTCAAAATTGGTCGTGTGCAAACAAATGGAGGATAACAACCATCCGAGTCGTGTCAAACTCAAAGCCGATGGGAATGTTGATGTAGGGGGTGTTGGAATTCGCCACATTTCTGAACTCAAAGCAGATGGTTTGTTTGCTCCTATGCCGCCAGATATGACCGGGGATATGACACTGAAACATATCAAGCACAGACAATCTATATATGGCTTTCCTATATTAAATCAACCTGCCGCTTGGCAGATTAATGAACAAATGTTTCACAGCGAATTCAAACAACTATGTCAAGATCCCGAGAGCCACGATAACAGTGCATCTGTCCAGGGCGGTAAATTTGGTAGAAAACGCTCCTTGTCATTATACTCGAATTATGGCATTGGCATGACCTTGAAGGAAACCTCAGAGGACAATTACGTGAGATGTAGATGTTCAACATGGTCTGCCATTCAGCAGATACAACCTTATCAAACATCTCTAGTTGAATATGGCCATATCAGCCGATCATCATCATTCCATAGTACCTATCAGTTTCATACTGTGGTATTTTCTGGAAGCGTCACAACAGCAAATAGCATTGATGTCACCATTCACTCGATTTCTTTCCCGGTTGCTGTCGGTGCTATAGAGGCCAGGGTCACCGTTTGGTTTGGCAAAGGCAACCAAAAGTGCAGATTCAAAAGACAGCACACAAAGTGGATGCCCAAATTAGACAGCCACCTGTTTTTGTTCGGCGTCGAAATGACGTTCAAATTTAGCGGGAGATTTGAATTACACCATTTACACTTTAAAGTGACAACGCGACCCGAAGGAGGTAAACGCGCGCGTAAAATTGGAAAGGTTGACGTTCGTATGAATAGCCAACGGATGGAATTTTGCCGTATGACAAGATGCCTTGAACATGTTGAAGCCTTTTGCGAGGTATGTATGAAAGATAAACATGCGTATATTTAACAGATTCTCAAATTCACATTGTAAACATTATTGAATATATAAGCTAACATCCATTCAATAAATTACAGATATTGATCAAGTCACCGCAGGTGACGAGTTGTAATACGGTATTGTATTTAGTATACGTATAAAGGCAGTATCCCATTTGACAGTAGTATAAAATAGTACACTCAATTTAGACTTAGGGGAACTGAGATGTTTATAAACATGCCAATAGTGATGGATTGCAGACTTGTAATGTTTATATACCTGTCACATGTGGTTTGGGTGGCGAACTATAAGGTAATTAGATACATTAGTCCGCAACTTGATAAAAGCAGATCATTTTGTTGACTAATATTTCACATGTCAATTCTGATGGATTGCAGGCTATGTACCTGTCACATGTGTTTTATTTGGGGGGGGGGGGGGGGGGGTTCACAATTATATTTGTTTTTAAACTGTCACTTCAAAAGGTGATCTACACTGTAGGTTCTCTACTCACTAACAGTTTAAAGAGCAATATATCTCAGAAAGAAATGAAGGGTAGAATATTGCAACGTAAAATTGGTGTATTTATATACCACAAAACTTCATTGGCTCCAGATTCGAAACCGGATAAAATTCAAACTCTGCCTGCTCATCTATAAGTGCCTCATTAAATCTGCCCCGACCTATCTCATAAATGAAATTAGTTTAAAATCTGCTCTCTACAGCGGTCCTGTTACCAGATCTGCCCAGGACAGAACCCTCCTTGTTATCCCTGCTTGCAAGAAATCCATTGGTGGATCTTCCATCTTCCAGTTGCTGGACCTTCCATCTGCACCGCCTGCCACAGAGTGTCCGTGAAGCCACATCTGTCAACCAGTTTAAGAAGTTGCTTAAGACTCACTTATTTTGAAATATTTCTCTGTGTCTCTCATTAATATACGGTATGCTGTCTGCTGAATGTTGGATGATTTTTGTTTGTTTGTGGTTATTCTGGGTTTTTTTGTGCGTTTAGATCTTTCATTAAAAAAGCGCGTTATAAACTCTAGTATGTATGTATGTATGTAAAGCAAATATGCATGGTACTGTAGGATACACTTATGTTTAGGCCTACAGTGCCTATTGGAGAAATGATTTAATGTCAATAGGGCGAGAAAAAAATATGGATGGCTCAGAGTGCAAAACTGGGTACAAAGTGACCATAATGATAGACCCCGCTTCCCGCCAACTATTAGTGAAAGAACCACTATAAAACCAGTTGCGGCGCTGAGGCATTATAATTCGGGGATCGTGGAGGGGGGCGTCGCGGACCTATTTGATACATGTGTTTTATGGGAAACTTGGCAAATTATCTATGGCCGGTCATGACCCCGCGAGCCGCGACACCCTCCCCTACCCCGCCTAACTAAGACCCCACTATAAAACTCGAATCCTAGGCCTACTGAATTGCCTAGATATAGAGGGTTAAAAAAAAGTAAGTCCCACCCCTAAAATTTGATCACGTTTGTTTGCATAACTTTACACATAATTAAATATTGTGAGAGATTTGGAAAGTTTCCCCATTTCAATATTATTAATACTTTTCCGAAATAGTCACATTTCCTAAACATTAGGTTTTCAGAAAAAGTGGCACTTTTCAAGATCCTTTTTGGGTTTGTTTGCATAACTCCACACACAATTAGGCGTTTTGAGAGATTGAACCACTTAAGAAAAAGGCAAAACGCTTGGCTACCCACACACAGTTTCCCTTTTCAATACCGTGTTTACTTTTCCCAAAACAGTAACATTTCCCCAAAGTGATGTTTTCCGAAAAGTGGCACTTTTCAACGATACGGGAAGTTATTGACGTGAATGGTAGACACTATTGGCTATGCATGAAACAAATTATGTTTATTTTTTATTTCAAATAAGGACAAGCTAAAGAAAGAAAATACTTTCTTTTATTTGAAAATAAAGAAAATCTAAATGAATTTTAAAAAGTACTCGAGACATTTTTGTAACTTTCTTGCATACAATTTTGAAAAGTGCCACTTTTTCTGAAAACATCATTTTCATGATTTTGGGGAAATGTGAGTGTTTTGGAAAAAGTGAACCTGATATTGAAAAGTGAACAATTTCTATGGGTAGCCAAGCGTTTTCCCTTTTCATAAACGTTTCAATTTCTCAAAACGTACAACTGTGAATGGAGTTATGCAAACAAACGTGATCTAATTTTAGGGACTCCTACCTGGGTGGTTAGTTCATGTCTCAAATGGGATATCTATAATATTTAGAGTATCTGGGTAGGCCGTATTTAGAACACGTGTGGGTAGGTCATTGATTATACGGACATATAGGGATGTCTGGATTATTAAAGTGAATGGGTAGTACCTGAATAATCAAGGGCACCAAGGGTAGCCTACATGGTACATGGAGTACCTGGATTATTAAGGGCAAATGGTGTATTATTATGGGCATCGTGGTATTGATATTATATAGTATTTAAAAGGGCACCTGGAGTATCAAGGACATAAACTCTTGCTATTTCACTATACCGCCCACTATTTCCGGCACATCCGCGCTGCCCTTACTTGATAATCTTGATATACGGGTACATGGAGTAGGTACAATATTTTCGGGTGTCAGGGGTAACTGCAACATTTATTCTCCAGAAAATGGGGTATTGAAATTGTGTTGGATATTCAAAGATACACTGAAAACTTAAAACTAGTCAGACACAGGCTGGCCTAACTTTAAACTAGTCGAGCAGGTTAGTCAAGCCTGCTGGACTAGCTTAAACTAGTCAAGCAGGTTAGTCAACTACTAGTACACTTTGTTTAGGTCATTTAAAGTAACTTTCAATTATTGTTTTACCCAACAGGCTAGATAGACATTTGAATTAATCCTTTCGGCACATTTTGATACCAAACATAACACCTAACAACAAAGATAAACCATGATTAGCACCATTTATAGAAAAGTCACATTTTCAATACACTACGCGGAAGAAAACACCAATTGTTAACAAGCACATGCGCCGTATCAGTCCCGTGTTGATCGCTGCGCATTTCCCTTCAATGCATTACATTCCAGTTGCCTGTAAGGTTTGAGCCCAAGTTTGACAGGTTGAACTGGCCATGACGCTAGTATTAGTAAGTTCCACCCAAGAATTACATCCATCCAACACCATTGACCGCATGCTGGGGGATCTTGAGTGTGGCAGCGGTGGAACTAGAAACAAGCCTGAGGCGCTGCAGTCTTGTCAAATGACTTTCCACACGTGGTGACTTTCCGCCAGATTTGGGCTAATTTTAAAACTAAAATCTGCTCGTTGGATAATATTATAATGTGATTTTTTTTCTCGAAACTTTTGTTTTAATAAAATATGACATAGCACTAGTTTTTATGACAAATTGAAAGGGAATGATTTATTACCCTGGATATGACATCAAAGACGTGGTCAAGAAAGTTGGATTTTATACAGGGAACGGAACCGTAATGATGGGCGGGCTAATTCAAATGCAAAGTGTCATGCATGGGTGAGGGATATGAATGTAAAGGGATTTTTATGGAATGGGGAATCGGCTGCACTGTGTGATCGATTGCCCGCCGGTCAATCCTGGTTATAACAGTGTCACACACGGAGTGAACCTCATACACACCCATTTTCCTCCCGCGTAGTGTATTGAAAATGTGACTTTTGAATGAAAAGTGACTAATTTTCTTTAAATGGCGCTAATCATGGTTTATCTTTGTTGCTATATGTTATGCTTGGTATCAAAATGTGCCTAAAAGATTCATCCAAATGTCTATCTAGCCTGTTTGGTTAAAACATAATTGAAAGTTACTTTAAATGACCTAAACAAAGTGTACGACTTCTTTTGTTGAGCACTTTATATGGTTTGAGCTGGACTAACCTTACGTTAGTCGAGCCAAGCCGGACTAAGCTTACGTTAGTCAAGCTAGCTTGACTAACCTTACGTTAGTCAGAATGGACACCATCTGGACTAACTTAAAGCTAGTCGAGCGACTAACCTAAACCAGTCTAGCTTAGGACGGACTAACATCAAGCTAGTCGAGCTTAAAGCTAGTCCAGCAGTGCCGGAAAAGGCTAAAGCTAGTCAAAATGGACACCATCTGGACTAGCTTTAAGTTAATCAGGCGACCTGTTTAGGTTTTCAGTGTAGCATAAAACTAAGATTTCTAGTATAAATATAATACGGTAAATAATCATGTATAGATTAAGCTAAAATAAGATTGTGGAATATTTCAAAAGACTGGCTTATGCAAAAGCAGAGTTATGAGGTAGGAGGTAGAACTGATTGCATATTACCGTTGTATAATTTAATTAATGTATTGTGTCGTCATTTCCCTGTTGATATCATGAACAAATGTTACCATTATGAATATATACTACTTTTATTATCATTTTTATTTATATATATCTCACTCTTTAATCATGTTTATTTATCTATAGTATGACAAATTAACGAATGACAGAATGACATATCAACGATTTATAATTTTGTAAACGTTTGCGAGGCGTTTTTAAAAAAATTGTCCGATAATTAAATAACCGGTCATTTTTATACCTTGAAGATATAATTGTAATTTATTAAGCTGCATAATTCAAAAGTATACACTAATATTACAAAGACAAATGTTGCTACCTTTGTCTTTAGTTATAAAGGATACCTTATACAGGGTGGTCAAAATTTGTAACAATATAAGTATGTGAAAACTCATTTCTGAAATAGAAAGTTAACTGTTATCATAATTTAGTGTCAAAATAAATTTTAAATTGACGTTTTGTAATAATTTATTGAGCAAATTTATTTATTTATTGCATCAAACACAAAAATATGACCAATAATTACCATGTTATACGGGGTGTAACAAGCGAAATGTACATGTATGATCGAGTCCTCAATCCACGCGTTTCTTCACTTTTTGATTTTATTTTGATGAAAGCAATGATAATGAAATGAAATAAAACACACATGAAATGACCATGTTACAATTAGAAATGTTGCCTGGATATACATACTCAATTTAATATGGCCAATCACATCATATACAGGGTGTTAAAAAAATTAAGCACATGCGATCTAACGGAGCGCTTATTTTGGAAAACAATATATTTTCTTCAGTTTACTGCCATAACAAATTTTGAGCATGGGTAAAATAAATTAGTATTCGGTAATTTTGCAAGATGCAATGTAAGTACTTTTGTTCGACAATGATCAACAGACTATTAACAATGACACCGATGGACTCAAGCCCACACCCCTTCCCACATCTCGCTAAGCGCCGTAAATCTGTCAAAATTGATGTCACAAATTCTGGACAAATTTTTAGATTGCGCGCATGCAATATGTACACCTTATAGTATCGATTGGGACGTTTAAGCACGAGATGTATACACGCCGGCTTTTTGAACTCACTCGGCATGCATGCAGTAGAGCGTGCATACCTTGTAATTTGTAAGCTGTCATTTGTCTGGTAATAGCAAAGTAAACATACCCACGTACAGAATGTAAAGGGACTTGTTGGGCTAGTATCGCAATATTTATACTGTTTAATTCCATGAAGTGGTGTATGAATTGTTATCAGTAAAAAAAGAATTAATCGTTTTACTCCTAATCGGTACAAAACAGCCAATCTCTTTGACATTCTACCTAGCATGTATCGTCATGCCAAGTCTCAGAATTGAGGCCACTTTTTGTGATAATACACATGTTTTTGACATTCCAAACATTCTTTATATTGAGTGATAGGCTTTTATATTGTTATGCAATTATTCCATGATGTGTGCATACAATGTGGATGCATTACAAATGTGTCCTATTGAATGTACAGTGAGGGATATTATAGGACAACACTCTAGCTCTTTGACAGCATGGCGAAGGAGTGCATTGTGAATGCTCACAAAGAGGGGAAAGGCTACAAAGCTATTTCGAAGCAATTTCAAGTGCCAAATTCCACCATTTAAAGCATAATTAGGAAGAACAAGACATTTAAAATCAGTTCAAATCAGTTAAAAACCTTGAAGAACACGGTCGGAAGCCAACAGTGTCCCCTTGTTTGACAAGAAAAGTATGGCGAAAGGCCAACAACAATTCACATATCACCGTCAATGCTCAATGCGACAACAAATTGTTTCTCATACTATATTTTATGACATATTACACTATCTTTAGAAGAAGAATAAAACGCGTCGGTGGAAATTCAAATTCTTGAAACATTTTGAACAACAATAATTATTGCATGAATTCTCCGACGCGATTTACGTAATAATGTTTGAAAAGTATTTTATACAACTGTTTCATTCGGTGTTTTATTACACACCTAAACTGGAACCCACGAGCACTCGGGACAAAGAGTGCATCTTTTCAGATCGATGATAGTTTCTGGGAGTGAGAGTGTCGGGTTATTTATTACTGTTGAGGGTAACATTTCATGACAGCGCTAGAGGCTACGTTGCCTTGTATGATGCTTCCTTTAATATGATCGATTTTAATCTGAGATACACACAGCTTCAGCAGACGAAAATACCGGCTTAGCCGTCCCTTTTATTTGAAAGTCACTGGATTACTTCAGTTTCATCCAAATTTATATTTAATTTTTTCTTCATATTTGCAGCCACCGAAGTTGTACTTGTCCGTTTGTTTTAAACATCTGGAGAAGAGACTACTGGTGACGATAGTGAAAGTTAAGGGAGTGCCATGTACATTTCTGAAAAGAGGTAGGTATATAAACGTTAGAAGTCTCGGTAGGACGAGGGATAACCGTTTCCATGCGGCTATTGGTTTTGCCATGAATAAAATAGATTTTTCAGAAACCTTTCCCAACTTTCAAAGTCTATCTTGTGATTTACTTTACCAGTACTAGGCATATTTGTACTTATTTCAATGCATTTATCATGGTAATTCCATGGTAATGACATTCAATAATTGTATAATTTTCGTTAGAAAATTCCAAGTAGGAAACTTACTTTTTTCATGCGGGTTTCGACAACAAATCTGTTGTATTCCTCAGTGGATTGTGTTTGATCCAAAGCTAGCGTTTCTAATCTGTTTCTTGATGACGTAATCAAAAGTTGATGCTGACGCCCTCTGGATGACCGAGTTGGTACGCCCCCTCGTCGCCATTCATTAGGTGCTTTTGTTGGTCAACAATTGAAGAAGAGACTATCAGATCCGCTCTTAAAATGTGTGGTTACCCGGAGAAGTCTTTCAACAGAGTTAAGAAACAAAATGTCTAAACCCAAAGCGAAAGCCAAAGTAAACAAACAATACGAATGACTCGGACATAAAATTGGTAACCTCGGTCACTCACCCATACATCCAAACGATATCAAACAAAATCCACTGAGAAAGACAGATTTGATGTCTAACGAAAATTATTCAATGTTCTTCTGAATTCCTGATGAAACTATTCCATGACATTCAATATTGTTGAAATATTTTAATACTGTTTGTGAAATGTTGGATGTCGTCTGCAGACGCCTGCCGCGTGGAAAGTGTTAAAGCTGGGTAACGCCATCAAATTCACTATCACTATCCCACTCATATCAACATGATCAACATTGAGATTTTGGTCATCAGAAGAAAGTCCATATACACCTTGCACATAAAATCCTGCTTTGATGTTGGCTAATTCAAAATTGATAATCGGTACCAAAAATCTGAGATATACATTAAATGAGCACATTTATTCTCCGCAGTTTGATACCTCATTCCAAAAAATTGAATGTATACTTTTAAAGTTATGGCGATTTCAATGACCGCGCATAACAACAGCAAAGTTGCACTAGAAATGGTTTTCTATGAGATATCATTGATTTGTGTGTGATTGCGCAGTGAAAATGTGTGTGTAAAGACTCACAGCTAATCAGCAAAAGACGTTTAATCTTCACAGCTAACGCACACTTTATACCGCAATCACTCCAGACCCATTCATCCTGATTCCTTGGTGGCTGGTTCAGATAGCACACCGTTTTGACAGTAATCACACACAAATCAATGATATATAGAAAACCATTTCTAGTGCAACAGTCACGGTAAATAAGACCTTGGCATAAGACTATGGTCGTGTGCCTCGAATTGGAACCCCGTATTTTGAGGAGGTGTGACATTTTTACACTGTTAGTGATGTTTATATTATCACCGTTTCTATATTTCTCGTCATAAAATAACCAATTTGGTGTCATTACAAAGCACAATAAATATTCTTTCCATACCATCTACAAAATAATGTCTTAATTATTTCGGTTTTAACTGGGAGCAAATAATTGATCAACGGGTGCTTGGGGAGGAGGGGGAGGAGCCGGAGGAGGACAAATGAGGAGCCATCAGTCCCATACACACACACAGCGCCAATCTCTAGACAAGCTATCAAATACATTCACTTCACTTATTGATTATCAATATACATGTACATGCTAGTTGGATTGTCAGAGAGATCGGGCTCTGAGGAGTAAACAGGAGTGTTGGGGAGGAGGAGGAATCGCTGAAGATGAGAAGCTAATCTCACAGACACGCAATGAAATACTTCATTCACATCACTCATTGACGATACATGCTAGAGAGACTGGCTGTTGTGTACCGATTAGTAGTATACCGATTGATTTATTTATACTGATAATAATTCATACACTTGTGCATAATTATCTTAAAATAAATTAACTACCTCATGGAGTGAAACATTATAAACAAGTCCCTTTTACATTCTGTACGTGTGGTATGTTTACTTTGCTATAACCGGACAAATGACAGCTTACAAATTACAAGGTATGCACACTCTACTGCATGCATGCCGAGTGAGTTCAAAAAGCCCGCGTGTACATCTCGTGCTTTAACGTCCCAATCGATACTATACGGTGTGTATATTGCATGCGCGCAATCTTGAAATTTGTCCAGAATTTGTGACATCTTTATCAATTTTGACAGATTTACGGCGCGTAGCGAGATGTGGGAAGGAGGGGGGGGGGGGGGGGGGGGGGCGGGCTTAAGTCCATCGGTGTCATTGTTAATAGTCTGTTGATCATTGTCGGACAAAAGTACTTACGTTGTATCTTGCACAATTACCGAATACTATTTGATTTTACCCATGCTCAAACATTTTTATGGCAGTAAACTGAAGAAAATAGATTGTTTTCAAAAATAAGCGCTCCGTTAGATCACATGTGCTTTATTTTGTAACACCCTGTATATGATGTTATTGGCCATATTAAATTTAGTATGTATATCCAGGCAACATTTCTAATTGTAACATGATCATTTCATGTGTGTTTCATTTTATTTCATTATCATTGCTTTTATCAAAATAAAATCAAAAAGTGAAGAAACGCGTGGGTTGAGGACTCGATCATACATGTGCATTTCGCTTGTTACACCCTGTATAATATGGTAATTATTGGTCATATGTTTGTGCTTGGTGCAATATTATTACAAAACGTCAATTTAAAAATTTATTATGACACTAAATTATGATAACGGTTAACTTTATTTCAGAAATACGTTTTCACAGACTTATATTGTTACAAATGTTGACCACCCTGTATAAGGTATCCTTTATAACTAAAGACAAAGGTGGCAACATTTTTCTTTGTAATACTAGTGTATACGTTTGAATTATGCAGCTTAATAAGTTTTAATTTTATCTTCAAGGTATGTAAATGACCAGTGAAAATGTTGTGTTTTTAGTGCATTTCTTGATGTTTGCACCCTATATATTATCTACCCACCCTGTATAATGACCTTGATATTGATATTGTGAGATTTGGAAATTTGTATGCTTTCAGGAAATGTATACTTTCCTTATACTCCTATGTATAGTTTCAATGCTAAAAATGTTTTAAGCAAAATCCATGTGATTTTTCCATTTTTAGCATATGTCACACAAAGGGGTCCCAACTCAAGGCACACGACCTAATGTGTTTTCCCCTGTAAAGTAGTAGATAGTGCCTAGACTAAATCAAATCTGAAATCAATTGTTTAACTATTTGTTTGCACCATTATGTTGTAGAGTGGGTTTATCCCTCATTAGATATGTGCATAGTTTAGAAAAGCTAGTTTGGTGCTGGGGTTACATGTGGATAGAAAAATCAGTTTAGATTTAGGTTTGAAGGGAACAACACTTCTCTTGAGAGCTCGTATAGGCTTTATAAATTCGTCGTTACAGCAGAAACCACGCAATTTGTTTTATATATAATATTGCCAATCGGCGCTGAATGTTGATGCATTTTCAGCGAGTTGGGTATTTGTATAAAAGAACTTGCATTGGGTGTCGCCATGTTGGACTTGAATACTTCCAGTGATTTGGGATGTAAACAACTTGGACGCCATTGAACCATTGGCAGGTGTGGAGGTGTTATCTGTGTGACGCGCGCGACCAGCTCGAGCATAGCCTGTTCAACTACAGCAGTAATACTGGCGTATTGCGTTCTTTTAATTCCTAACAATTCCGAGGCGGACGCAGAGTGCCTTTTTCATTAAGGATTCCGTTTAATTTTTACGTACTACCATTCTGTGCAACAACTGTGACCGTTGAACGTCGTGCAATGTATGTATGATTAACTTTTATTGTGCCAGAACAAAAGAACACTGGGCGAGTGACGCCGTTGGACATTGGTCGTCTTGATGTGTATGGGAGCAACACAACTGTCGACACGCGATACTTCGTTTGAGGTGCCAATGAACAATTCACGAGGCGAACAACACTGTTACAAGATTGTGCACAAATCTTTTTTTCGCGTTAAGAACAATTATTTATAACTGCACTATTTACCAATATGATCAACTGAAGAAGTTGTTTTATTTACAACAGATTTTGTTTTGGAAATAAATAAGTGTTATAGAATAACTGGGTCCTTTGCATTATAATCTTAGCGTCTACTGAGTACACAAAATTGGAGTGACAGCAACTTTGCTGTTGTATGCGCGGTCATTGAAATCGCCATAACTTTAAAAGTATACATTCGATTTTTTGAATGAGGTATCTAACTGCGGAGAAGAAATTTGCTCATTTAATGTATATCTCAGATTTTTGGTACCGATTATCAATTTTGAATTACCCAACACCAAAGCACCTGGTCAGGGACTTTTTGTGCTAGGTGTATTTCGCATTATCCCCACAAAATGTTCTATGGGGAAATATGATGCGAATATTTGCTTGTATCAGGAAAACCCCTGAAGAAATGTAACTAACATTTTGTCATATGAATTCATGATGCCTCTTCATGTAGAATAGTAAACATCATGTGACGAAATGTGCTTGATTCATGTTACCAAGATGGTGTACAGTATAGTATTATTGTAACTTTATTGTGATTTGTATATGCTTTGAGCAAAAGTAAATGTGACGAAGTGGGCCCAAATCGGTTCACCCACTTTTGAATTAAGATTTAACATAGATTGTATGGACAATGATAATTAATCGTATTTATTGTACTATTTCCTAGGTCTATACGTATTGGTGAAAGTATCTACTGAGGTGGACGAAGAGCCGATCGTCTTTCATGCTACCACTACTACCAACAAGAATAGCCACGACGGGGAAGTGGTATTCAAAGAGGCGCGGTTATTCGAATTACCACAACCCTTATCAGAGGTTATGCGCAAACACACGACAGTAACTGTAACGGTTCATGGACGCAGTAAGATGTTTGCGCTCACCACTGTAGTTGGATGCGTTCAGCTGGGACGCGATGTTGGAGACGCTGAAGCTGCCAATCATTGGGAGCAAGTCACTCGATACCCAAGCAAACCAATCACACGGTGGCATAAACTCTATTAGAATTAAGTAAAATAAAAGATTGCCAAAATGTTCGAGTTTTTCCAAATTGGAAAATTATAAGCAATTATAATTTGTTTAAAAGTTATTGCAGTGTTTAAATCGTAAGAGAAAACAGAACTTTGTAATTCCTGATGTACGCAGCCAGGTCGTCAGAAATCAGAAAGATCTCCTTGGCGAATGAAAGAAATTCACTGAACAATAGTATTCTATTTTTGTGCTAGACCTCCTCCCCTAATTATAGTAATGTATTATTATTATTAACCATTTTGTTCAGATGTTTCAGAGGTTGAGATTTTTTGCTTCCACATCCGACCGTTTCTCCAAATAACCCTAACTATAGACCTTGTTTAAAGGCCTTGAAACAAGGCCTTGTAAAGATCTGTGTGTCGGAGGAGGGGTGGTCGTAAGAATAATCAACATAGTAGGGGGAGGGTCATACAATTAATTGCTATCTTTCGGGGGGGGGGGGGGGGGTAAATGATGATGACGATAAAGAACAGTTTTGGGACCCCCCCCCCCCCCCCCCCCCCACCCCCCTGCCAAAGAAAATATAAGCATCTTACTTCTTTATTTAAGAATTTTAAACAAATTCCTGTGGTAACAAACCCATTTGAACCACAATATAAACACAGATTTAAAGAGGCCTCCTCCTCAAGGTTCGCCAAGGTTTAATATCGCTATACAAGGGCGATGTGTGCGGGATGTGTGCGGGCTCTGATTATATTTGTATGTGTAAAATTGTAAAATTGTTGTAATTCAGCTACTTTGTATTTGCTGCAAGAACAGTTTTTAATAAACCTTTTGTGAATGAATGAATGAATGATATAATAAAAGTTTTTTTCAAAGACGTCCTCCTATTTTTTGAAAAAGTCCCGACGCTAAACATTTTCTAATATTTTTACTTTGCCTAATCTTACCCACACACGGTGGTACTTGAGCTTCGATTTCTCTGCACGACTGTCTGTCGTCATGTATTACTCGATTCCATTCAGGTTGAAGAACGTCGTGTACATAGTTTGTGCATTTTCGCTACACGACAGTCTTTTACACTCAAGTTGCATCTCCGCATACGTTAATGACTGCCGCAACTTCGCTACACGACAGTCTTGCATATAGTTTCGGTCATACTGACGGATCAGTAAATATACACGTAAATGTTTGTATGTAAACTTCTTTGTATTAAAAGTAAACTAGATAAATGTCTTAGACTGATTCCTTTAGGCTCTAACATGGCGCACGGACGTGATGCTGTGCTGTGTTGGAGACTGAAAAACAAACAGCTCGGATCATGCCGGAAATGGTGACGTAATATAATTTTCATTGAATATTCATCTATTATAATGTTAAAAATTCAAAAATTCAGAGGTATAGACCTTCCGGAATATATCGCTACTCTGAAGTTCCATGGACAATTCCATGCGGTCATTTTGTTCAATCATCAGGCGAATAGATGTCTCTCTGATCGCATGCTTTTGACCCATTGAAAATGAATATACACATACGAAAAAAACTGCCATCGAACCAGAGGAGGCCCGCTCTGCATTCTGGGTAATTTAAGCTCAGACGGCTCGGACCGACTCTTGCGGGACTGGAAGACTCTTGCGGGGGCGTAGTCCACTTCGTAGTCCACTTCGTAGTCCACTTCGTAGTCCACTTCGTAGTCCACTTCGTAGTCCACTTCGTAGTCCACTTCGTAGTCCACTTCGTAGTCCACTTCGTAGTCTACTTCGTAGTCCACTTCGTAGTCCACTTCGTATTCCCACACCCTCTGTAACTTCGCCATGCCAAAAACCTAATCCCATCCGAAACCGCCCCAAACACGGTCTACTGACATTAAATCGACCACAGAACTGCCCTTTAAGCAGCTTTAAGCACCCATGGATGATGCTGTTGATGCATAGTTCACGTCACGATAGTATCACCCAAATCATAACGGGTTAATATTTAATTTGACGATGTACATTTAGAAACAGTGACGGTCATAGGCATAGGTAAATTCGGGTGTGGGGGGGGGGGGGGGGGTGGGGGTATCCCCTTATCCATGGGGGATGTCCTATGTTGTTATCCCCCTCCCAATGTTATGCAGGATCAAATGCTCACCGTAATAGAAATATCCAATATTAACTACGCTAATTTCAGGCAATTTTTACAATGAAAGCCAAAACTGTTGCGTTCTTCCCCCACATTTTTTTCGCGCACTTGGCGCGCATTTGTCATAAATCTGTTTAGTCTTGATCACCCGCTTTCCCCCCTAAAAAATTGATGTTGGTATCGCCACTGGTCAATCACCCTCCAATGCCAACAACAAATTTACGCCACTGGTGACAGTGTTTTTTTCTGTAGCTGCGTAAGAGTTTATACACTAGCAACCAAAAGTATTAGGACACTTTGTAATGGTGTCAAAACCATCCCATGTAATGCATTTGGACTGTAATAGTTCATTATAAATTGAACATTATAGACATTTTGATAAATCCGCGAAATTGAGGCTGATTATTCATGTTGACTGTTTAAGCTAGTTTAACTCGTTTAAGCTAGTTGGCATCATTATTTTTATCCTTATTTTTCTCCTCCCCGACCACAAACCCTCTGAGTGTTTTGACATAAACACTGACAGCCAAAAAGGAGTCATCTGACTCCTTAAGTAGAGTAAAGACCCATTGACTCTACCTTAGGAGTCACCTAAAACATGCATTGACTCCCCTAAAGAGTCACTCTGACCCCTTAGGTCTCCTTAAGTAGAGTAAAGGCCCCTTGACTCTACCTTAGGAGTCACTTAAAACATGCATTGACTCTCCAAAGGAGTCATCCTGACTCTCTGGAGCTAATTTGCATATTTTACGTGGTCTTATATTAGCCGAGTAAAATGCGCAAATCGCTCATTAGCAAAATTGCAATGGTACAAAAATTAGCACCGGTGCTCGTGTGTACCATTTCAATTATGCTAATGAACTAATTTGCACCTTTTATTTATTTAAACCTATTCATTTATTTGAATTAAGTCGATACATTAATTTAACACCATTTAACACCGTTGAATGTATATTGATATATATGCATATTTCTCACTGGTATTAAGGAAAAGGGAAGTGATTCGCAAAGTAAATGCAAATACATTGAGCAAGACCATAAACATCAAAGAGCCAATGACCCTAAAGCCCACCCCTCCCCCAGTTCTCAGTGTCTTATTCCTACCTGGAGTCATGGTGACTATATTTAGCCAGTTGGAGTCATTATTACCCTCGAAAGGGAGTCCAGCCTAGGTGTGACTCCATTGGAGTCATATGAGGAGTCACAGTGATTCCTAACATAGAGTCATAAATCAGTGACTCCCTAAACGAGTCACTGCTGCTTGACTCCTTTAGGGAGTCATTTGACTCCAAAGGTGGAGTTGTTTTTAACATGGAGTCATGGAGTCATTTTGACTCCGACTAATGAGTTAAAGTTGGACTCCTTTTTGGCTGTCAGTGAACTTATTCATGAATATAATATAATAAGTGACTCAGTATATATCCTATATATGCAAGTATAACAGTAGCTAGTTCTACAGGTTACTGCACAGATTAGCTTTATTCCGTATAGCGCCCTCAATGGAATAAAGCGCGATAACACTAACAAACAAAAAAATTAAGAATCTAGGCTATCAAAATAAAGCGCGATAATACTAACAAAATTGTTTAAGAATCTAGGCTATCCAATATTGAGCGTTTAAGATTTTCACGTGACTCAAATAGCGTGCCTGTTATGTTCCAATAAGCATGGCAATTAGGGTCAGTGTTCGAACACCTTTTTTCTATGATTGTGTATAAAAACGCTTAAGAAAATCATCTAATTTCAGTTTTTGGCCCATAACTCTGTCATTATATGAGCAAATCCAATGAATTTCGCGTGCTTTTCGGGATTGTCTACAGCTATAAGCACACCAAAGAAGAATAAAATCGAAAGATATTTAGGGAACGGTCACATAATACACATATCGTATAGCCCTGAATGCGTGATAGATCATGGATAGATGAATATGAATACCTTCAGCTTGATTATTTAGGCCTATTAATGTTATTAATTTCTTTCATAATGAACATCGTACCATCTCACCGATATACCTTATGATATATTAATATATTAAAATTCAATTTTCGGACACAAACAACAGGTATAAATCGCGTTTCAAATTTTAAAATGCATGTTATATTTGGCTAATATTATTTCACTCATATTATTTGTTTTATTATGATTAAATAATAAATATTATATTTGCGGCATTATAAATTCAATATAAATCATATCAAAACCATAATACGAATCCATTTTGTCTCAAGAAATGAATAAAACGTCAACTATTAAACATGACGCAAAGTATGTATAAACATAAAATACACATGGCTCGATGTGGTCAATGGTAAAGCGCCAATGGAAAATCGTTACGACTTCCCTTCATACAATGACACGCGTAATCAACGATTTACCGTTTCAATAAATATAATATATACTTTTTCTTTATTTAACATTGGTAAATCGTTCCATTGCGTGTTATTTCAATGAGGAACGGGCAATGTTTTACCATTACCATTATATTAATACTTACCACCGAGCTTACTACTATTCTTCTGGAAAATGTGTTTTCATTAACCGATCAATTAGCTCAGTTGGTTAACGCGTTGTATTATCGCTACCTTTATCGTCAATGTCGTGGGTTCGAATCTTACAGCCGTCTATTATAGACGAATTAATTATAAAGAATTAAATTATAAAGAATTATAAAGAATTAAAAGAAATTACTATAGACTATAATAAAGAATTAAAGAAATTACTACAGACTATAATAGTCTATAGTAATTTCTTTAATTCTTTAACATTTAGTTTATAATATTACATATCTATTTATTGCATTCATTTTTTCAACTTTCAATTTTTCATTGGTGCCTTTCTGATCTCTCTTTATTTCTTTATATAATATGTTCTTTCATTCTTTCTTTCCCTTATTTTCTGATCCACTTTTATGTATTTCTTTATTTCTTTATTTCTTTACTGTCTTTATGTGGTTATATAGTTCGTAATTATTGTAAGTAGTATCATTGTTTAGGCCTACTTAACATAATTATTTGTGCAACATTTATATATACATGCACCGTGTGCGTCTTATGCATATCGCTTTAAACGGTATTTATGCGTTGAAATGGGCTAAAAAAGTTGATAAAAGTGACCATTCCCTAAAAAGTAATTTTTCAAATGCAACCATCTTGTCACAATGTATTGCACATTATGTGAGTAAAAACATATGTAAATCTCGTTGAAATCGAATGAGTGGTTCGTAAGTTATGATAAATACCGTGATACATGATACCGCATATTTAAGAAACCTCAGACAATGTTAGAAAAAAGTGTTCGAACACTTTGCAGGTGTAATGTAAAGTATTCCCCCTCCCCCCCTGATCAATGTTGAATCCCACAATTTGCCCACCATCAGCACAGGGCCTCGCAACATTGATCGGTGGGGAAGGGGGAGGGATATGAGTAAGGGGATACTTCAGGCTACCAGAAACAAGTTTTGATTTTCACGTGACTCAAATAGCGTGCCTGTTATGGTCCAATAAGCATGGCAATTAGGGTCAGTGTTCGAACACCTTTTTTCTATGATTGTAGTTGGCATCTTTATTTGTATTCTTATTTTTAACCTCCCCGACCACAAACCCCCTGAGTGTTTTGACATAAACTTATTCATGAATATAATACCGTTAAACTTCATCTATAAGCCCCCATTGACTAATAGTTAATAAGCTGAAAATAGATAAAAAGGTATGAGCGCCCTCTTTTGATCTAGAGAAATTAGCACGAATGAGTTTAGTGTATTCGATATTCAATACTATAAAGTTGTATTACTATCTAAATAATTTCATGGACAGACGAATTGCTCAATTGGTAAAGCGTCAACTTCAGTATCTCGGGGTTGGTGGTTCGATTCTCAAGTACACCCTTTGCAATTTCTTTTGAAATCCTAGTGATATAGAAATGAATGCAAACTTGAATGTAAAATTATTACTCAATTATACAAGCTTTATTTTTATTTTTTTAAAAACAAGCGCATAATTAATTTGATTGTAAAAAGTAATGATCTTAATAGTCCAACCTTTTTATAAGCTAAAACACATTTATACTACAAATTAACTACAGCAAAATGTATTCATTGGCTTATTTTAAATGTTTCACACAGTAATCTTAAACGTTTCCTTCATCATGATTTAAGGGAGAATTATGATGATGCATATTAGGTTGGTAGATCAAGTTAAGCAACAAAATGAAAGTAACTATGCAAACCACTATAATCCTGGTCTCACAGGATTATAATTGAATGGCTATTAAATCAATTTATTTCCAATAAGATAGAGGGCCGTCCATTTATACCGACCCATCAATCATACATGTAGTTATAAAACAGTATCTGACATAGCAGTCCCGTTTAGATCAATTGGTAAAGCCGACAGTTTGGGCTAGGGCAATTGTGATTGCAGGTTCCAGATGACAATTCCTGGTTCGAATCTCACTTCAAGACTTCTTCTTTTGGAAAGGTCATAATTTTCAAATTCTTGACAGTGTTTTATTATTATCATGAATGAACAAGGAATCTATCTTTTTCGTTGGTTTTTTATTTTATTTTTTTAAATGAAACCAAATTTAATCAAACTGGACACGCAAGCCATGGCCAGTCAATAACGTTTTGACTGTTTGCCTGTTGTCCTCATTGATTCGAAACGCGATATTACACGTTTGTGCCATACCTATTCTTGGAGAAACACAAAGCACAAAACAAATAAAACAAAACTGAGTGGAAATAATAAAAGAAATCACGCGAAGGACTTATTTACGGCACCATCCATCTTTTTAAGTCTGTTTAAGTTTTTCGGAACTATAATACACACGTTTGACGGATTGCCTAAAATTGCACGCCTAATGAACATGTCGTAGTTTGAGCAGCTCACGTGGTATTGAAGGTCATGCATTACATTCATGTAAATAGTAGTATAGTGGCCACGTGTTATTGATTTATAACGGATTAGTTTTAGGATTACGAAACTGTGTCTATATCACTAAAGAAGTCCTCTGCCCCAAATTCTACAGACATGCTACATGCTTGTATCGATCAACTGTGGACCATATACATGTACATGTACATGTATACATGGTGTATCTAAAAACTCGAATCAGGAATTGTCATCTAGAACCAACAATGGCCAACTACTCACAAAAACCACAACTTAACAAAAGACCATAAGTAGCAGAACTGAAAAGCAGTGAATTGTAATCAACGTATTGTCTCATTGTACTCCATCCATGCATGTCTTCACAAAAATACTAAGTCGTTGAGGTTGATTTAAATGTTTGTACTATTTATAAACGATTGTGATAACATTAAAATTAAAATTAAAAATAGTAGAAAGAGAGAAAAAAAGAGGGAAACCCACATTAAAGACAAAGATAGATTCACTATTTATTCATGGTAAAAACAAAGTTAAGAATTTGATATACACCGTAAATATTTATAAACTTTCCAAAAGAAGAAGTCTTGAAGTGAGATTCGAACCAGGTATTGTCATCTGGAACCTGCGATCACAATTGCCCTAGCCCAAACGTCGGCTTTACCAATTGATCTAAACGGGACTGCTATGTCAGATACTGTTTTATAACTACATGTATGATTGATGGGTCGGTATAAATGGACGGCCCTCTATCTTATTGGAAATGAATTGATTTAATAATAGCCATTCAATTATAATCCTGTGAGACCAGGATTATAGTGGTTTGCATAGTTACTTTCATTTTGTTGCTTAACTTGATCTACCAACCTAATATGCATCATCATAATTCTCCCTTAAATCATGATGAAGGAAACGTTTAAGATTACTGTGTGAAACATTTAAAATAAGCCAATGAATACATTTTGCTGTAGTTAATTTGTAGTATAAATGTGTTTTAGCGTATAAAAAGGTTAGACTATTAAGATCATTACTTTTTACAATCAAATTAATTATGCGCTTGTTTTTTAAAAAATAAAAATAAAGCTTGTATAATTGAGTAATAATTTTACATTCAAGTTTGCATTAATTTCTATATCACTAGGATTTCAAAAGAAATTGCAAAGGGTGTACTTGAGAATCGAACCACCAACCCCGTGATACTGAAGTTGACGCTTTACCAATTGAGCAATTCGTCTGTCCATGAAATTATTTAGATAGTAATACAACTTTATAGTATTGAATATCGAATACACTAAACTCATTCGTGCTAATTTCTCTAGATCAAAAGAGGGCGCTCATACCTTTTTATCTATTTTCAGCTTATTAACTATTAGTCAATGGGGGCTTATAGATGAAGTTTGACGGTATAATAACTGACTCAGTATAATCCTATATATGCAAGTATAACAGTAGCTAGCTCTACAGGTTACTGCACAGATAAGCTTCATTCCGTATAGCGCCCTCAACGGAATAAAGCGCGATAACACTAACAAAAAAGAAAAAGAATCTAGGCTATCCAATATTTAGCGGTTAAGCTAGTTGGCATCCTTATTTTTAACCCCTGAGTGTTTTGACATCCACTTATTCATGAATATAATTTCAGAGATGTCAAAATAACACTAAATAGTGTTTCTATGCCGAGCAGTCATTTGTAGAAATGGTTATCCTGACGAGGAATCTGAACGAGAGAAAACCCGACTCAGATCAAGAATAGTGGACTCGATGATTCGCAAACAGATCGGTCCAGAACTGAAGATTTAATTCAAAATCAGATTCCAATACAACTTGATGTTGGAGAGCAGAAACCAGTAATAACTGACTCAGTATAATATCCTATGTATGCAAGTATATAACAGAAGCCTGTTCTACAGGTTTCTTCACATATTAGCTTCATTCCGTATAGCGCCCTCAACGAAATAAAACTCGATAATACTAACACAATTGTTTAGAATCTAGGCTATCCAATATTGATCGTTTAAGCTAGTTGGCATCTTTATTGTATCCTTATTTTCACCTCCCCGACCACCCCACCCCCCCCCCCCCCCCCCCCCCCCCCCTGAGTGTTTTGATATAAACTTGTTCATGAATATAATTTCAGAGATGTCAAAATAACACTAAATAGTGTTTCTATGTCGAGCAGTAATTTGTATAAATGGTTATCCTGGCAAGGAATCTGAACGAGAGAAAACCGACTCAGATCAAGAATAGTGGACTCGATGATTCGCAAACAGATCGGTCCTAAACTGAAGATTCTGAAGTAGAAGAATCCGAATCCGAAGAAGACGCGTCATCGGATGAAGAATGAGGAATTAGAAGACAATATTGCCTACAACGATTGGTACGAATTAGTCAAAGAAGCCACTGAACAGATGATGAGAGAAGACAAATATGAAAAATACATCAGCGAGGGAATGGAAGCAGAGCGAGCCGAGGAGAAAGCTTACACAAAGACCTTATGGGCAGTAAAGCGTGCCTATTTTAACCATTTATTTACAACATTTGTTATGGTATTGGGTACATTTGAAGAATAATGACACTCATCTAGAGATCATCGATGAACTTGAAGAGAAATTGGACGAAGGCGTAGACATTTGTAAAGCCGTGAAACGAGTGGTGGCTAAATATGAAACCAAATGGTCTGTTCCGATATGAAGATGATGTAGAGCCGGACACTTCGGATGACAGCGATGAATAGTTCAAAGATAAAGACCATGAACCAATAATAATATTTGAATATATATAATTTACGTGTTCGAAAGAACTTCAACTTTAAACTATTTATAAACTATAGGGACTGTTTTGTTGTAGCGCATCAAAACTTTCCCTCGCCGATTGTTTAACTGTACAAGTGTATGTCATGGCTGACACATAAAAACATCAATATTGATAAATGAACTGAAAGAGTTGATAATACGTATGTGTATAAATATATTTATCGTGCGTACTCATTCATCACTGTTGAGTTTATCTGTAGGAAATGGTGACGTTATCGCTAAATATAACTAGTGGGGAAAACCCGTCTTGAGTCATCACTACTTGTCTAGACTTGTCCTTGTTTGTATTGATCATTGCGCAACAAGTCTCGTGATACAGAATGAAATCAATCCACGGTAAAGTTTTGAGTGAACTGTTGCATTTTGTTGTGTCCTTGGGTTCCTATTCATAAATCAACTCCAGTGCACGAAGCTCAACTCACCAGAGAACTGAGCAATGTATGTACTTTCACAGTACATTACCAATACTACAGGATAATAGTCAAAATACAATTTAACACTATATGTAAATGATATTTCTTTGAGAATAAATCAATGAAATGATGCCGGAGTGGAAAGTACTTCGATATTAAAAACAACAACTTGTTTCCTATCATATCAATAGTTATCCACAAGATATGTGTGTATGTAATTACGACAATGTATATAATGTTACGACCATGTTCGTATCCAAGGATGCGTCATTAAAACAAACAAGAGTATAATAATTATGGTATTATGAAAATGTCGAAGATTGGATCGAATAAATATGTTATCCTATTCCCAATGATGTAACAAAAGCTTGAACGAGTCTCACTTACTTTTATATTACGTCATACACACCTGTAGGTGTGCATTTCTCTCTCAAATTTTCCCTCCCAAATCCGGAAGCAGCCTTTTAATTACACATCGCGTATGATCGTTTAACGCTTTAATTGAATCAAATCCCTTCAATTGGCCAATCAGAGAGCAGGCTTTGGTTTTAAAAAGGTGAGATTTCTTGTCATTCTCGCCACTTCCGCCAGATCATGATCTCATCAACAATCCTGCTCCTGTTTTCTCCTCCCAAACCTACTATAAACCTACCTGGTATACTACTCACATGATTATAGAATACCATTTTGACCATGAAAGTACAACATGTTCAGACACACGTCGTACCTTTGAAAAGATGATAAGATCGTCCATTATGATAAATTAAGTGATTTTTGTATATTATTTTCTTCAATAATGTCAACGACATGATATTCACAGTCATAAACGATGAGTAAAAAAGCCACGCCAGGAAATAAAGCAACGGGAAATGCATTATTATGTATTAATTGTCACATGATTGTGATGACCAATTGAAGAATTACATTTAATAGATTGAATATCTTTCGTGATAAACTCTTTATTAGATAGGAGCTCTATCGTAATTCTATTTGAATGTTACAATCAAATCTTCTAGCATTCTTAATAAACGACTCCCGCATGCACTGACAACTTTTTTTAATAAATTTGGTCTGAAATGTTCACGTCCAACATTACTTGGCAAAAGTATAACACTATTAGTAAAAATTTAACTTAGGCCTAGAGTTACTACAATTGAAATTCGCTTTACAATGCTTTAAGAATAGAACATTGCAAACATACTCATCGTGCCCATGGTGCACACAATATTTGTAATGTAACAATTATTTGAATTACATTGATAATTTTTAACTGTATCCTTGAAGCTACGGGAATTGTAAACAGAATATATATACATGTATTGCTAGATAGAAATAGCCTTTCCAATTACAATAATTGGAAATTGAAATGGTGAACAACTACACGCATACACCACCACATCTTATGTGACAGTAACGCCTGAAAGGACACACGATGGACACCAGTTCAGAATATAGCCAATGCTCACCAGCAAATACAGTGAACATAACAGAAGACACGGTACAGAATTGGATATGGTCAGAAACAGACAAGCTTATAGGCTTAGTTGTTGTTCCATGTGTAGCTATCATTGGCTTATTAGCGAACGGGTCATTCCTCTATACGGTAGCAAGAATTCAAAGAATGCGCACAGCTGCTAATTTCTTTCTCTGTCACCTGGCAGTTGGTGACGTTCTTTTGTTGCTTCTTTCACTGTCTGTATATCTCATGCTGCAAGCCAATTCTGAACTGGACAGGAATTATCCATTTCAGACTTCGGTAGGTTGTTACCTTTTGTACTTTGCTTTGTATTTCTTGTATTACTTTTCGATCGCGAACGTCACAATAACGTCTATGGAACGTTTCTTTGCTATATGTCATCCACTGAGACATAAATTAGTGCAAGGTGCCGGGCATACTATCAAGTGGGTATGTGTCATATGGACGATGTCAATTGCTCTAGCCACTGTTACATCAATATGGATGGGCAAACTTCTCGTGTTGTGTCTTCGGTGGCCTTACAACGACCAGACTGCCAGCGAAACATATCAAATGTATCGTACTTGTTCGACGCTCACACCAAATGCTGTTGTCATCGCTATGACTTTAATCATGACAACATACATGTTATCATTAATAGTAACCCTGACGGCGTATGTCAAGATTGTAAGAAAACTTAGGAATCGTACATCAGTAACCAAAGATACCAATCATGTTGACAAAGTACGTGGACAAGTTACTCGCTTACTCATGATTAACGGCACCATTTTCTTTTTGTGCCAAGTACCAAATCGAGTAATAGGAATCATGTTATTACTACGCTATTTTGGGATTGAAATTATATCAAAGAGAAATTATTTGATCCTGCTCAGCATAACTCGTGTTATGGTTCTTGTGAATTCTTCAATTAATCCATTCATTTACGGTTTCAGCAGTAGATTTTATCGACAAGCTTTCCGAGAAGCATTGTTAAAGACCTTAGGTAATTTCGATCGACAAACTGATACCATTAATACAAATACCTTGTCAAGTAAATAATTGCATCCCCGATGAAGATTTTACTTAAGGGATAATGAATGACAGATAGTCACTCTTCTTGCTTTAGACCGCCGTGCATGAAGACATTTGTGCATGGTCGCCTGCTGACTGCTCTGCAGTCGAAGGATGATGATGATCATCGTCTTGTCACAGGCCTTTACTATTTATTCATCTCCCATTGACAAAGTACAGGGAAAAGATTTGCTACATATTTCGTTGACAGTTATGAGATTGAAAAACCATGACCGGGTGTTGGCCAATGCTGGCTTGGTCTGCATCGCCGACGTTTGTAGAACTTGCAGTCTTGATATTGTTTGGATCCTATTAAGCCAATATAAAAACTACATCCTGTTCATGCTGTTGTCAATTCTGCTGTTGTCGCAACTTCACCCGACACTTTGAACGGGCGGCGTTGGGGTAAGCGCTTTGGTCCCTGGAGCCATCCCTCTTCAGCTGCAACCGAGTCGTCATGACATTGCCTGGATATTTTCGCTTCCCACATATATTTGTATATGAGTAAATGAAGCGCATTCGGGTTAGGTGCAGTTGGTGTCATTTGACAAACACCAACGTCAACGTGACAAGCTCAATAGCGCAAATAACAAAAAGGGCCCAATAGTTTACCAAAGTCACGAAAATATTAGTATGTGAGAAAGTTGTGTCCCATTTCATAAACATTTTGATCTCTACAGTAACCTTTCCCCTTGAGGTCGGAAGGTAAGTAAATTCATTGGAACAGCTAGCCTAACAAAAAAATCAGATATGAGAATAAAACCGATTCGAAGGTTGGGCTCCACCCGCCCCACACCGACACGCTTCTAGTGCAACTTGACGTGATCATCAGCGGAAATCGATGCATTACAAATATTAAAACGTGGAGGACATTTCGTGCGAGTATAAACATTATATTATCAAAAACCTGGCGCTACCAGTTTTTTGCAAGTATTGAAAAGTTGCTGATAAAACCAGTGTCATGTAGTACCTATCTAGCTAAACTGTACATGTTTTTACCACACGGATCAGTAGTTTCTAAGCTTCGTCTACAGGTTTTTATTCAATTTAAGCGTTCGATAAATATCCATGAAAAAGAGTTTTGTGAACACCTTTCTGATTTTCATGTTCTACATTTCATAAATCGTCAGTTCATAAGGATTGTAGATATAAAGTAAATTGAGAGTATGATGAACAAATCCAAGATGTTTACTCACATTTTAGACGGTTTCGTCAACTCAAAGAAAAGGGACAGAAACGATGTGAGCAACGGTATGGTGGTGATCCCATATATCCAGAGAGTGTCTGAAAGCTTTTAAAGATCCTTCATAAAAAATACAACATCCAAACTGCTATGAAGCCTTGTAACACTATCAAAGGTCTACTAGTCCATCCATAAGACAAACTCGACAAAGACAACGGACTGTGTTTATCCAATACCATGTCAATCTTGCGAAAGAATCTACATGGATTTCATACATAACTATCGGGGGCAGATGTTACCACTAAATTTGCTGGAAGCAAAAAACCACAGATGCTGGAAAGTACTGCAGGAGCTTGATGAGCATGATGGATAGTATTAAATGCTATGACAATATATGGGGATCACCGATGTACAACCATGTGTTTTATTTCATGTTATTGCCGCATTTGTTGGCAAATTGAATTATACCAACACAGACCTGTGAGTTTAGCAGATGCAAGCTGCAGAATGACAATGCTGGGGAAGCACCGATGTACAACCATGTGCTTTTTGGCAAATTGTATTGGCAAATTGTATTACCAACACAGACCTGTTGAGTTCAGCAGATGCAAGATGGTGGCTCTTCAAGAAAAAGAAGAAGGACTACCTACAACACAAACTGCTCTAGACTACAACCTGCTATCATAAAGCTCACTACCAGACCATTATTTGAAATAACGGCATCATCGCAAATCATCCGTGGCATCATCCGTCAATACCCCAGCCAACATCGATCGTGGGCCCACAGTCCCACTTAATATTTTGGCGACTTTGGCCCGTATACAGGCCAAAGTGGCCAAAATATTAAGGGTCCCATGAGGGCCCAATGTGGGTCCACGATCGATGTTGGCTGGGACCCAAACCAAACCACATGGTTTTGGTTGGACCTTGAAAGATGATAAATATAGATGGGGTGACAGGTGACGTCACAACGGGCATTTGGTCGGCAGTTGCCATTGTTCTTTGCCCGGCGGTTTGCGCATGCATCCTGTTATGTTTAGGACCCGTGCTTTTAAAACTCGCGCCAAAGCATTATAAAGGGCAATAAGGCATAGTGGACAGTGTTGTGGTCATATGCTGCTGTTGCCTCAAGCATGTTTCGACAGTCCAGTCCCTTCGACCGTTGCGTTTGTTGATAAACATTGCTGTCATCCCATTTATACACCAGTCATGACTTCTTTGCATCCAGCCCCTCATACTTGGTCTGATAAGAGTTCCTGTTCAAAAACAAGATAGACACTACTATCATTTCAGTAATCCACATAGGTATTATCTTTTTTCCAAAATGCTAAAGACCATACTTTTGTTATTGTATTTCCATTATTTGAATTGATTTACTAACATCACTTCATTAATCCACATAGATACTAACAATTTAAAGAAATGTAAAGACCTTCAATTTGGAATTGAATTTCCATAATTATAATAACCGAGGACATGAATGAATTTTATTAACCATTCCCAACTAATTTTTACAATTGAATTTTGCAATCGAATGTACTGTTAAAATGTGTTAAAAATATAGAATAGTACAATGTATGAATGAAGTCCGTGGAGAAGAAGTCCCACTCGCCCAGTGAGGTGGAAGAGCGCCACCAGCGAGAACCGCCGCGCCCGAGCCGAAGCCGACGCGGCGGTTCTCGCTGGTGGCGCTCTACATACCTCACTGGACGAATGGGACTTTCTCGACGGACTATAATGAATGTCGTTTAATAAAAACTTCTTAAAGAAGGTGTCCGGCAAGCAAAACATTGTGCATTATATGTTTGAAAAAGAATTATCGCGCCCAAATCACGTAGTAATATAGAACAAAACATCATGCTTATCTTAAAAACCGAATAAACACTGCCATCTCTCAACATGCCATTTTTAAAATTCGCGGCAATCGAAAGTCCCGGCATCAATGAAGTCATAGTTATACAATGCACTTGCGTAAATTTGAGCACCAATAACCATGACGTCATTGATCCCGGGACTTTCGATCACCGCGAATTTTAAAAATGGCATGTTGAGAGATGGCAGTTTTTTATTCATTTTTATGATAAGTATGATGTTTTGTTCTATATAACTTCGTGATTTTGGCTTGATAATTATTTTACTAACATATAATGCACAATGTTGTGCTTGCTGGACACTTTCTTTAACAAATGACCCTATTGAAATAATCATACTATAAAAGGACTGCTATCGTTTAAAGAAATATTATGCGATCTTTTCCAGAGAGCGCCCTCTATTCATGATTTTTTTTTAGAAAGTAGATTTTCTTGCAGATTTACATTTCTGATCATAAATCGTACATACATTCCAAGTTACAGAGCGATACGATTCCTAATTACCTCAAAATCATGGTTTTAGAGTGAATTTAGAGTGAAAATATAAACTGTCGTGTTATCCCGACAGTTTATTTTCACTCTAAAACCATGATTTTGAAGTAATTAAGAATCGTATCGCCCTGTAACTTGGAATGTATGTACGATTTATGATCAGAAATGTAAATCTGCAAGAAAATCTGCTTTCAATTTTTTTTCTTTCGATGTTGAGGGCGTTCCCTGGATGGAAAGATCACATAATATACCTTTAATCAGTTCCGAATTGGCGAAGCCTCCTTACAGAAGAAAATTGAATACAGATGACGCGAGCGCGAATGAAGGCATTATATGCGTGACGCGTGCGTGCTACCAAAATCCGCGTGTGTATGGTCATAATCGCACGATTATGTTTGTATTACTTTTGGGCGCGGAGAGGTAAAAAGAGAATATATCTCGCCAATTTGGAACTGATTAAACCATACCTTGTTATATTTAATAATTTATATCTTACAAAATAATTGACCATGAACATGATGAAGAATAGCTTTCAATGGAGTACAAAACTGATTTTAAACGAAAATAAATATATATAATTGTTTTTCCAATGCCGTTATACATGTATACTTGGACAACGAAAACAAAAACCCTGTTCTATACGGGCAAACATACTGTACCTCTCACGTACACTAGGGTCGGTCAGTTAAAATGACCTCCTCTATTCCTTGGACTGCAGACGAGAAGTGGTTGTCGTTCTCCTTGACCTATCTGCTGCATTTGACACAATTGATCATAATTTACTCCTAAATCGAATGCATGCTAGATACGGTATTTCTGACACTGCTCTGAATTGGTTTCAATCATACCTATCTAATCGTGAACAGTCAGTAGTGGTTGGTCGCCATGTGTCACACGGAAAACCACTTATATACGGTTTGCCTCAAGGATCAGTTGTTGGTCCTATAAATTTCAGTATGTACAGTGCTCCACTTGAAGACGTGATATCAGACCACGGAATAAACGTTTTATCTTTCGCTGATGACACACAGCTGTACTGTTCGTTTGATGCATCTGATAGGGCTGAAAAGCTTGAGCGACTAGAGCATTGCCTTTCGGACGTCAAAAGCTGGATGCTGGCCAACAAACTCAAACTAAATGACCAGAAAACAGAGGTCATTCATATCACCTCTCGATTTATTTCAACCACTCCGGTTGATGCGGTCACCGTCGGGGATTCCGACATTTCGCCCTCCGAAAAAGTGCGCAACCTTGGAGTCATCTTTGACCGTCACCTAACAATGACTTCTCATGTCAACAGAGTATGTCAGAATGCCACTTACGCCCTACGTGCCATCGGACAGGTCCGCAAATACCTTGACCATGCATCAACAGAAAGGCTTGTCCATGCTTTTGTTACATCACGGCTGGACTATTGTAACTGTCTACTCTACGGACTCCCTGACAAACTCATATCCAAACTGCAGCGAGTTCAAAACTCAGCTGCGAGACTTGTGACTGGTGTCAATAAACGCACGCATATCACCCAGGTCCTCATCGATCTACACTGGCTTACAATTAAGAAACGCATTATTTTTAAAATTGTTCTAGTTGTATATAAAGCACTCAACAACTCTGCACCCGACTATATCAAGGAGCTTCTTACCCCTTACTGTCCGTCTGCTAATCTCCGCTCTGGTAGCCGTAAACTCCTTGTAGTCCCTAAAAGTGCCACTGCAACATACGGGGACAGGGCTTTCTGTATTGCTGGACCAAAACTCTGGAACAATCTCCCCTTACATATCCGTAACTCTAAGACGGTCGGAACTTTTAAATCGTCTTTGAAAACTCATCTTTTTAACCAGGATATTTAGTTATTTTTGTGTGTGCAATATTCATGTACTGTATTTGCATTATTCTTGATTAGTGTATTGCTGTAGGCTATACTGTATAACATTTTATATTATAGCCATCATTTGATGGCTACTCCTGTGTTTTTCTATGTGCATTCATATTTTGTATATGCTATTGTTATTTTGTTAAGCGCTTTGTGATCCTTTCGATGTAAGGCGCTATATAAATGCCTGTTATTATTATTATTATTAGGCGTTTGTTTGTTGTTGTTTTTTCAAAAAAATTAGGAAATGGTGAATTTTAAATAATTTTCAAAATTTTCAAAATCATTAAAAAAACATTGTCCAAAAATGCTCACAAATACAAATCTTTTCTAGAATTTTCATTTTTTTTCTCCAAAAATGGTAAGAAAAATTTTAACAAATTTGTTGTTGATATTTTTTGAAAATTTGACAAAATGGGTCAGTTGGACCTTAACTTATTTGTTGACATCTTTGTTTTCAGAGGTTCAGTGTTGTACAATGCAATCATAATAAGCGTGACAAATCTCTCTGTCACAGATCTGTATGACACAACTTTTTCGTATCATACAGCAATGATTTCGTGTCATACAGAGAGCTTCACATCATAAAGAGATCGGTATGATACGGAAATATCCTCTTTGGCTAATTAACCAATAAAATAACAGTATTATTGTCTACTGAATGCTAAAAAATCATACAGCAAGATCTTGTACATGATTCTGTCAATCTAGTACACAAAAGGTGTGACGAGCTTTGGTCCTAAACGCGAGCAAAACCCCCGTGGGGGGGGGGAGGCACTGACATTGGAAAAGGGTATAGGTATGTGCCGCGCTGAAGACCCCCCTTTTCACCCTCTGCTGCCAGCTCTTATGACCCCCTTTTGAGCCTGCATCAGTTCTTAAGACCCCAATTTTATTGAAAAAACGCGAAATTTTGCGTTCCAAAGCCCCAATTCTTCAAAAATGTTGCGTTCTAAAACCAAAAAAAAACGAACATTTGCGTTCTTGCTAATCAAAATTGAACTATAGGCCAGTTCTCAAGACCTACTTTTTTGAAGAAAAAAAAGTAGGTCACGTACTCATGGCTGCGGACGTGAGTGCGGCCAATATAAGGGCCTCAATTTTTGAGACCCTGTGCGGCACACCCCTACCCAAAAACAAGTTGAGTGCCCCCCCCCCCCCCGGGGCAAAAACCAGGCGCGCAGCTTTATTTTGAAGGCGCTGAAGTCGGTCTCAAGGTCAATTTGCTTTGCTCCATAAAGCAAAGTAAAGCAAAGTAATTGATACAGGAAGGTGACGGGACTATTTTTAGTGGGCAATGGTATTGGTCAGTAATGTATTCTTTCAGATGCCAATCAATAGGAAGACAAAAAAATTGATACCACGGTGACGACATAAACGACTTTGTACTGGTGTGTTTTTATTATATATTTTATATCCGTCATCATTATCATGTTAATTATTTTGGTTAAAAAGACATCACACAACCAAATCTATATTTATATGATTTTATGACGTAGGTTAGGATATTTTAAGCGAACCGCCTCATTGTAGCGCTTCACGTGGCCCCTGGGATTAATATAGCCTACTATACCTAAGGGATAACTAGATCTAGTTCTGGTCTGAGACCAGGGCACCTTGATTTTTATGAGAAAATGATCCCTAGTGACCTCTTCTTGACCTTTGACCTGGTTATGATGATTGACTTTTATTCTTGCCTGATCGAACCAAACAAGATAAAACAGGTCCGATCTAATTCGGAGCATGTCTTGCAAATCGGAACATGTTTTTTTACTTTTACCCCTGTATAGGTCAATGACCCCTAGTGACCCCATACGACATGTCAATTTTAATCGCTGAAATACTGGTATGGGCATGGACCTAAGGAATATTTTGACCAATTCTAATGCACATCAGTCATTTCCTCTGAGACGAGAAGCATTTTAGGTGAATGGATTGAAAATCAACGTTTGGACTCCTAGTGACCCCTTCTTGACCTTTGACCTGATTAAAATGATTGACTTATTTTCTTGGCTCATCAATCCAAACAAGATGCAACAAACCCGGTCCAAATCGGATCATGTCTTAACTTTTACCCTTGTAAAGTTCAATGACCCATATTGACCCCTTCTTAAACTTTGACCTGGTCAATATGATTGACTTATTTTCTTGGCTCATCAATCCAAACAAGATGCAACAAATTTGGTCCCAATCAGAGCATATCTCACGTTTTACTACTGTATAGGTCAATGACCTCTAGTGACCCCGCATGACACGTCAATTTTAATCGCTGAGATCGCTGTATGTGCATGGATCCAAGGAATCTTTTGACCAATTCTGACATCCATGAGCCATTTCCTCTGAGACAAGAAGCATATTAAGTGATATGGTTAGAAAATCAACATTTTGACCCCTAGTTTTCATTTTAAAAACCGACCTATTGTATATGCGTACGGTCATAAGAAATATGTTGACCAATTTTGACGATCCTAGGTCACGTTTTGGCCCCTAGTGACCCCCCTGTGACCTTTGACCCCCAAACTGTGAGGTCCTGTAATGAAGGTCTGGTAGGGGGTCCTACTGACCAAATATGGTGATTGTATCATGTAAACTGTAGGAGAACAAGCATTTTGTAGATATTGCCAGATGATGATGATGATGACGATGATGAGGAAAGAAACGGTAGAGATAGAGTACCTCGATTTTTGAAAAAAATCAAGGTAAGAAGCACGCATTCATACCTGCAATGTACAGCGATCCAGGTCTGCTACGGCATTGTTGTAGTTGATGGCCTAAGGCACGCGGACAAAACTATTTGTTGGTAAAAATGCTGAAATTGCCCACCGAAATCATCTAAAGAAAAAAATGCCAAACGGTGTTTTTTTTACCTCAACAAATCACTTTTTGGCACTTTTTGGTCAACATCACTTTTTGGCACTTTTTGGTCAACATTTTAAACGAACATTTTTTTTATGTCAAAACTAAAATTAAAAACACCCTAGAAAAGTGTATTTAGATGATTTTGGTTCAAATTCAGCATTTGCAAATTTTGAGGCAAAAAAGTCAGCCTTTTTGTGACATTTGATACAAAAAATGGATTCTTCGATTCATTTCCCTTCCAAAAATTTATACTTTTACTATATTAATAGTTCAAAAGTTACAGCGCTTGATAAATTTCATGCTTTTTGTGTAACAGCCCCCTTAAGGGGGACTCAAGGATGTTTTTGATCTGATTTTTAGAATTTTGTGAGTGCTGTAATTATTGAACTAAAAATACATATAAAAGTATACATTTTTGGAAAGGAAATGGATCAGTGAATATAAATTTGGCGTCAATTTTGACCAAAAATGTTGATTTTTTGAGAAAATCACAAAATCCATCTCTTGATGATGATGTAAAGACATTAACTTAGAAACGATTTTTTTTTTAAAACCTAATCTAATATTTTTTGAAATTTTGACCAAAAAGTGCCAAAAAACGGACAAATTGATTTTTATTTTCTTTGGCACTTTTTAGTCAAAATTCCGAAAATGTATATTTTTATATACATTTGAGTCATAGTTAAATAATGACAGCACTCACAAAATTTCCCAAAAAACTTTCTTAAGTCCCCCTTAAAGGTGTACTATTAGATTTTGTTTACAAAATGTATCTAATATCAAAGATAAACATTATAATTGGCCATTATTGTTGTGTCTACGCACAAAAAACCAGTAAAACTTGATTTAAACAATGTTTAAATATCATCGCTATTTAAAGATCGAAAAATTATACTTTAATGAAACCCTATTTGTAAATAAAAGTGTATCCCGTTATTAACATAAGGTATGGCTTCATACATGTCATACGTTCGTGTAGTTTATCAACTCACTCAGAGATCTCGACACAAACACATTCTTCGTCTTTGGTGAACGTAAATAAGCTAGTTGTGCATGGCAACCTCACCATAGGACGACCAACTTGTCATATAGTTCGAAGTTGACACATTCGACCGGGTATTCTTGTGGAAACGGTTCACTATTCTTACAAACATGTCTTCCTCTCTATCACCGAATGTTTATATGAAATCTATTTATTCACCAGGATCAACATCTAGTGTAGGAACACAATCTAGTTTAAGATCAAGTAGCAGTCACCTCGGATTTACGCCAAAAAACATCCCTGATTTTGTAATACCACCTACAAGACCTACTTCACGGAGATTTTCCATTACTAGCAACCACTTTCAAACACCAAGTGCGGACTCCGACATTTCAAAATTGGTCGTGTGCAAAGCAGATGGTTCGTTTGCTCCTATGCCGCCAGGTATGACCGGGGGTATGACACTGAAACATATCAAACGCAGACGATCTTCCTATGGCTTTCCTATGTTAAATCAACCTGCCGCTTGGCAGATTAATGAAAACATGTTTCACAGCGAATTCCAACAACTATGTCAAGATCCCAAGAGCGATGATAACAGTGCATCTGTCCAGGGCGGTAAATTTGGTAGAAAACGCTCCTTGTCATTATACTCGAATTATGGCATTGGCATGACCTTGAAGGAAACCGCAGAGGACAATTACATGAGATGTAGATGCTCAACATGGTCTGCCATTCAGCAGGTACAACCTTATCAAACATCTCTAGTTGAATATGGCCATATCAGCCGATCATCATCAACCCATAGTTACTGTACAAATCAGTTTCATACTGTGGTATTTTCTGGAAGCGTCACAACAGCAAATAGCATTGATGTCACCATTCACTCGATTTCTTTCCCGGTCGTTGTCGGTGCTATAGAGGCCAGGGTCACCGTTTGGTTTGGCAAAGGCAACCAAAAGTGTAGATTCAAACGCCAGCACACAAAGTGGATGCCCAAATTAAACAGCAACCTGTTTGTGTTTGGCGCCGAAATGACGTTCAAATTTAGCGGGAGATTTGAATTACACCATTTACACTTTAAAGTGACAACGCGACACGAAGGAGGTAAACGCGCGTGTAGAATTGGAAAGGCTCACGTTCGTATGAATAGCCAACGGACGGATTTTTGCCGCATGACAAGAGCCCTTGAACATGTTGAAGCCTTTTGCGAGGTATGTATGAAATATGAATACATGGTTATATTTGACAGATTCTCAAATTCACATTGTAAACATTAATGATATATAAGCTAACATCCATTCAATATATGACAGATATTGAACAAGTCACCGCAGGTGACGAGCTGTAATATTGTATTTATTATACATATATAGGCAGTATCCCATTTGACATTAGTATATAGCAAACTAAATTTAGACTTAGGGGAACTGAGAGCTTTATAAACATGCCAATAGTGATGGATTGCAGACTTGTAATGTTTATATACCTGTCACATGTGGTTTGGGTGATGAATTATAATGTCATTAGATAAATTAGTCCGCAACTTGATAAAAGCAGATCATTTGTAAAACTGGAATCGGTCACTCACGGCCTTAGTACACTGATTTCGAACGGCGAAGCCGTGAATCGGTCACTCACAGCCTTAGTACACTGACTTCGGCGAAGCCATGAGGGACCTGGATAATCCACTGTACGTTTTATGACTCCTAAGGGAGCCTCCGTGCAAAGAAAAGTTGCCAAACGAAACAAATACTCTTCGTTTAATTAATTTTAATAATGTTCTGACGTTTATAAATAGTTTCCTCTTATTTAAAAATGTCTGGTAAATAAATATTCACAGTTTAATTAGTTCAACACTTCTATATAGTACATAGAATAGTATTACCGCGAATATTTGTGCACAAAGTTTACCAGCAAGGAATACCCCATGCTGATAGCACGCGTTAGTGTCCATCAACTTGTATGACATCTAAGGATGCCGCCCAAACACCAACCGTTAGAAATTGCTCCGTTGGTTTACGAGGTGCGCGGAATAGTATATGGTTGGGCCATGTAATAAAATGTCAAAATTATCTGAATGTGACCTGGGGACCGCCCCATCTTTTGGCATGGCCGGGTTTGGTGGATATACCAGGTCTCTCGCGGCTTCGCCGCTCATGTGATAGTATATTACCGCGAGTGACCGATTCCAGTTCTAATCATTTGTTGACTAATATTTCACATTTCAATTCTGATACATTGCAGGCTATGTACCTGTCACATGTGTTTTATGGGTTTAGGTGGACACAATTGAATTTGTTTTGAAGCTGTCACTTCATATTGGTGATTAATGTGTCTAGACTGTAAGTTCTCTAATCACCAATAGTTGATAGAGCAATATATCTCAGAGAGAAATGAAGGGTAGAATATTGCAACGTAAAATTGGGTGTACTTTTACCACAAAGTATAATACATTTCGATATAGGCCTATCAATACAGTAATGGGGAGGGTACTTAGGGAGCACATCAAAACTCGACCGCGCGGCAACCGCCGGTTCCACCCGGTTGGACCGCATATCATTGTTTAGAACAATAGAAACCGGCTGCAACCGCACGGAACCCCACGGAACCGGCGGTTGCCGGGCGGTCGAGTTTTGATGTGCTCCCTTAGTGGATATGATGTTACGGGGTTGTGCCGCCAAGTAGGGTCCCATTTCTCACTCGTCTGTTTAATGAATGACCCCTATTCATAGCCATTTTTGGTAAATATATGGGTCTAAAATCCTTAATTTTGCTATTTTCACATACATTTTAGCAAAATCTGTCAAATATATAGGAAAATTATGGGTCTTCGGTAAACATATGGGTCCATTGATATGTTTGGGTCAAATTCTGATGCTTCCTTATGATCGATTTTAATCCGAGATACACCTATAGCTTTAACAGAAAATACTGGCTTAGCTGTCCCTTTTATTCGAAAGTCACTGGATTACCTCATTTTCATCCAACCTTTGTAAATTTGTATTTAATTTTTCTTCAAATTTGCAGCCACCGAAGTTGTACTTGTCCGTTTGTTTTAAACATCTGGAGAAGAGACTACTGGTACAGATAGTGAAGGTTAACGGAGTGCCATGTACATTTCTGAAAAGAGGTAGGTATATAAACGTTAGAAGTCTCGGTAGGACGAGGGTTAAAATGTCCATGCGGCTATTATATTGGTTTTGCCATATACAAAATAGATTTTTCAGAAACCTTTCCCAACTTTCAAAGTCTATCTTGAGATTTACAGAACCAATACTAGGCATATTTTATTATTATGTTGACATTTTTTGAAATTTAGGAATGTCGTCTGTCGTCTGCCGCGTCGAAAGGTGGGTAAAACCGTCAAATTCACTATCCCCCTCATATCAACATTGAGATTTTGGTCATTAGAAGGAAGTCCATATATTTCGCATTATCTACACAATTCTAGGACTAAAAAAAGTATGGCTTTAGTGCTTATGAGTGACAAAAGGTAGTGAATTACCTTCAAAACGTGGTGTGTGTGTGGGGGGTGGGGGTGGGGGGGGGGGGGGGGTGGGGGGGGGGGGGTAACCACGCTAGAAGTTTGTATGCTGTTCTATGGGGAACTATGAAGTTAATATTTGCTCGTCAGGAAAACCCCTGAAGAAATGTAACTAACATTTTGGAATATGATTTCATGATGCGTCTTCGAGTAGAATAGTAAACATCATGTGACGAAATGTGGTTTATTCGTGTTACCCATTTGTGTACAGTATGTTCTATGTATTATTGTAACTTTATTGTAATTTGTATGTATGTTTCGAGCGAAATAAAAATATAAAAGAGAAAGAAAAGAATGTGACGAAATGGGCAAAAATCGGGTCACACACACACTTTTGAATTAAGATTTAACATAGATTGTATGGACAATGATAATTATTGATATTGAATGTAGTCTTTCCTAGTCCTATACGTATTGGTGAAGAGCCGATCGTCTCTTATAATACCACTGCTATTACATAAAACAAAATTACAGATATTTTGGGCAATGTGATAATAAGTGATGTACTTAATGTACTCTTTCCTAGGTCTGTACGTGTCCGTGAAAGTATCTACTGAGGTGGACGAAGAGCCGATCGTCTTTCATGCTACCACTACTACCAACCAGAATAGCCACCGTGGCGGGGAAGTTGTATTCAAAGAGGCACGGTCATTCGAATTACCACAACCCTTATCGAAGGTTATGCGCAAACACACGACTGTAACTGTAACGGTTCATGGACGCAGTAAGATGTTTGCGCTCACCACTGTAGTTGGATGCGTTCAGTTGGGACTCGATGTTGGAGACGCTAAAGCAGTCAGTCATTGGGATCAAGTCACTCGATACCCAAGCAAACCAATCACACAGTGGCATATACTCTATTAGAATTAAGTAAAATAAAAGATGTCCGAGTTTTTCCAAATTAGAACATTATAAGCAATTATAGTTTGTTGAGAATTTATTGCAGTGTTTAAATCGTAAGAGAAAACAGAACTTTGTAATTCATGGTGTACGCAGTATGTTCTTCAGAAATCAGAAAGAACTCCTTGGCGAAAGAAAGAAATTCACTGAACAATGGTATTCTCTTTTTGTGCTAGACCTCCCCTATAGCCGGAATTAGAAATCGATGTTTTGAAGCGCTGAGCATACTCCACAACGCTATCGGCTGCTGAGCGCAAGCGTTGACCACTATATTCCAATATTAAAGATGCGTCATTTTGTTGTGGTACTACGCATGTGTAAGAGTCGAGCCTAGTTGAGTATGCTGAGACAATGTGCCGGGGACGATACTAGTTTGTATAAGTAATACATTGCGTGTTAAAATGTTCGTACGTACATGGTATGTTTCAAATGGATGATGCCAAATTATGAAGTCATTATAATGTGGAATGAAAATTCATGGGTATACAATTGTTTGAGGACTCCGAATCGTTGAATTTTAATTAAGAATGTTCATAATTTTTAGGAATGAGCTCTTTCCTTATTTGTGGTAAAAGGTCAAATAGGGTCAGTTTTCTTGTGCTTCGAATTACTGCTACTAGTATGAAAGCTCATAAAGTGCTCAACAAAAGAAAGTCGTACACTTTGTTTAGGTCATTTAAAGTGACGTTCGATTATTTGTTTACCAAACAGGCTAAATAGACATTTGAATGGATTTTTTAGGCACATTTTGATACCAAACATAACACCTAGCAACAAAGATAAACCATGATTAGCGCCATTTAAAGAAAATTAGTCACTTTTCAAAAGTCACATTTTCAATACACAGCATCTTACTTCTTTCTTAAAGCATTTTAAACAAATTCTGTGGTGACCTTTGAACCACAACATAAAAACTGATTTCAAGGTTCGCCAAGGCTTAATATTGCTATACAAGGGCGATGTTGTAATAAAAGTTGTTTTCAAAGTTGTTATTTTTTGAAAAAGTCCCGACGCTAAACATGTTCTAATATTTTTACTTTGCCTAATCTTACCCACACACGGTGGTACTTGCACGGCTGTCTGTCGTCATGTATCACTCGATTCGCATTCAGGTTGAAGACCGTCGTGTACATAGTCTGTGATATTTTGCTACACGACAGTCTTTTACACTCAAGTTGCATCTGCGCATGCGCTAACGACTGCCGTGCATATAGTCTGCGCAACTACGCTACACGACAGTCTTGCATATAGTTTCGGCCATACTGACGGATCAGTAAATATACACGTAAATCTTTGTATGTAAACTTCTTTGTATTAGAGGTAAACTGGATAATGTCTTACACTGATTCCTTTAGTCTCTAACATGGCGCACGGTCGCGATGCTGTGCTGTGTTGGAGACTGAAAAACAAACAGTTCGGTTCATGCCGGAAATGGTAACGTAATGTAATTTTCGTTCAATATTCATCTATGATAATATTAAAAATTCAAAAATTCAGAGGTATAGACCTTCCGGAATATATCGCTACTCTGGAGTTCCATGGACAATCCTATGCGGTCATTTTGTCCAATCATCAGGCGAATAGATGTCTCTCTGATCGCAGGCTTTTGACCCATTGAAAATGAATATACACATACAAAAGTGTTTTAAACCAGCAGTCAGAGCAACATCATATTCCAAAAGAGGTCAATACACATTATCAAAAGATAATCAAACAAGGTCTTCTAAAAAACTGGGTGGACAAGTGTTTTTAGTGTCAAAAGGATGAGAAGACTTGGAATGGATCTGTTGAATTTTGTGGAAGTCGGCACGAGGATCACTAGTGTGTTGTTTCTGGAAGGAAATCACCGAGACGTTATATGTGAGCGATAGGCCCTATGTGGTGAAGTTTATGGAGAGAAAAAAAATTGAAAGAAAAAATATCATAATTTTTATAATTTAATTTAAATTCCAATGTTTATTAATTACGAGAAAAACGTAATTTATGACAAATTCAAAAATGCAACAAAATAACTTGGATTTCCCGGGGCGCCAGGATAATAATAATAATACTAATAATCAATCGTTTTGTAACAAGGTCTTCTAAAAAACTGGGTGGGGGGGGGCGAGTGTTTAAGGTGGCAAACGGATGAGAAGACTTGGAATGGATCTGTTGAATTTTGTGGAAGTTGGCAAGAGGATCACAGTGTGTTGTTTCTGGAAGGAAATCACCGAGACGTTTGTGAGCTAGGCCTATATCATTATGGTGAAGTTAAGAAAAAGAATTGAAAGAAAAAATATCATTATTTATAATTTAATTTTAAATTCCAATGACAAATTTAAAAGTGCACAAAATAACTTGGATTTCCCGGGGCGCGAACTTGGGACCGCCAGGATAATTTGTAGTCAATCGTTTTGTAAACATAAATCACGAATACACTGTATCATGAAGTTCATAACAACAGCCGAATAAAAAAAAAATCGTGATATTCATGACATAGCCTAGGTTCATTGAACCAAAAAAGTAAAGAATAATAATAGATAAAAAAAAGAGTCTCATTAATAAACATACTAATGATATTGTAAGTAATTAATATAATGGAACATCAAAAAGTACCAATATTATACAAACAAATATGTGGTCCCCAGCAGAATTGAACCAAGGTTTAATGCACGACAGGCGGAGGAAACAACCGCTACACCACCGTGGTGTTATTATATATTCAGAAGTCATAAGTTAAAATAATATTGAGACTGTCTGGTTTATCCACTCAATAAACTATTAAAATGTGATATTTGAACTACATGTCCATCAAAACACCATTTTATTTATTGTAATAGACACATATATTATAAAATATCATTAAAATACTAATTTTGCACTGAAAATCTGAATTTGGCGGCGATTGGCGATATTTTTTAGCATTTTAATTTTATACCAAAGTCTACTGCCGGCTGTATTAAAAAGCTCAAATTGCATGAAACCACAGATAAGATTCGTTTTTCTATCAATACTTCTTCCTTTATATAATACAATTTACATTATTTAGTAAATACAATAATTGTAACGTTTAACGTCACCACTAGCTAATTGAAACAATAATATTGACCCATGACCTTTCATTTGAAAACTAAGGTGTCCAAGTTAACTTGTCCACCAAAAATGCTCAACTGATAAATCAGGAGCGTAATAATAAATATCTATATAATATTATGAATTTCATACCCCCGACCGAAAAATTCCAGCATGCTTCATTTTTAGGCAATCTCTGACACGTGTTAATACTGGAGTTCATGATGCACATTTGTAAACACGTAATAGTATTACTCTAGCGGCTGTGTAAGAGATTATTGTGTACGAAGAAAAAAATGATCGTATCCATTTCCTGGTCGTATAAATGCTGTTAACTATGCGCTGTTGAAAGATGGAAAATAGTCACATATACAGAAATGTAGGTATATCTCTGAGGAAAATATTTTGGCTGAGGACCATATGTCGAGGCTTACTCGTAAAACTACAATTTTAGTCTGAACGCTGGCTATCGTAAGTACAAGACAATCGCCATTTTGAATTATCGTCTGCTTAATTAGCATGTCTGACCATACTGAAATTACCCGGATCGAAAATGTGCGAATCCCAACATTTTTTTCCGTCACGAAAAAAACTGTAATCGAACCAAATGAGGCCCGCTCTGCATTCTGGTTAATTTAAGCTCAGACGGCTCAGGCCGACTCTTGCGGGACTGGACTTGCCGATGACGGGATTCGACCCCTCCTCCAGCGCAGTATGGGTCACAGTATCTTATAGTCCACTCGGCCAGGGATCACGCGCCCGCAATAAACAATTCCGTGCGCATTTATAAGTGATAAATTATCACCCGCCGTGCAGTGAGCACCCGGCGAGATCGACTGAGGCGACACTTGTTGCCAGCATAGTAGTTTTCAAATGGTTCGTAGTCTAAATCGTAGTCAACTTCGTAGTCCACTTCGTTGTCTACTTCGTAGTCAACTTCGTAGTCAACTTCGTAATCTACTTCGTAGTCAACTTCGTAGTCAACTTCGTAGTCTAGTCAACTTCGTAGTCAACTTCGTAGTCAACTTCGTAGTCAACTTCGTAGTCAACTTCGCAGTCAACGTCGTAGTCGACTTCGTTGTCTACTTCGTAGTCAACTTCGTATACCCACTTCCATGGTATACCGTGTGTAATTTCACTGTCACGCTATCGAACAACATCCTCTGATACTTC